>CAJVGC010000590.1:29199244-29297581 GCA_910822075.1 Senecio squalidus | reverse complement strand
TGCTCAGTGCATCAGCCAACTATTACGATTCCTGGGCACCTGTTCAATGTAAACTTTGTAAATTCGGAGATTACCTTTTTAGTCTCTTCCAAGTATAGTGCATGGAGGTTTGGTTGGCAACGAATGCTCCATTGACTTGATTAGCAACCAGTTGGGAATCTACAAATGCAGATATGCTCTTCACACCCATCTTTCTAGCGATTTTCAAGCTGCTAACAAAGCTTCATATTCTGCTTCATTGTTAGTTGTGGGAAACTCAAACTTGAGAGCATAAGTATATTCATTTTATCAGGGGTCTGTAAGGATTAAACCGGCTCCAGATCCCTCCAAGTTAGAGGCACCATCAGTGAAAAGCGTCCATGGTTTATCCTCCTCTGCTTGTTTTTCCTTGTCTTCACCATCTACCTCTGCAAGGAAATCAGCCAAGATCTGGCCTTTCATTGAAGTTCTAGGATGGAAGGAGATTTCATGTTCTCCCAACTCGACTGCCCACTTAGCTAAGCGTCCTGACACCTCGGGTTTTCCCAGTATCTGCTTAATTGGTTTGTCCTGTTAAGACATGAATGGGGTGAGCTTGAAAATAACGTCTCAAACGCCTAGCCCGCGTGTACTAAAGCAAGGGGCTATATTTCTCCATGCATGGGTAATTTATTTCCGGCCCTTTCAATGCCCGACTACACAAAGTAAATTGGCATTTGAGTGGATCCCGCGCTGTGCCGTCATAACTGCACTAATACATTCCATAGAAGCGGCCAGGTAGACCGCTAATGTTTCTCCTGGTACAGGAGCTTGTGAGCGTAGAGGGTGGTCATAAATTTCTTTAGCTCTTGGAATGCGGATTCTGCTTCAGGTGTCCATGCAAAATCTTGTTTCCTTATACAGCCTTTCAAAGTGTTAAAAAGGGGAGAGATCGGTCAGCGGTCTTTGAAAAGGAACCGGCTGAGCGCTGCTAACTTACCGTTCAGACTTTGCACTTGCTTTTTGGTAGATGGGGAGACCATGTCCAAAACAGCCTGTATCTTCTTTGGATTAGCCTTAATACCCCTTGGGTGTCCCAGGAATTTACCCTCCTCCATGCCAAAGCTGCATTTGGAAGGGTTAAGTTTCATATTGATCTTCCGTAGGTGTCTCGAATGTTTCCTGTATGTCTGCCACATGATATCCTCCGCTTTGCTTTGATGACAATGTCATCCACATAAGCCTCCACATTTCGCCCGATCTGATCCTGAATGTCTGATCAATCAAGCGTTGGTATGTTGCCCCTGCATTTTTAGACCAAAAGGCTTTTTTGGAAACAGTAGATACCCTGGTCTGTATGAAAAGCTGTCTTGTCTTCGTCACTGCGCTTCATGTGGATCTGGTGATAACCCTTGTACGCGTCTAAAAAGCACTTCAGACGGAAACCATCCAAGGACTCTACCTTCCAGTCGATCTCTGGCAGCGGGTAGTTGTCTTTTGGACATGCTTTATTGATATCCTTGAAATCGACACATAATCGCCATGAACCATCACCTTTCTTGACCATGACCGGGTTAGCAATCCAAGTCTGGTACTTTACCTCCCTGACTATGCCGCTTTCTACCATCTTGTTGACTTGCTCACATGCTGCTTTGCTGCGATCCATGGCAAGCCCGCGCTTTTTCTGCTTGATTGGAACAATGTTGGGATTGGCATTCAGGGCGTGCTCGGCAAAGGCTCTAGGAACACCTGTCATATCAGAAGTCTGCCATGCGAAAACATCGAGGCTTGATTTTAACAAACTAATGAGCTTGCTTTTTATCTGTGAAGGTAATTGTGAGCCAATGATGACAGGTTGATCAGGGAAACTGTCATTGATTATTACCTTGGTCTCTGAACCTTCTGTTACCTCTGCTGGCCCATTAGCCCGAACAACGTCCTTGTCTTGGGTTCTCCACTTGCTTGCATTCTTGTGGCCATGACATCTGCCCCCTGATAGTAGCAACTCCTG
Source organism: Senecio squalidus (assembly GCA_910822075.1). Classification (NCBI taxonomy): domain Eukaryota; kingdom Viridiplantae; phylum Streptophyta; class Magnoliopsida; order Asterales; family Asteraceae; genus Senecio; species Senecio squalidus. The sequence goes on along the minus strand of CAJVGC010000590.1, from coordinate 29,295,612 downwards.
AAGGTGTAGGAAACTTCACCATGCCATGTATAGTGGATGGTATGGCTTTGAACTTCTCTAGGGATGGTCTGCCAAGAAGAACGTTGTATTCTGATGGGGCCTTGACAATGGCAAAATCTACCATTTCAATCCTGTGCAGTGGATATTCGCCCATCATCATTGGTAAAGTTATTTCTCCCACGGGCCAGTGTGTTTCTCCAGAGAAACCGACCAATGGTGCAAGCGCTGGTCGTTTGGTGTCTTTGACTGTTTGGGGTAGCTTCCTGAAACAATGCTCAAATACGATATCAGTAGAACAACCTGTATCAACATAAGATTTGTTAATCTCATAGTTGGATAATCGGATCTTAATGACTATGGGATTATTAGAAGTGGCCGCCACAGGGGGAAATGAGATAGGAACCATCATCCAGTCCTGTAGGACACTGCTTTTCTCTTACACGATGTCTCCCCCCGAACCATGAATACTTGGCCATCAGGCGGGCCGGGATTATCACCATTGTCTCCCTTCTTCTGCCAACTATAAGCTTTTTTGGCTGGATTTTTTGTTGCCTGTTGTCTTGCCCCCGGGACGAGTTCGAGCAACGATTGTCAAACACGAGGATTGGGTGATGTCAACCTTGGATCTCCTGTGATGATCACAGTGCAAACCCAACAAGTTCTTGACGAACCTAGGGTGATCAAGGTTGAAGATGAAAGCAAGAGTGTATAAACTCTGTGTTTAAGCTTTAGTATGTGTGTCCAGATGAGATGAAAAAGAAGTCCCTCGATAATGATTTGGACCCTGTATTTATATGGCCAGTGTCAAGTACATGAAACGTTGTCATGATTACGAATACTTGAAAGGTCTTTAATCATTAATCACAAGTGTGTGTAACGCCTTACTATTATGACGATAATAAAGCACTCACACCTTGGACAGACGATGCCATGGCAGCGACCGCCCTAGGCAGGCGCTGCAGCCCTGGGCAGACGATGACGAAGGCGCGACCGCCCTAGGCAGGGCGTTGACGCCCTGGGCAGGCGCTGACGCCCTGGGCAGTCAGCCGCCCTAGGCAGGTCAGCGCCCTAGGGCAGTCACTAGGCAGGCGTCGCCCTGGGCAGTCAGCCGCCCTAGGCAGGCGTTGCCTTGGCGCTGGGCAGCCCTAGGCAGGCGTCGCCTTGGCGCTGGGCAGATGATGACGGCAGGCGCGGCCGCCCTAGGCAGGCGTCGCCCTGGGCAGGCGCTGACGCCCTGGGCAGTCAGCCGCCCTAGGCAGGCGTCGCCCTGGGCAGGCGTCGCCCTGGGCAGGCGTCGCCCTGGGCGCTGGGCAGATGACAGCCGTTGACAGCTACTGACAACTGTCTGGGTTTGGTTGTAGTAGCGGGCTTAGCCCATTATTATAATTAGGTTTTATGGATTACCTATATATACATAGGTAATCCTACTAACCTCATCACCAACAAAAAAAACATAGGAATAATAATAAGCAAACACTTCAATCGCCAAAATAGCAAAATTCATACAGATATATATATATATATATATATATATATATATATATATATATATATATATATATATATATATATATATATATATTATATATATATATATATATATATATATATATATATATATATATATATATATATATATATATATATATATATATATATATATTGGGTATCCATCGGGGCCGGTTTCGGGTACGGTTATGGATACCCGATAGGTAATACCATCCCCGATTTTTGAATTCGGTTATTATCCGTCCCCGTCCCCGGTCAACTCGGGGATTTACCCGGTCAACTCGGATTCGGTTTTCGGGTCTCCATCGGATACGGTTTTTTTTTTGCCATCTCTATATGAGATAGGCAAATGGATGTCAAGACAACCTTCTTGAATGGTTATCTAGACGAGGACGTCTATATGAATCAACTAGAATTTTTAATTGATCCATTGAATCCCAATAAAGTATGCAAACTTAGAGATCCATTTATGAACTTAAGCAAGCATCACGAAGTTGGAATAAGCGATTTCATGAGGAAATCAAGAAATTTGGATTTACTCAAAATCCCGATGAGCCATGTTTATATCAGAAGAGAGTAATGTTACTTTCCTAATCTTATATGTAGATGAAATATTGATTATCGAAAATCACATTCCAAATTATAAGATGTAAAATCTTATCTTGGAAAGTGTTTCGTCATAAAAGATTTAGGAGAAGCGACGTACTTTTAGGAATCAAGATCTGTAGAGATTGACAAAAGCAGTTAATCGAACTAAGTCAAAGGGCTTACATTGACAAGATATTAAAGCGATTTAATATGGAAAAATTCTAAGCGTGGAAAAGTGCCAATGCAAGAACGACTTGACTTAAGTATCACACAATGTGCTTCTACACCTTAGGAGGTGGAGTGCATGCAGAGAATACCTTATGCTTCGACAGTAGGATCTATCATGTATGCGGTTAGATGCACAACGCCTGATGTGGCTTTCACACAGAACATTGTTAGTAAACACCAACAAAAATCCTGGTGAAAACCATTGGATTGCTATCAAGAATATTCTTAAGTACCTTAGGGCTACTAAAAATATGATTCTTGTTTATGGTGGAAATCCTTAGGCTGATCTAAAAGATATTGGATATTGTGACGCCGAATTTCAGATAAAGCCATGTCTACAACAGAATCCGAGTACATTGCACATTCGGAAGCTGCCATGGAAGTTGTTTGGATACATAAATTTATTTCCGGGCTTGACGTGGTTCCCACAAATAAATCTCTAATGGATATGTATTGCGAAAATTCTGGAGCAATTATCATAGCCAGTGAACCCGGTGTTCAGAAAGGAGCCAGACACTACCATCGGAGTTATCACTATGCTCGTGAGCAAATCGAACAAGGTAAACTCAATTTACTCAAAGTTCACACATATGATAATCTAGTTGATCCTTTTACGAAGGCTCTGTCAAAAGCGAAACTAACTCACCATGTTGAAGGTATAGGACTTCGTTTAGCTAGTAATCACATGTAGATCTGTGTTTAGTATTTGGATAAAGGAGAATGTATTATGTAATTATGGAGGTTTCCTAATTATAATACAACTTGGACTCCAAGACATTGCTTAATTATATAAGGAATATCAAGTCCCTTATTCTAGATATCCCATAATCGATTTTAGGGTTCTTAAACCCAAATCGATTTCTCCCCTTGTTCCTATTCGGTCGATTCAACAAACCCAAGGGTTTCGGTTTTGTGTTGGTGATCGACTTCAAGGGATTCAACACCTAGTAGGTGAGGTCCGAGCACACGGGTTAAAGCAAGCAAGCTAGACAAGGGTTGTGGAAGCTAGACAAGAGTTGTGGTGAATGAAAACGTGTACTAGCATACAAGTCTGTTGCTAAAGGAGGTGTCATGTACAAACATGTAGCAGGATTTCACTATAAATCATAAACGAGGTAAATCAATAACAAAAGTACAATTATTAACTTAGTTAATATTGATTATATGTTTAATACTAATTGCTTTCGCTACATGTTGTTTAATAATCTAATTAGATATATACCTATAACTTGTAACATCATAAATAAAATAATGTAACAACTATATATGAAAACTAGACAGATCCATGATTATTGTTTATATTATCATTCACGAACTAATAAAATACCCAATAAACCAGATTAAGCAATGCTCAACAAACCATGAACTATCGAAATAGCTTATTAAAATGATTGAGTTTTTGATAAACGAAATGACAAATTACTCTTGATGTCAATTGAAATATAAATTTTAAAATTTTTGTTTTTATATTTTCAGCTTCAAGTCACCTACTATTTATCAAAATATTTTCTTCTATATATAAAAAAAGTTCCGCTCCAACCATAAGATTCACCTTCATCCCAAATTCGACCTAGTTTCGGCCATATTCCACTTATATTCTCTATACATATGTATAACTTTAAAACATAAAATTAAACGTAGTCGCCTACTCGGTGCTATTGTTTGCATTTTTGTTGTAAACAAAATAAAATGTTTAGTTTAAACATATATTAAAAGATGACAAGACATAGTAGTTGTTATGATGGAGTGAGTTCGTTAAATGCGTCCAAACACAAACCATGGACACAGAGTCTTGAAAGACGAGGATTTTGAGTACTGCCGCTGCGACATAATCATCAAATATTTCTGGTGGCCCCACATTTGTTCATTCAATTACAAATATTTAATATTACATATAGGATACGCGACGCCATTTTGAACCATTAAATAAAACATATTATAACAAATAACAGTTGAGAAGCCTCGATACTCTTCATAAGCCGCAAGCTGAGTCGCAGTCGGCCGACTTAACCCGAACCGAGCTAACGCTTCGGAAAAAGTAATATTTTTTTTTATTTTTTTTCTTTTGTTAAGGGTTTCAGGTTAGCCGTCTTGAATTAAGCCGAGCCAATTCAAACCATCGCTTCAAAAAAGATAATCTTTTTCTTCTTTTTTATTAAGAGCTTTTATTTTAGTTAGTTTTTTTTTTTCTTGTCAATGAAGTTTTGAATTAGAGTTTTGTTTTAGTTGTATTTACTTTTATAAAAATGATTAATCTTTTTCTGTATTTAAAGCTTTCCGTTTTTTATTTCTTCGTGTTTTTTCTTTTTAAGTTTTTGGGTTAGTATTTAATTTGTGTTATTGTTTACTTTTATAAAAGATAATGGCAACTTTTTCATTTAAATTTTTCGGTTGATATATTTTCTCTCTTTTTTGTCTCAATCTTTTATTATGTAGACTAAAAAAAATGTAGTGAGACATACAATCTCTCCATAAACACGGGTTTAAACTCCTCTCTATGAATACCTTTGATATAAAAAATATATTTAAAAAATAAAATTCATATTCTTTGACAAATTTCATGTTTTTAATTATAAGTAGTATGTTTTTTAAAATTATCTATAAGGTCAAATAAATTTACTTATATTTTATAAAAAGTTTAAAAACATTTATTTTAGAGAGACAAAATATACCAAAAGGGTAAAAATTTGTAAATTTGGTAGGTGAAAAAAAATTGAGCATTAATGTAAAACAGATTGCGACTGATGCTTAAAATCAATGGTGGTACATACGATTGCAGAGGTAGTGGATGAGAACTTTTAATGCCCAAATTACACTATTTCTTTTTCTTAGACGATGCGGAGTGGTTTATGGTAAGGGATGATGATGTGGAGTGATAGAAGTGATTTGTAGGAAAGAGAGTGTGATTTTAGGAAAGAGGGTGTGATGATGTGGAGTGATAGAAAATGGGTGGAGTGATGAGTGATGATGTGGAGTGATAGAGATTATTTTGTAAAAGTTGTATTTTTATTATTTTTTTTAGATAAATGAAATTTAAAAAGTTGTATTTTTATTAAAAATAAAAACAAAACATACTACAATTTATTTAAAAAAAAACATACTACAATTTATTAAAATAAAAAAACATACTACAATAAAAAAAAAAAATACTACATATCCGAAAAATATTTTTCGATAAACCTTTTCTTTTCGGCCTCCGCTATTCTTCGATAAGGCTCCTCCAGATGACTAATGTCCTTCATGATCGTCTTTAATGCTTTTGCTCGCATTTTTTCTTGAGCAGTTTTATTAAATTCCCCGAACTTTTGTGTCATCAACTGGAGTTGTTCTTCGGCCCCCGAAGAAGAAGCGGCTTTGCCCTTTCCTTTGCGCGCTTTTGCTTTTGCTTGATCTCTACCAACCGGTCTTCGAAGATCTTCCCCCAACTGGAGTTGATCATCATCATCATCGTTGAGATCGATTGAAGCAAAAGGCGATATCGGAGTGGCGGGAGTGGAGGGGGTAATAGACTCCGATGTTTTGCGCGCTTTTGAGGACCCTCCAACAGTTGGTACATGTTGACAAATCGAGCTTTTTTTCAATATTTCCCAAGACGCGTAATGTTGGAAACCCACTCCCATTTTGGTGCGGTATATCTCCATAGCATGTTCGACCACTTGTTGATCATTTTGACCGCTTGTTCTAGATTGTTGGGCTTGTCGCATAATCCCGTTGAATTTTCTGACTTTTCTTTGTAAGTCGGTCCACTTGCTCGATACCATGTCGTTGGTACGAGCGTAATCGGGATCTTCTTGACGCATCTTGTGGAAGAATTTTTCGCGAACATTTGCCCAATAAAGTGGTGAAGCTCGATCTCTTCCCAAGATGGGGTCTTCGGATGTCGACGACCATGATGAAGCAAGTGCGACCTCTTCCCGTTCGGTCCACTTCTTTTTTTTGGTTTTGCCTCTTTGCGATTCGGTTTCCTTCTTCTTATGTCGCCTCTTCCCACGGGTCGGCATATTTTCCGGTTGAGTTTCCGGAACAACGTCTTCGTCTTCGGAATCGACCAATTGGCGGTTACGGTCAACGTCAAATGGAGGCACATTTGGAAAATCGCCAAGGTTAAGCAATTGTTGGAACGACCCTCCTTGGTATACCGGGTCTTGGTGAGGTCGTTGTGGTGGTGGAGTTTGTTGGTAAAATTGTGGATATTGGTTAGGGTTTGGAAATTGGTTAAGGTTTTGAAATTGGTTTGGGTTTTGATATTGGTTGGGGTTTTGAAATTGGTTTGGAAATTGGTTTGGAAATTGGTTAGGGTTGAACCATGGGTTGGTGTTTTGATTGTTGAACCAAGGGTTGGGGTTGTTTTGATTGTTGTTGGGATCCATTTGATGTAGAATTTGTATAAAATTGTGAGAGAAAGTTATATATTTTGTAGGAGAAAGTTGGATGGTTTGTGGTTGTTTTTATAAAAATTGTTTAGGTTTTATAGAGGATGAATGGGGTTTGTTTTTGTTTTTGCCCGTTGCCTCTTGCAACGTCCCTTTTTTTGACCGTTGCTGCCTCCCTTCTCACTCACCACGGCGTTTTTCTGCTCACGCCGTGGCCCAAAATCAAGCAATAACGCCCCCACCGGAGTGGAGGTGGGGCGTTATTGGGCGTTATCGGTGGACGTGGAGGCGTGGTGGAGGCTGATAACGCCCCACACCGCGTAGTCTTATTGTTTAAATCTTTTACCAAAATTTTCGATTTCAGTACGGTTTTAACTATAAAGGATTATAGTTTAACGGCATGTGAGTTTAATGAGGTTGTGCTTTTGTGGGTTTAAGTTCTACTCGAGACAAAAATATATATAATTACTAGTTTTAATTCATGTATGATGTACGATTTATAAAGAAAAATGTTATAAAATAATAAAAATGATTTAAAACAATTATTTTTTAAATTAGATTAAAGAAGATGTTTTATTGAATAAAAATAATGTTAAATTATTTAGTTATAAAATATAGGAAATGTATATTTAATTATATTTGTTTTATTAAATAAATGTGAAGAAGTAAAAGTAACAACTACATGTTATTTGGTGTACGCAATTTACTTACATAATATTTGTTTTTTCTGATTATGACTTTCTTTATTGTGAAGCTCAAAATTTTATAACCTTTAATCTTAATAATTGGTTTAGTGATTATCATGAAACAACTTTTATTTACTTTTTATTAATTATAATAGAGTAACTGATTAATTAATTAACTAATAATATTAGTAGTATTTATCTAAATTTTTACCTTTTTGCCTTGTGGCGTCCTAAGATACGATAACCTGTCGCTTTAAGAATTATTCAATCTTGTATTAGTTATATATTTAGATATGATGGTTATATATCTTTCTAAAAAGAATAATACGGTTTTCAACCTCCCCATGTACCTAATTATAAGAAATTATGTAAAATGAATTAATAAAAGTCATAATTTTATGTGTCTATAAACTAATAAGTTAACTCAAATAATTAATAAAACTAAAAATTAAATTTACGAATCATAAGTATATATGTTTATAAAAGATAAGTTTAAGTTCATAAAGAAAACTTAGACAAACATCTTCTTATAGGACAAACGAGGTATTTTTTTTATATCTTTATATCATAAAAAGATTTCGTAACGGGTTAGATGATTGAAACTTGAAAGTTGGCTTCCCATTCATCTTATGTCTCTCAGGTTAGGTGATTGAAACTTGAAAGTTGGCTTTGCATTTATCTTATGTTTTCCAGGTTAGGTTATTGAAACTTGAAAGTTGGCTTCTCATTCATCTTATATCTCCAACGAATAGATGTCTTTAGGGAACGTCCATCTTCACTACTTGCTATTGTATGAAACTTTTTCTGATTTTTAATTGTACGTATTCAATTTGCACAACATCTAGTTTGTGTATTCAACAATTGTTTTTCAGATGTTAGATTATTTTTAAGAAATTTTCTGATACTTAAACAGCTCATCGTATGTAACAATATGTTCCCTTAAAACATTTATAAGAAAAATAAATGTTAGAAATACATGATAAGTTTTGGATACCTATAATAATAAAATAAAAATTTGTTAAACTTTCATAACATACATGTGATACACTAAACAAATTTGTGGCATATAGTATCCCTCAAATAAATTTATACCATTGTAGTGATACTTGTAGTATAGTTATCTCATTCTTAAATCCATAATGGTAAACATACTTAAATCTGTGATGCTTTATGTAAACATACTTAAGAGTAAATAAGAACTCATTTGAAATTAAATTAATGCTATACACTTTTGAACTAAATTAATAGCATCTTAATTATATATTATTTAAATTAATTAATTAATTATTATTTTTTTGTTTTTTTTTGTAAATATCGTATGTGCTTTTTTCGAATGCAAAAAGTATATTTAAAATCACATTTAATTTTTCACATATGTTTTTTCGACGACCATACGTCACCGTCGATCATCGTTGCCGCCACCACCACCACCTCCGTTGAAAATCATATTTGATTTAAAAACATAAGTTTTGTAGGTTGAAAAATATCCATGGATATGGTACAAATTTAAGTTTTTAAATCACATGATTTTCAACCGAGGTGGTGGTGGCAACGACGGTGACGGATGGTCATCGAAAAATATATGTGAAAAAATAAATGTGATTTTAAATATTATTTTTATATATGAAAAACACATGATTTTTATAAAAAAAATGATAAAAATTAAATTATTAATTAAAATAAATAAAAGAAAATTAAAATTATGTTTGGTCATTTCAGTTAGTTCAATTAACATTTAACGATAAAAACTAACTATAATTTGACGAAAGGAGAAGAAAGGGGAAAAATAACAAGTTATGGACAAAAACTTAGAAAAAATAAAAAGATTTAAGAACGAAATTGACAAATTAAAATGTCTTTAGGGACAAAAATTGAAATATACTATTTATAATATGAGCCTAAATCCACCGGATAAGATTATACAAACACTAATAATATTTATACAAGTTAAAGTAGAAAGATGAAAAATAAATATACGAGTCGATTAATAAGTACCCATTAAAAAACTTAAGAGTAAGTTACACCGTTGGTCCCTGTGTTTGTACCAGAATCACTAGTTTGAGGCTTTTTTAAAAATAATTACACCATTGGTCCCCATTGTTGCAATTCTGTTACGTCGGAGGTCAATTTTTCTAACGTCCGTCAAATTTTAACGATTTCAACCCCACGTGCTACCCACGTGAGGGTATATCAGTCTTTTAACGTCTCACCCACCTTTTTCACTTCTATTTACACCACAGGTCCATTTATCTTTTTAATATATATGTTTATTTTTTTTAATGGACCTACCCCCACCATACACACCCCTCCTTTTCTTTTTCTTTTTCTTTTCTCTTTCTCTTTCTCTTTCTCTCTCTTCAAGAACACCGTTACCATACATCTCTCTTTCTCTCTCTTCCACTTTCAAGAAAACCATCACCATACAAAATCAACCACACTATTAAACCACTACCACCATCATTAATCTATGTCTCTCTCGGCTATATCTAAAACCGACCACCATTAATCTTCTTTCTCAACTTAAAACCCACCACCATAAAACCACCTCCACAACTATGATCTTTTAAATCCACCAAGGCTCCCCACCACTGCCACCCCTTCGTTGCCAGCCACCACCACCCCGCTACCGCCTCACCACAACATCCCTCCTCAACCCACCACCCGTCGTTGTCGCTGCCACCACATAAACCCTCTTCCATCTCCACAACAACAACCCAACTCCACTTCCACCATTGCAACCCCAATCTCGATTAGAAGTTTGGTTTGGATTTGTATGTTTGGTGTTTGTTTTTTAAGAAGTTTTTTATTTTTAGATAGATCTAGGATTTATATATTTATGGTGTTTATTATTGAAGAAATAGGAAAAAAAAATAAACATATATATTAAAAAGAGAAATGGACCTTTGGCGTAAATAGAAGTGAAAAAGGTGGGTGGGACGTTAAAAGACTGATATACCCTCACGTGAGTAGCATGTGGGGTTGAAATCGTTAAGATTTGACGGACGTTAGAAAAGTGGACCTCCGACGTAACGGAATTGCAACAATGGGGACTAATGGTGTAATTATTTTTAAAAAAGCCCCAAACTAGTGATTCTGGTATAAACACAAGGACCAACGGTGTAATTTACTCAAAACTTAAACATAAAATGTAAATGTTGTGATTTTAGATTTGGAATCCATAAAAGGGTTGATAATTGTATTGTACCAACCTGGTGGTCCTATTTTGGAGTCTACCTTGTGTTTCTTTCCCAATGCAAACAAATTGAATTTCCCTCCTTTTTTGAAACCACAGGTTAACATAACCATGGGGGCTTATTTAGCTGGAGTACATACTCAAAGGACGAAATTCAAAATTGTGTACCAAGTCAAATATCTCAAATGTCTAACTAGTACTACATTTTTATATAAAGATCATTGATTAGCAGTAACGTTTTTCCAATTCTGGCATCAGGAATCGAAGTGATATGTTCAACTATTCGAAATCTTTAGTCACAAGCCTTAAGTTAGCGGGAGGTCCATTGTCGTCTACAAATTCTGTCCAGTTACACATCTTCCGTTAAATATAACATTTTGTCTCACCTTCGTCTCCTTGACTCAAACCGACAGTACGAAGGTACTCAACGTGAAATAACTCAGCCCGATGAAATAACAAATATTAAATTTTAAAATTCAGTAACAATAATTGAAAGGTTAAAATACAAAATGTATAGCAGAATGTGAAGTGTGTTATATAGTAGTGGTCCGACATGTTTGGTTGCATGAGCATCTATCAGACCACTTTTCAGGACACAACTAGATTACCTCCAAATTTGGCATCTATTTTGTACCTTTTTTTCTTTAGTTATTAAAGTTTGATAAACAAATATTTCTAATAAAGGAGGAAATGGTTGCTAAACTAAACTACAATTATAATCAGTTGAACCAAACTCGAGCAGCTAATTTTTTGATTCAACTAAGCTCATTGTAACCCAAACCGACAATTGTTATCCTAAGACGGACATTTTATGAACTTTAACGGGCTAAACTAAATATAATAATAATACTAATCAAAGTATTATGATTACTCTAGGATTGTTAATCTTCAACTATTTGGCTTCTATATCAATGATATTACGATTATGATGTGTGTATATGGTTTCCTTCAGTAAAATGTTACAAAATTACAAGTTGGAATGCGAAAACAAATATGGGAATCAAATTGGGTGCATGCCGATAACCTTTGTAACACATGAAGAGGCTATTATGGCACATCTTCCACCATTTCTTTTTCTGGCCCGAAATATACGGTACAACAAGCTGAAACAAATACAATAAAGCATCCAACAAGTTTACCAAATGACAGGTCTACTCGCGATGATCCCATTCCAAATACCTGGAACAATGCAACCTGGGAAAAAAACAGGTCGGAAACACAAGTATATTATTATGCCAATTACAAAAATACGTGTCTAATTCTTTTCTACTAGAGTTTTCAATGTAAGTGAGATTATGGATTCCAAGTTTCCAACAGTGTTTCGAGGAAGCTCCATGTGATAAAGGTAGATGCATTTTTGCATACCATAAAAGGGTAAAGTATACACCCTTATCTATCAAGAATATGTTCTTTATGTTCTCTAAAAAGCATTTTTTTCGTAAAATTTACCAATATGATTTTGACATTCTCAAAAAAAAAAAAAAAAACTTTTGGACCATCTCCCACCACTGTATTATGGAACCTTCTTGCTGTCTACGGGGTGTGCTTTATTGCGACAAGTTGCAGTCATCTTTTAATACGGATAATTAGAGCTAATTACAGCTTCATATCAGAATATAACAAGCAGCCGAAGAAGATTACTTACCTCAAGGTACAGAATATTTGCAACTTTGCTGGTTTTTTCCAGCTGAAGACCACGTGCCAGGAATAACTGCAGCAAAATGGTGTTTTTTCAGGTCAAGATTGAACTTGTACATGCCCGCAATAACATAACGTAAGGAAATTTTTGAGTCTGATATGGGTTAAGTAAGTTCATGAGCTCACCTCGGCAAAAAAGGCCAATACACTGAGAACAATCATAAGAATGAAAGAATAGAAACTAGGCAGCACAAAGTCCTGCAAGAATATATTAAACATTAAGTTAATTTGGATCAGAATATTTCTAAAATAGAAATGTTGGATTATTCGGGTTATAAATTATAACCCAAAATAAAAAGTCGTGCATTTATTTGAGAAAACTAGACAACCCACACGGAACTAGAATATGTTTATGTCAAGAGCGTCTTTGTTTTTAACAAAAAAGGGATAATGCCAATAATTGTTTGTAATTTCCTCCCCAACAATTCTTGTGGATCTTTTTCCATTACCATTTTAAGATAATTACAGAGACAAGTCGTTTATTTCCATTATTAGTTGAATATAGATATCCAGATTAAAATTTAGGGTAATCATTTGTGGGTAATCATATAAGTCGACAACATGACATGAAATATGTAAAATTACTTTTTACCAAATCAGAGTCTTACTTCAGTGGTAATCATGCATATTGCTGCAGCAGGAGTAGCGAGAAGTCCAAAGGAAAATATAGTACCCCTGAAAGAGAAATGGAAAAATATATATTAGAAAATAGAAGATTTAAACTAGATTGATAAACAGTAGAATGATACTTACACAGGTTGGTCGGAGGCTTTTGCGGCAGCCCTTACAAGGCAGTAACTTACTCCACCAGCCACTGACGACACTAAACCAATCAAAACTGCAAAAACATGACCTACTCCATCGATACGTGGTCCTTCTGCATAAGAAAAAAATAGATATGATAAAATGTATTATTTCTGACCAATTGAAGTTGGCATCTAACAATACATAATAATGGATCGACAAAATGCATTATACAATTCTTTATTTGTACTGTCATTCTATATACATGTAAACATGTATATTCCAGCTTAATTAGCTTTCTTTTTCCTTTGTTTTAAGCACTTTTCATTTAATATAAAGCATCGCCACTGGGTCTGATATGACTGTGGCTGTTGATCGGGCATGACTAGACTATTTCTGGTGATTGGATTCAGGCAGTCACAAACCATATAATTTCAAATTTGGATTCACAAGAATTCCTTGAACGCATCATCAAGTCACAACATGGCCATGTGATGTTATAGTTGTGTTCATTGTCTAATATTAAATGATTATGACGTTGATAGAGTTATGATTTGCATAAAGTGGTATGCTCGTTCTTTAAGGAGTTCAAAAACTCCAGTATAAATTCAAAAGTTCATGTTGATATTTAACTGATTCAAATGGATTTATTAACTCACTTCTGTACCTTCTATTCTGGTATTCGATCCAAGTATAAACAGCACACCAAAGAAACTGATAGCAATACCTGAAAAGGAGATTTGAATAATGAAAAAGACATGTGCAATTGTCGAAAAATTAAACGAGGATATGAAAGAAATATAAAATCTATTGGAAGCATTTCAGACAGGGTAAGAGGATAGCCAATTGATATTTGTCTTTTCATTTTCAAACGGGAAAGATGAAATAAAAATATCACCAAAAACTAAATTACAGCATGTTGATTAAATTAATAAAAATTCTTTTGAGTCTGCTAAGAACAATGTCAGCAAACATCTTTGTCTCTTCATATATTATTTACAGTCCGTACTCCAGTAGTGCAAAATTCCAAAGCACATATGATACAGCATTTATTTCTTCTAAGTGCACTACATAAACTATCTCAAATTACCCCACAGGAGCTAAAACATATACCAAATATACAGAACTGTTTGATATGAATTCTAAATATTAAGATGAGCAAATGTTTCTTAAATACAGTTTTAAATGTACCTCCTAATTCGGCTATTTTCAAATTCTCATGCAAAATAAACCTTGCCGCAACTGAGGCCATGAGTGGAGTTGTGAAGCTTAATATCATAGCTTGAGACAGAGGTAATTTGTGAATACTGCAAAGAAAAATTCCGTCCATAAGTTAAGATTAAAAAGTTGCACTTCAGGACAAAAATACCGAACTGTTTAATGTTAGTTATATTAATACTAAAAATCAGGGTTAATGTTTGAAATCGCAGCAAGTACGGGAAGAAAATTTACCAGTAAATGAAAGTTAATAAAGATACGCATCCAGTAAGAGCCCTTGAAACTAATAGATTCCGGACATTTGCAGGCCCAAATATTGGTTCCGCGGTTCTTCTTAACCATAAATATGATAATATTGAGATAACTGTACATCTTGTAAATGCTATCTCAAAAAGAGGAATTGCTTGCGCTGCCATTACAAAAATTAGACGGATCAACTGGAGACCAAACTAGCAGCTACTAATAATGCAAAGATGCTAAGCAGGAACATTTCAAAATTCTTTTGATATTACAGTTATCAGTTAAGACGCTATCTAGGTGTATAAAACTAAAAAACTCAATGCTGTACACACTATCGACAGATTAAATTTACAACATATATTGGCCTTCAGAGAGAGACGCAGAATCAGGCTATCAAGATATCACATTGGGATTGCATCAAAATATATATTCTTTCTTTTAGATATTAACGTACATATATCTATGAAAGATTTCCGAGTTTTCTTTTTCTCATATTGCTGTTAATTTCTTGGCACATGTCAGTCTTCTCACATCAGATTATTTTCTACTGTCAGGTACCTGTGAGTCCCGAGAAAACTTAATCGTAGTAAGTAACTAAGTTGTTTAATTTAAAGAAGTTTAGTTATGTCAATAAGAAAATGAAATAAATGACTATTTAGAAGTAAAGAAAGGATGAAACAAGATAAAAATGGGTGATACGGGGACATGATAAAGTAATTTTACATAAAATTATTTGAAGATAATCCCAGATTAAGATAAAGAACGCGTGAGGAAAAGCATTCATGATGAAACATCCTATTTAGCAGTTAGGAAAAGGAGAAGGTAATGCATGAATTACACTCAATCACTTTGTAGTTTCCAGATTGCTTATCATATTTGATTATAGTTGAATAAATCAAAAGGCATTTTAACAATTTTGGTAACTACAAGCACAGTTGGTTCTCTCACTACTACAGTACTACGTGTCCATCTGTATATGTATTGGGTTCTTCTATAACAATCTTCCCTTCTTTCTGCTACAAATTGCTCATATCTAAGGCTATTTACAATTTACCACACACTTTGCTCGAATCCTGTATTCTCAAACTAGTGGTCTCTCATTCTTTCAATCGTAACAACAAATCTGGCGGGTCAGTCAATGATATACTCAACTAACAGTTAAACAACATGAACGATTAACGTAATAGCATATTCTAGTAAAAATGCAGGGAGAAAGTACCAACCGGAGCCAATATCCATAAGAAGTTCCATTATACAGTAGATACAAGACGATAACACCATACATAACAAACCGGAATACCTGGAACCACTCCATAACCACAAAACAAACTGTGTAAACGGTGATATCTCCGTTTGGATTAATCTGGCAATTTGATCCTGCATAATCCACAAATAATATTCCTCAACAAATTAGGGTTTGATTATGATAAATTTGAGTAGAATACCTTGTTAGATTTTCTTCTAGGGTAAGAAACGGTAAAAATATTGATTTTAGGGGGGTCAGATTGGGTTAAAAGAGGTGTAATCTGGTCTTCTGAATCTGTAGATGTAGATGCGATTAATTCAACAATATGTGACTCTTGTTGTTGTTCTATACCATTAATCGAATCCATATTTGCTTTACATGTAACACAAACCCTAGCTTAGGTCAACTAATTCTGTTGATCGTCGTAATAATTACTGGTATTCGTCTGTGGATTGTGATATTTCAACGGTCAACCCAGCTGGAAATACTGGTGGAGCTGGGTGGGTCCTGTTATCCCTGCTGGCTTATTAAATTCGTTTACTAGTTTTTTTTTTGTTTCATGAGTTATAGATATTAAGCCACATATTTCAATTCTATTAGTTTGGATATTTTATTTTTAGGGTAAAGTAACGTAAAGGAATGAAAATATATAAATTATCATGTTTTTAAATTTTTTTAGGAAGGAAAAAAAAAAAAAAAAAATGATTAAAAGGTAAAGTTTATATATTTTATTCAATAAAACAATCCGGTCATATTTAGGGTGATCGTAAAGTAAAATAAATACTTTTATTTTCTTTACATTATTTTCCTTTCATTTTCTTTAATTTTAGACTCGAGCAGAGCATAAATGTTCTCGCTTACGTATTGATGTGACTTAATATACACCACTTATTTCAGAATTTTTGTTTTCGCCCTAGGGTAAAAGACAAAAGTGCCGTGAATTTTTTTTTGTGAACTTATGATTATTTTCAAAACTTCAAGATGTTAGGTGATTAAATTCTTAATTTTCTTTTTTCTTAAATTTTTTGACGTTCTTACATGTCTAAATTGTTTATCTATAAATAAAAGTTATGATTCCTAGTTATAACTCTTTATTTCACTTTTAATTATCTTAAAATCTTCTAAAGATACTTCTAACATATGAATTTTAACAAATAATTAAGATGTCCTGGAGGTATTATTTTCTTTATTCCCTAGTTTGTACAAACATACGAGTTTCTTTTATCCTAATAGATAGTTAGTATCTTCTTAAACTTTCTACAAAATAATTTTTCGAGTTAGAAAATGACTAGTTGGGATATTCACGCTATGCAATGGCAACAAATAATGAAAAGCGATTGTGCTTGTTGCCGAAGATTTTAAGCAAATGTTGGTCGTTGGTCAATGTCGATGGTTAGCGGTGGTGGTCGACAATGGTGGACGTTAGTAGTAGTGTTTTACGATGGGTGACCTCAATGTTTCCGAGTAACTACTAACTAATGCACTAAATCATTGTTGTTAAATAATTTGAAAATGCGGTACTTTCTATAATGATGGTTGGAGTAATACAACCCGATAAGCATTCTTTCATATCTTCAAACCAATGGATTCAGTTCCTTCTCACCATAAAGCTTTACCTTGACAAAAATAAGAGATCCTGAGTGTAACATTTACCATATAGCAAAAGCCTTGTATGACCTAACATGGCATTCTTATCGACTTATTGTATATATGTACGTTTACACGTCAACGTGGTAGCCAAACTATCTTATATCTTATACATTGAGCTATACAGAACTGTTATAATATAACTACATTTACGGATTTACCATTTGCGTACTGTTTTTGTTCGTTGGAGCTAGATAACAAAAAAAAAAAAAAAAACTAGTGCTAATCACGCTTTGTTAAACTGGGGTTTAGTGACATCTCGATTTCTTCAAGAGATCGCCCTTTAGTTTCAACTAAGAAAGAGTAAGAGAATAATGCTGCCAAAAGAGATACTGCACCAAAACTCCCATAAACCGGAGCTACGCCAAATTTCTCCACTAGTTCTAGGAAGAATAGGCCAACCATGAAATTACACACCTGAATTAAATAGACCAAAATCAGATTCATTTAGTTACCAAGTAATAGATAAAGTAAAAAATCCATACCCAGTGAACAGAAAAACTGAAGCTCATAATCTTCCCTCGTGTCCTGCTACTGCTAAGTTCAGGTATAATAAGACCGGTTACTGGACCAGCTCCAATTGCATATGTCAACATGTACCTTAACATAACATAAAAAAATATGATCTATTTTAATGTACTATTCCCAAATAAACTGACAAATGTGAGTAAGTAAATATTACAAGATGGTCCCGAGAATCGACAAGTTGCTACGAAGGTCTTCATCTATAGGAAAGCTGATGGCAGAAACAACAAGAAACATTGATATTGCCTGAACGTGTAAGCAACAATTTCAATATTTCATATTATCAAAAAGATTAAAGATCATATAATGTTTAAGGTATAACTCATTATATCTTACCATTCCCAGATAACTTCCGATTATAAGTTTTTGCCTCCCTTGCCGATCAACCAAATATAAAGCACAAAGTGCGCCTGTAAAACACCAAAATGTGAAAAAGGAGAAAGTAGACACAGTTGGAATCAAGAATTATGAACTTAATAATATTATTGCATTAAGACCTGCAAAATTGGTAAGTCCGACGCATAGGCTTGCTAATGCACCGTTTGTAATTCCGGCATCTTTGAAAGTCAAGGAGGAGAAATAAAGGACTGCATTGATGCCAGCGAACTGTTGTAGTACAAAGAGAGTGCCCCCAATGAAAGCAACTACAAACAATTGAAGACAATTTCAGCTGAATTTAAATATGATACGAACCCGAGAAAAAGATAACACGGATTATAAATTATACTACCTTTAGAATGCGGTTCCTCTAGCAGCTCGGACCATTTGCTCTCCAAATCACCACCATCGTTGTTAAGAACAGACTGAAATTCTTCAATGCTTTTCTCGACTTTTGACGGACCCCACAGATTAGAGATAACATTTTTAGCATCATCAAGCCTGCCAGCCTTCACAAAAAGAGAAAATATAATTATATCAAATATTGTGCGATTTTTATTTTATAGTATATAGTTAGAACCCTACTTTGCATAGCCATCGGGGGCTGTCTACAGCAAACTGCATACCGAATGCTAGAACAAAACCAGGCACACTTGCAATATAGAGCATCGTTCTCCACCTGTCCAGTTATTCACAAACTATCAGTATAAAATTAATTAACATCTTCGAGAAGTCGAACTAAAATTCGGTACAGAAAGTCAAGATTTGCACAACCCTACTGTAGTGGTTATTTAACGAAACACCAGTAGAGGGACCAAAATGCGAATGCTTGACAATATAGGTATTGCTTACTTTGGACAAAATCTGCAGATCAAGACTTGGGGGATGACATATGTAATTCAATCTAAAAAGCAAAAATAGAACTTGATTTCAAGCAAGCACACGGAAACGAAAGGAAAGAGTGTTACCAATGGGGATCATTGTCTGAGAAAATTCCTAAAAAGAGTGAGGCTATGATTCCAGTACAGGTGCCAATTTGACACAAGCTTCCTAAAGAACCCCTGTATTTTGTTGGAGCCACCTGAAATAAAATAATGAATATTTTTAGCACTAACGGATATATGGTAAGTATGTATATGTGTGAGAATATACAACCCTAAACTATTAACATATAACGGAATTTAAGTCGATTCTTATTTATTAAGTGAACAATGATTCATTATCAGGGACACCAACAAAGTTCAGAATTCTTGGAAGTTTACCTCTGATATATAAATAGGGACAAGAACCGCATTTGCTCCAATACCAAGACCTACTAAAAACCGTCCCCACAATAACTGATCCAAAGAGAGGGCCTGTGCACTGTCGGAAGAGTAAATATACTACATATGAAATATGTTTTCAACAATGACCAACTTGAAGACATAACATGAATTCCAGAAAGTGATTACCTTAAAACCGCACCAAGAATGAGCGGTATTGTGTCAACTTGAAGTGTCCTCCTAAACCCGAGTCTGTCAACCAAATAACCAGCACCGGCACTTCCAAGAAAAGCACCTGCAATAAAAATGCTGACCACAAGCCCTTCAAGTATTGAATTGCCTTCAAACCCTAGCTCCTTTGCAATAGATACAATAGGACCATTCATTACACTGCATTATACAACATTACATCATCTTCGAAATCATATACGTAACTACTCACGTACATATTCTACTAATAGGTGTTCGCCTCTACATAATCCAAAAAGGTAATATCAAGCTAAATTATGATCTAGAATAATACTCCCTCCCTCCCACAATAACCGTTTTCAGACAAAAAACACACAATTTAAGAAAAAAACATAATTATTACTAATATTTTATCATTCTTACCTTTTGCATAATGGCAGTTTTATCCCTAACTAATTAAATAACGTTTTCTACAAAATGTGTAATAATAACTTCAACTAAGTGCAATATGGTAAACTCAATCAAACTTTTCTATTTATTTTTAGTAATGGACAATTAATTTAGTACCACATATTTTGTGACAAACTAAAATAGAAAGATCTAGAATATACCCAATATGGAAACCGAAAAGAAAATTGGACATAGAAGCAACCAATATATGAGGAAATGAAGGTAGCCATCCAAGGTCATCATTTTCTTCTTCCAAGGTTATACTTTCTTTCTCTGTATATAAAATAAATACAATAAAAACAAAAATGATAAATCTTAGTGCATTAAAATGTAACAAACTATGATCGTTTTGCTATTGTGAATATATCCGACTCTCAAAAACTCTTTATTGTGTGTATTGTAAATTTTTTTTTTTTTACAAATGATGTAAGATTCAAATTCTTTCAAGAAAAATCTAGTCCGTTATATAATTTGTGAAAAAATATGAGTTTAAATACATACAATATAAGTTTTGAAAGTTAGATACACATAATAGCAAATCGAACAAAGTTGAATAGAAAAGTTTGGTTAACCTGAAGTGGAATCAAATAGTTGGGGAGTCTGTGATTTATTGGCGCAGTAAAGTTTGAAATCCCCGTGAAGACGAAATGGTTGGCGAAGTGAGTAGTTAGCACAGATAACTGGATTCAGTGCCGGAGTCGTGCCGGTGCCGGTGCCGGAAAATGGAGTAAAGCGCGGGTAGCATACGCCGGACATTGGATTAGATTAGAAGGTGTCGTTTTTTCGGATTATTGATTTTAGCATTTTTTATTTTTATTTCCACGTGTAATAATCTCAAAGAATGAGTTTAACAGCAAACCGCACCGACGTATTGTTTCATTAATGATAAAACCATGTAATGTAATAATTTGAGACGTTGACTTTGTATAGAACAACTCAACAAAGTATTTTGTATTCA
This sequence comes from Senecio squalidus, assembly GCA_910822075.1. Lineage (NCBI taxonomy): Eukaryota > Viridiplantae > Streptophyta > Magnoliopsida > Asterales > Asteraceae > Senecio > Senecio squalidus. The sequence goes on along the minus strand of CAJVGC010000590.1, from coordinate 29,274,480 downwards.
ATTGTTCATGACAAGAAAGCAAAACAAGACTAGAGGTATATATGATACCTAGTTGGAGTTATAATATAAATATAAATAAGGTAGAAAGTTAAAAGTTAAGGAGCTTTTGTTTTTTTTATCTTTAAAGCTTTTGAAGCAATTTTTTTTTAAAATAATAGTAAGCTTATTGTTAAAAATACTTTTAGATTTATTGGGTTATATAAAATTTGGAAAGTTTATGAACTTATTAAATTAAGCTTATGATGTTAAATTAGTTATAAGTACAATTTAATAAACTTATTATGACAGAATCAGTCACCCGAACAAACCAAAAAGAAAAAAAAAATAAACTTAGGAGTTTTTAAAATTTTATATAAGCTAAACAACACCCCGCAACACACACACACACACACATAGTTTGTCTCTTACATGAAAAGTTGGTCAAAATTGAAGCTAATGTAAGACCACTTCCGGTGGCATCGTCAGTTCATCGTCACTTGCTCCTTCGGTTCCTCCACCAATGGCACCAATTTCGTCAGTTGGCCGTCAGTGAGTTTAGTCGGTTTGGGGATGGAAAAGTGACGAAGAATAGTGGGCCCCACCAATTAATAAAACATTCTTTTTAAAATATACCATTAAATTTAAAAAAAAAGGTTTTAAATATATAAAAAATAAATTTGTGGTCCAGAAAAACTGACTGACGGATTACTGTTGGTAATGATTTAGTCAGTTTATTGTCGGTTTGATGTCAGTTGATGTGGCGCTGAGTTGACAAAAACTGACCGTGTCAACAACGGTTGTGATTGGTCTAAGTATGTAATGACTCATTCAATCCACTTAAAATTTGGTTATATTTTTTTTTTAAGGGCTAAGTGCATGAGAATGTAACAAACTTTGTGCGATTTGCTATTGTATGTATCCAACTCTCAAAATCTCTATTGTATGTATTCAACTCTTATTTTTTCACAAATGATGTAACGGACCGCATTTTTGCTGACGTGTAACCGGTTTTTTAAATTTAATATTTCTCAAAAAAATCCGGTTCTTACATCATTTGTTAAAAAATAAAAGTTCAATACACACAATAGAAGTTTTGAGAGTTGGATACATACAATAGCAAATCGAACAAAGTTTATTACATTCTCATGCACTTATCCCTTTTTTTAATGCCAAATAAAGACTTACACTATCCTATACTTCAAATATTTATATTTGCTTCACACATGTATTCAATTTTCAACCTTTAGATTTATGAACAAGGTTACATATTGGTCTATACAAGATTATCACAACATACGCCCAATAATTTTAAATTACCCCAAATTCTAAATAAAATTGTATGTACATTTATTGGTAGAAATATTATTATCTATTTAGAAACATAGGTTTCAATAAGCCTTAAACTTTTTGTACTATATAAAACATGTAAGAAACATTCTAAACAAATTTAGTACCATTGAATTTTCATTGTATATTAAAATTTTTATTGTAAACGGTTCCTTCTTTTTTTTTTTAATAGAACAAACAAAATTCATGAAACAACTATGTTGACGGGCCACAAATACTTAAAATGTAGTTTTATTCCAATTCCAATGAAGGGATGACGTAAGTTTTCAAACCCTAACAAAAAGAGAAAAATAGAATAAGAACCTTACATGAATTGAGTTTTTGGCTAATCCATTATATATTAAAAACTTAATTTCCAATACATTGTGGTTTTAAAAGTATTTGCAAAAGCATAATACTATTAATTTTTAACAATACCCTTTCAATTTTTAACCCACCAAGTTAACCTTCTTTTTCTTCTATAATATAACGTGCATTTAACAATCCATTTATAAAGTACACATGTAAAACGTCTAGCTTAAATTAAAAAAAAAATATCTTTAACAAAATAAATTATCCATAAAATATGCCCAATAATATTTTAAACATAGATATTGAGTCGTTCCGAGTCTTATATGTAAAGCTTGAACTCGACTCGTAAGACATACTCAAGATTTAAGCTCGGGTTAGACTTGTTTAAGTAAAATATATATCACTTAATTATTTTATGTATATAAAAACAAAAGCTTGTTTGGGCTCGCGAATTTGGTGTACTTAGCTTGGGCTCGAGCCCGTTTAATAAACACGATTTATTTTATTTTCAAGCTCGACTTGAATCCAACTTTTACGAGTTAGATTCTAGTAGCTTGCGAATACTTTTCACTATTTTAACATACTCATATATTATACATGTTAACACGGTTTATTACACCGGTTACAAATGATAATAATGAAAATAAAGATGATTTCTATTCCAAATACTCTATACTACTAACGTAATATAATGTAAGTGGGATCGAACCCAAATTACGCGTGATAAATGTTTTACTTTTTTAAACTTCGAATACAAGTACAAATTTAGTAACAAAAAGGGGGGTTTTTGATTGGATTCAATAAGACTGGTGATTAACTAAAATACGACAATTAAACTAAAAAGTGTAAATAATAATATAATGATTCGGTTCCGTCTTTCACTCTTTCTAGCTATGTAAATCAACCATGAAATGTTGTTGTTTAGTTGCTTACAATTTCGTTCAAGTTTGTACTAAAAGACGTTAACAAGCTCTAATGACTTTTGTTTACCAAAATGTCTAAATCAAAACAAGCTCTTCAATAGACCTAATCTTTCTAGTTTACCTCAAACAAGCTCTTAGATTAAATCGAAAGATTGTTTTACCGTGTCGTGTAAACTTCCCAAACAATGTTCAATGCTTCTCATAAGCTCGGAAGCGTTAGAACATGTAATTTATGGTTTGACATTGATAACAATGGTGTTCTAGTATTGAATTTATAGAACAATTACGAATTTTACAATTCAATATAACATTAGTGAACCAAACCCTAACCCAGATGGTCAATAAGATTTAAGATTGTAAATCGACATTTTCAAGTAAACTCATAACCAAATTACTATACAAGAATTGAAATAAACATCAAGTCATTAATTGATAAACATAAAGAGTGTATTTTGAAACCGAATATAAGGTTATTAGCCAAACATGGCTAATACACAAGACATCATAATAGAAATGAAATACAAATGTTCAATCTTACGAAAATTAAACAAAATGATGTTTTCCAAGTATTTCTAGTTTCTCCAATGTCTTCTTATTGTCTCCAATGGTCTCTAGGTGTAGAAGATGTGTAAAAATTGGCCCATTTCTTTTGCTAAAACGTGCAGCAAGAAAGCTAGGCGGGTATAATTTCAACATAAAATGGCCCGGGTGGGTACAATCCTTCACTAGCAGAGCCCGGGCGGGCCTGACTGGAAGTGCCCAACAACTCGGTTTTTCTTATGTTTTGTCGTTTCTGCTCAACTACCGTCTTCGTTTCACTCTTTTTGCTGCTCAGTTAATGAGTCCTCATCTTCTCCTTTGCTCCATTACGCGCATAACCTACACATGAACACTATATATACCACATAAACCCGCAATAAACTAAAGAAAAACTAAAGTAAAACTAAAACGAATAAAATGCGGAAAAGGAAACTAAATGCGATGCAATATGAACAAAAACAAGCCTAAGATTAAGAAAAATATGCGATAAAATGCATCTAACAGTACACATTAATAATTTCATTTGTTTTCCGTCAATCAAAATATATTATTATAAAATAAAATTAATGACCTAGCCATAAAATTTGACGCCAAACTTGCTTCAGTTTTCTTCTAATAACCATCTATTTCATACTGATTCTTTAATATTTTATTTTTGTTTTTAAATTAGAAAAAAGAAATGGCGTGGGTTTAGCAAATACTTTTGAATGCACAACCTTTTCGCAATTATCTTTTTAATATGTCATGGTTTGGCAAAAAGTCCATGAAATTTACTAATTTAGTAAAAAAATATTATATTTTAATTCGAAAAAAGTATTAATATTTTTCTTGAACAACAGGGTTAATTTTTATTTAACAAATATAACAAGTTAACTATAACAAAAAAAATTAAATATCACTCCTCATAATTATGGTAACTATTTCATGTTTTAAAATATAAATAATTAAAATATGAAAATTAACTTCGATTTTATCTTTAAAAAACTTTTTAAATCATAAAAGTAAATGATATTTTTAATGAATTGATAAAATTGTTAATTAATGAAAAACAATTTATTAATTATTCATATCTTATTTTTATAGTTTTTTGTTTTTAAACTTTTAACTTTTGGATTGAGGAAATATTTAATATTATTATGATTATTATTCCCACAAGGGTAATATGGTATTATTATATGGACGATGGTGTATATATAAACCGTAGAGTCACAAATATGGCAAGTGTGGCCATATGTTTATACCGTCACAAACGGTGCGTAACTAATACAATATGTGATAATATATATTATTCCCACAAAAAGTTTTTTAAATCCTTAATTAAGCCATACTTCTTATCGTCACTGCATGAAATGTATGCTATTTCCCGAACAAATACATCTCTGGATCACCTCATCTACCATGGAAAAACCGTTCATTTTAAATGAAACCCTTATTGTTTTTGATTAGTTCTTGTAAATTTCGACACTTTTTAAGCAAATTTCTCTCTTTTTGATCGCGTGTTGTCAAAACACTTCAAAAATTTTGATTACGTTTATAGAGTTATAGGGTTTTATGAATAAGTAACAATGGAAGGAAGTGATATTTATAGAGCTGGTAGTAGTATACGGTTAGGTAGTTTTGGAGGTACTAGTAGTTCTATATGGAGGAACTCTGGCATGGATGTTTTTTCAAGATCTTTTCGTGAAGAAGACGACGAAGAAGCTCTTAAATGGGCTTCTCTTGAAAAGCTTCCTACTTTTGATCGGTTGAGAAAAGGTCTTCTTTTTGGATCTACAGCTGACCGACCTTTACATGAAGTAGATGTAGACAATCTTGGTTTTGAAGATCGGAAACGATTACTTGATAGACTTATAAACACTGTTGATGAAGATAATGAGAGGTTCTTGTTGAAGCTCCGGAATAGAATTGATAGGTATTCACCTTCCCACCTTTTAATTTGTTGTTTCATTTGAAAACTGATGTTTTGAAACCTATTGATTCGTTATCGTATGAAAAAAAAAAAAAAAGGCAGTTTGATTATTATTTTCTTAAGTGACAACTGTTTAAATGGGATTATTGTTTCAGGGTTGGGATTGAATTGCCAACAATTGAAGTGAGATTTGAGCATATGACTGTGGAGGCCGATATTAATACAGGAAGCAGAGCTCTACCTAGTTTCATAAACTTCTATATTCTTATATTTGAGGTAAAGAATCCAATTATGTAAAGGCATATAATCTTCATGAATCTCTTACCAATGACTTGATTCCGTTAGATGTTCTTGAGCTTATTCAGACTACTTCCAAATTCGAAAAAGCATATAACCATCCTCGACGATATTAGCGGGATTATTAAGCCGAGCAGGTGAGCACAAAGAACACCCATACTATGCGGAAAGAAAAGAAAAAAAAGTAACCTTGTCATTTAGTAATACATTAAAACATAGTCACTAAAAGTCAGATAATGTTACTAAAGTCAAAAAATAAGTTTGCAAAGTGTGGGTAAAAATTACTTCAAAAAGACCTATATACGGTGACACAAAATTGGAATTAGTTGACCTCTCTGTGACACAATTTTGCTTAAAGTGTCACTAAATGTTAACTAATAGTGTACCTTATACAGGTCATACTTTTGAAAGTGTCAGTAAAACTTCAAACTTAGTGACACTTTCCGGTATATCACAATATCCATATTTTGTAGTGACATCTTATGATGGAAATTATATCTAGCTCTAACGTAACAAGCCATGTTTGTAGAATGACATTACTTTTAGGGCCTCCGAGTTCTGGGAAGACGACTCTACTATTAGCCTTGGCTGGAAAACTCAATAAGGAACTGAAGGTAAATCGTGATCCTGATTAATGACTCCATTTCAAGATTTAAACTCTTCTTTTTCAATCGACATGTTTCTTTAGATAGTTCAATTAAGTGTGGTATTTATTGTAGAGATCTGGGAGGGTGACATACAATGGTCATGAATTCAATGAGTTTGTACCCGAAAGGACTTCTGCATATATAAGTCAAAACGATGTTCATATCGGAGAGATGACTGTTAGAGAAACCTTGGCTTTCTCTGCACGATGCCAAGGAGTTGGAACACAATATGGTTAAATGATACTATTTGATCCCCAATTCTTAAAATTTATTTTTCTTTGTGCATATTTCAATGCCTATGGTTTTCTCGTTTAATTTGCAGAGATGTTGGCGGAGTTGTCAAGAAGAGAGAATCATGCAAATATCAAACCTGATCCTGATATCGATGTTTTCATGAAGGTATTAAATGAGATTTTTTATAAGGAAATAAAACTCGATTTCTTTATTGTGTCCTCTTTCTTGAATATGATCGAATACACATTTTTGTTGCTAAGGCTGCAGCATCAGAAGGTCAAAAAGAGAATGTTGTCATAGATTATATTTTAAAGGTATATGAGATTAATTTAGATCATTTCTTATGTGCAAAAGTTTTTAATTAATCCTAGGATTTAAAATATATAAGTTGTTTTCTTGAATAGTTGTTGGGGTTGGACACTTGTGCCGACACCATGGTAGGGGATCAAATGATACGGGGCATCTCTGGTGGGCAAAAGAAACGTGTTACAACGGGTAAATTCCCAATCGTGTTGAAATATAATTAGCAACATTTAAGTTAATTAATATGTAGAATATTACAGGTGAAATGATAGTTGGACCGTCAAAGGTTCTTTTGATGGATGAGATTTCTACTGGTTTGGATAGTTCGACAACATTCCAAATTGTGAAATCCCTTAAACAATCTACTCATATCCTCCAAGGAACTAGTGTCATTTCCCTCCTCCAGCCAGCACCCGAGACATATGATTTATTTGATGACATTGTTCTTTTAACTGATGGAAGAATTGTGTATCAAGGACCACGCGACAGCGTGCTCGAGTTTTTTGAATTTATGGGATTCAAATGCCCCGAGAGGAAAGGCGTTGCTGATTTCTTGCAAGAAGTATATATGTTTACTTATTATCCCTTTAATTCAGTTTGAGTAACCTTTGTTTCTTTGAAATAATTGTATTTTTATGTGTTACAGGTGACATCGAAGAAAGATCAACATCAATATTGGATGAGAAGAAATGAGAACTACAGATTTGTGACAGCCAAAGAATTCTCAGAGTCGTTCCAGTCTTTCCATGTCGGAAAGAGACTCAAGGATGATCTTGACACTCCTTATGACAAAATTAAAAGCCACAGGGCTGCTCTTACGACTAACAAGTTTGGCTTAAACAAGAAAGAGCTCTTGAAAGTTTGTTTTGATAGAGAAATCTTGCTCTTTAAGAGAAACTCGTTTGTTTACATCTTTAAGTTATGCCAAGTAAGTCTCATGTTCACCAAAATGTCGATTTATCTGTCTTAAAAAATTTCGTCTAACCCAGTTGTGTTTATTATAAATGGATCAGATAAAACATAGAGCTAAAAGATGAAGAGGTTTTTCTAGTTTAAAGTAGTCAAAAAACTACTTTTAATGTATATAACTTATAAATTCTTTTTCGTAAACTCAAGTTTTCCCCCTTATCATGTACTTGACAACGACATGGAGTTGATGAAAGATAAGGACTTAAAATATGGTCTTTTGTAATGATTTTCTTATTTTTGCCGGTTTCAGCTAATTCTCACCTCGTTAGTGATTATGACTGTGTTTATCCGGACTGAGATGCATAAAGATAGTATAGAAGATGGAGGGATATATATGGGTGCTCTATTTTTTGGTGTGATTTTGGTTATGTTTAACGGGATGTCTGAGATTCCAATGACGATTGTGAAGCTTCCTGTATTTTACAAGCAAAGAGACTTTGGGTTTTACCCCTCATGGGCATACGCTCTTCCATCATGGGTAGTCAAGATTCCTGTTTCTTTTCTTGAAGCTGGCTTATGGACAATTCTCACTTACTATGTTATAGGACTTGATCCCAATATCACAAGGTTAATTAAATTTCATTGTTAAAGATTACAGTTTCCGTGTCCTTAATTACCTTCTGATCTCTAATGTTTTGCAGATTCTTTCGGCAATACTTTTTACTCTTAATTGTTGGCCAGATGTCTGGTGCATTGTTTCGGTTCATTGGGGCAGCAGGACGTAGCATGATTGTTGCAAACACGTTTGGTTCATTTGCGCTTATCTTAATATTTGCGTTGGGTGGCTTTGTCCTGTCACGAGGTAATTACATATAAGTTACTAAGCCGAAAACTGATTAAATGCAAATTTCCAATTAATCTCCCATAACAGAAAATGTAAGAATATGGTGGTTATGGGGTTACTGGTCGTCCCCAATGATGTACGCTATGAATGGAATCGTGGTTAATGAATTTCTCGGGGACAGTTGGAATAAGGCAAGTCACGTTATGCCGACTACGCTTACCAACTTTCTATATATTGATGGGAAAAAAAGTCATAGTTAATTCGAAATGATTTTCATGTTATAGCCTGTAAACGGAACGACACTAGGGAAAACTATCATCACTTCTCGAGGGTTGTTCGCAGAAGCGTATTGGTATTGGATTGCAATCTTGGCTTCCGTTGGATTCATATTACTCTTCAATTTATGTTTCGGTTTGTCTCTTGAGTTTCTCAACCGTGAGTATCTATCTATCTATCTATCTATCTATCTATCTATATTTTGCTACCGGAATGGATGATGTATAATAAACATAATTTTGAGCATTTTGTAACTTTTATTGTGGAATTTTATAGCTTTTGGGCAATCTAGACCGGTATCAATGAAGAACGAGAGTGACAACAACGTTGACGAGTTATTACCTATCGGTGACCGAAGAAATCAAATCAAAAAGAAAGGAATGATCCTTCCATTCGAACCACATTCAATTACCTTCAATGATGTCAAATACTCTGTGGATATGCCTAAGGTAACTATCGTTAGAGATAAGATTTATAAACAAGCAACAACAAACGCGGAATAAGCAAATAAAGAACACAAGAAGATTTAACCTGGTTGAATATGATCGTGGTGACCGGTTTAGTCCACTAACAAACTAGATAGATTTTTCAATTTCATAAGGTTGCATTTATAGGGGAGAGAAACTTTATGCCCAAGAGGCCAAGAAATTCAGTGTCTCCAAAACATGTTATATAGTCACGACGTGGCCGTCTAGAATGGAAAGTGAACTTTAAACCCAACAATCCTAGAAAACTTTCTTGGAAAATAACCCTTCATGACGTGACCAACCTTAGTTACGTCCTGACTTCTCTAGATCTTCATAACTTCATCCGACAACCGCCATTGTGTGATTGATCTTGTCACGGCGTGACCTCCGTGGGACCTAAGATGTGACAGAGTTTCCAAAACCTAGAACGTTGTGACATTCTCCAACAACTTCTTTTGACGTTTAGTTTAACAATCTCCCACTCGGTGATTGATCAACTAACTCCAATCAGCACGTAACTTCCAGTAAATGTGATCAAAACGACATTTTTGATCATCTCTCTAGTTTTGCAAATTCTAGGAAGACCATTTGAAGCCATGAATAGCTTTAACTTGCCCGTTGTCATAACCTTAGTAACCATATCAGTCGAATTCTTCGTACCAATGATCTTTTATAACAATAAAGTACCATCACTTATCAATTCTCGGATAAATGTATTTCGTCTTACTTTGAAACGCCTAAATGGTTTGCTAGATGGACCACACTTTCGTTGTACAATATACAACATTATTTTCTTAAAGCACAATTTTCAAGGTTTGTGCGAACCAAACAAGCTCCTTACTTGATTATGCAATCTCCATACTCAGCCTTAGTGTTTGACAATGCTACACTCTTCTGAAATCTTGAATTCTTGATATCGAACTAAAAATTGTCTCACCATTTGTGTACAAAAATCCCAAAGTGCGCTTACCCAAATCCGCATTAGTGAAGCTTTCTAAAGTAACATTTTTTCTTCTGAAACCCAAGGATAATTTTGAAGCTACTTTCAAGTAACATAAGGGCCACATGACCGCTTCCCAACGCCCCTTTCCTGGATCCGACACTACAAGTGAAATTTCCTACCTTGCACACACCATAACATATATCAAACTACCCAAATACGATGATTTAAGGATCCCGAACATCTTGTTCTTGACTTCTTCCATTTTTGATGATTAAAAGGGATCTTAGCATTATTCAGAGTTAATGTCTCCGACACTTTTCCAATATTATGTTATTGGCGAAACATAGAGTACTTTGAACCTTGTCGGGGTTACTTATGCCAATATTTGTTTCTTATAACCTAGTATTGCATCTCAAAATCCCAAAGACGATTGTCTTTTCGTCTTGTTGATTTCTTCCTTGCCAGAATCTTAATCAACATATAGTAACAATATCATGAATGGGGACTTTAATTAATTCAAATAGCAACATTTTTCTGTGTTACACCACATCTATATAGAACTTTAAGCACCATTGTCTCGGTTCTTGGTTTAACCCATCATATTTTTCTTCAACTTGCAATATACTTAAGATAGCAACAATAATGCTTAAGACTCATCATCATAAATGATATATACTTATACTAACCTAGAGAGTATCGAGTTAAACTCGTTCACATGATCTTTACGGAAGACCTTCCTTCATCTTTGTGCTATCTACAACGTTCTTCTTGTTAACGAGAGTAGTCTTCTCCTTAAGTTTGACCAACTTTTGTACATGTTGGACAAAGCTTTGATCAAACAGAATGTAGTTTTTTCATTAACGATGTTATACACATCGTTCTTCGGTAATGATAATATTGATGTACCCACGAATATGAACGCTTATTCGTATATATGTTAGATATAACGTTCTTCTTATTACAACGTTCTGCCACATATATCAAAGTTTCAAAAATTTTCCATATGGTAATGACATGACCGATTTCGTCACATAATGACCATCCACGAATGGAAAATAAACTTGAAGCCCTATGATCTTAAAAAAAAAACCGTAGAATCGTAAAAATCTTGTATCAGCAAAGACCCTTCATTACCAACCTTAGTCAGTATGTAACTCCTCTTGATCTTCGGAACTTCATTTGAAAACTACCATCACTGCATGAGACCTTGTGTCACACCCCGGTCAAAGGACCTTGGTGGACCTTTATGTATATCGTCATTTGAAGAAGGAGCAATTACAACATGATTATTTTATTAAAATAGTTCAAAGTTCGACCCTCGAAACCAGGGCCTCACCGTGGGCCCGTACCACGGTGAAAAGAGTTTTCGAAAATGTTTACAGAATACAAGCGGAAGCGTAAATAAAGTAAGTAAAGTACAAAAGCCCTTGACATGGCGAAAATAGTTTAAAAAGTCTAAATAAGTAAAATGATAAAAATCCATGGCTAAATCATACTAATGCAACAAGTCTTCATGGCAACTCAAATAGCTTCAACACAAATCATGCTACATTGTTACCTAAGAACACATAAAATAATACGTCAACAAAAGAATTGTCGGTGAATAACATGGTTTTAAGTAAATGAAACAAGTAGAAATGCAAGTAGTTAATCTTAAAAGTAAGACGAATAAAAGGCAATTTATAATTACGTAAGCCATGAAATGAATCCTTAACTGTTGTGATAAAAATATCGTTTGGTGCCCCTACAAGTACACTAGTCAAGTCCCTTGTAACAACCTCAAATCTACAACGCGTTCGTTTACCCAATAGTAGCTACCATATCCAAACGGGAATGGTCAAGTCCGATAGTACTATCCATCAGGCTCGCGAGAAGTCCTCTATCTAACAATTCATGTGTGGGCAAAATTAAGTTGCGGCTAGTGCGTTGGCTAACTTATATAATTCATAAAAAGGTTTCGACTATTGCATTTTAGGAAAGTAGTTTATATGTTCTCATCCCAAAACGTTTAAAGTAGAAAATCGGATCCATGTACTCACCTTGTTCGGGATCTCAGGTAAGCAAAGAAAAGGAAAGACTCGAGAATCCTAGCGAAGACCTAAGCATATAAAAGGATTACGTAAGTCTTAGATATGACAATAATGAAAGTTTACAAAAGAATTAAGTAGTGAATGATTGGAACTTAGTTTAGAATTCAAAAACATAAAAGTAAAGGGTTGTCCAAATTTACACACGGTTTTGAAGTGCGAAATCAACAAGTTATGAAGAGATTTAGGTCAAGCCATTTTGGTTTACTGAAATATAATAAATGAAGTACATATTGTGATTTTTGAAAGATTTTTAAAAAGGTTTAACTTTATCAAACTGCCTTGCACTTTTGGTCTCAGCAGTTTCAGATACCGTTGGATCCCAGTGCATTCATCGGCTTACTAAAAACGAATTACTTGGACTCAAGATAAGAAATAGGTACCAAATTAAAGATACAAAGATCTAACTTAATCAATTGGCCTCAGTGCATTTGGAGAATAATTGACTAAGTTATGGTCCGTGGAAGTTGAACAACATATTTCATCAAAAAAGAGCTTGTATAGATTGTGGCGACATCTAGACCGCAAACATGTTTTTCATTGAAACGACATCTATAATCATTGGTCTTTTTTTACTATCACTATAAACAATGAACTCCATTCTTACCTGTTAAAATAGGCAAACGGTACTTGTTACCTATTATTTTTTCCCTGAGTTTTCCGGCCTTTTTAAATTGCCTTTTATTGAAAGGGTGGTCTAGAATCGAATAGTATGTCTATGGCCAGCCAATCACATACCCAGTTTCAACTCTACTAGGTCACAAATCTCACTATAATCATTGGTCTTTTTTTACTATCACTATAAACAATCAACTCCATTTTTACCTGTTAAAATAGGCAAACGGTAACTTGTTACCTATTATTTTTTTTGACAACTGAGTTTTCCGGCCACTATTCCGACGACACCATTTTTTCTGGGAAAAAAAACAACTTTTTTGTTTCCCTGAAAAATCCGGACGACATGGTTAAAGCGGAAACATTATATCAAAAATTAACCTTTACTCTTTTAAAAGATTAAAGACATAAACATTCAACGTATTTTTTAATTTAGTGAGTTTTTTTTAACTTTAGTGAGTTTGTTTTGTTTTGTGAAAATTATAAACCATTGAAAACGATTAGTGAGTTGATTATTGAGCTGTCTATTAACAACGAGTCCACATGAAAACAAAAAGGATCTTCCAATTTGAAATTGGATTTTAAAGAGGTGGATGCGTTTTTTTCGTACGAAAAATAATAATTTGAAACCAGATCCGGTGGTGGCTAGGTATTCATGTGACAAGATCCGGTGACGAGGTTGTGTGGTTTGTTGCGTTTTTCGATGACGAGGTGGTGTTGCTGTTGTGTTTTTCGGAGACGGAGGAGTTCAAGGGTGGTTGTTGGGGTGTATTTGTATTTTTAAGACCACTCCCATTCATAACACCGATTTTGGTGTTATGGACTGCCACGTCAGCATAACACCAACATAACATAACACCACAAAACCCCTCAACCATAACACCAAAATCTGGAACCCACTAGCTTTTTTATTTTTCATTTTCTTTCCTTTTCTCATATTATTTTTAATACATTATTAATATTAATACAAAACAAAAATACAATAATTAAAAAAAAAAATACAAAAGAAAAAAAAATACAATACAATAATTAAAAAAAAATACAAATACATAAAATAAAAAAACCTAGCGTTGTCGAGTTTGTGGGCAAATAAGGTGGCATGGTCCACGTCCAAGTAGCGTAATAATAATAATTGTCAAAGTAAACAATCACTCCGGGTGCTAGAGCAAGTCCAACCTAATCCGATGATGGTAGAAAAAAGTCAACTTGTGTTATTTATCGTTTCAGATGAATCAAGTGAACCAACCGCCTCTAACCGAATCCCAAGTCGATTCAATGTGATTTCCGCCGTTTCAAAAGTTGGGATCGAATGCCAACTGCGAAAGGGCGGAAATCACGTTGAATCGACTTGGGATTCGGTTAAAGGCGGTTGGTTCACTTGACCCATCAGAAACGAAACGTAAGAGAAGTTGACTTTTTTCTACCATCATTGGATTAAGTTGAACTTGCTCTTGCACCCGGAGTGATTGTTTTTGACAACTACTATTAGCCAACTCGGACGTGAACCATGCCACTTTTTTTGTACACAAACTCGGGCGTCGAAGACATTTTGGTGTAAATAATTTGTGTTTATGGGTTTTGTGGATAAAATGAATATGATTGTAGAGAGAAAGAAATGGTTTGGTGTAAATATTTTGGGTTTGTGATTGGGTATTTATAGGAAGAAAAAAAAAAATTAAAAAAAAAATTAAATTTTTTTTACCGTTTGAAAACTAGCCGTTTAGGCAAATTTCAATTTTTTTTTTTAAATCTTTAAACGGTCGTTTAGGCAAAACAAAAGAAAAAAAAAAAAAAAAAAACCGAAAACGCGGCGTTGCCTCAGCAACACCGCCACCAAAACGCCGCAAGAACGCCCCCCCCCCCCCCCCCCCCCCCCCCCCCACCGCCACCGAATCCCAAGTCGATTCAATGTGATTTCCGCCGTTTCAAAAGTTGGGATCGAATGCCAACTGCGAAAGGGCGGAAATCACGTTGAATCGACTTGGGATTCGGTTAAAGGCGGTTGGTTCACTTGACCCATCAGAAACGAAACGTAAGAGAAGTTGACTTTTTTCTACCATCATTGGATTAAGTTGAACTTGCTCTTGCACCCGGAGTGATTGTTTTTGACAACTACTATTAGCCAACTCGGACGTGAACCATGCCACTTTTTTTGTACACAAACTCGGGCGTCGAAGACATTTTGGTGTAAATAATTTGTGTTTATGGGTTTTGTGGATAAAATGAATATGATTGTAGAGAGAAAGAAATGGTTTGGTGTAAATATTTTGGGTTTGTGATTGGGTATTTATAGGAAGAAAAAAAAAATTAAAAAAAAAATTAAATTTTTTTTTACCGTTTGAAAACTAGCCGTTTAGGCAAATTTCAATTTTTTTTTTTTAAATCTTTAAACGGTCGTTTAGGCAAAACAAAAAAAAAAAAAAAAAAAAAACCGAAAACGCGGCGTTGCCTCAGCAACACCGCCACCAAAACGCCGCAAGAACGCCCCCCCCCCCCCCCCCCCCCCCCCCCCCCCCCCGCGCCATAACGGCGTTATGGGGGGTAAAACGCCGGAAAACGGCACGAATGGGGGCGGTCTAAGTATGTTAGTGAAAGAATGTATGTTTTGTTTTTAAATATTTAAAATAATAAAATTATCAATATTATAAATGGACCAATTAAAGTATGACATGTGGAAATGAAAAAAAAGAAAAAGATGTAAATATGAACATCAGACCATTTATGTTATTTACTCTAAAATATATATTAAAAAGATCTGGGTAGGTGTTGGGGTTGTATGGATCTTAATACGTCAACGTTATACCAATAACCTAGCGGAAATAGACTATTGATTATCTAGCGAATATGTAACCGTCGGAAACAAAATCAAACCAACGATAGTTGATAAGATCGGACCTAAGGAAGACTATTCGGATGATTGTTTATATGTTATAAACACTTTGGAACACGAGAAAACACAGTAGCAGCAATTCGGCACGAATGTGAAAACCCTAGGAAACCTCAGTGAATGCAGAATTCTAGCTGGGTATATATAGGCCCAGCTTTTCATCCGTACGGATGTGATCTCATCCGTACGAATGAGATCCTATTCGTGCGGACATCATCCTCGTCCGTACGAATGTGACTTGTTAATAAACCCATTGTTTACTTAACCGATTCGTGCGAATGTAATCTTCATGCGCACGGATATCATCCTTATCCGTGCGAATGAGTCTGAATATTATTAAACATCACAAAACACATATTTGATTAATTCATAACAACATATTTGATTAATTCATAACAACGTAAACGTTCAAGCATATAATTAATCAAACATTCAATATCAATATTCAATCAAACAATACAAAGACTGATATAAACGTTAATTACATACGAATCTAGTAACTACATAAATGCACCTACAAACTCCCCCTAGGAACTAGATTCTATGTTTTCAGTCTTCAAAAATATCTGCTGCTTCCCAAAACACGTCGTCGACCTGCCCTCTTAAGCATGGATCTTGTAAGCAAAACATACACGTACAACCTTGTTGAAACGCATCGCTTGATCCATATCCTTGACATCAAAGAATATAGGACATTCGAACAGACAGAAAATATCATCATCAGAGAAATTTCTAATCCACATCGGATCAAAAATTCTCATTGTTTCCCAAACCCCTTTGCGCTCCATCACGATCACAGCTTCGGTGGTTCGATCATCATAGTACCACCACTTGAATCTTCGATGAAAACCAACTTCCATTTTGCGAAGTGGAATCTTCTCCATCACCTTAGGCGCTTGATACTTGACATGCTTCACAGCTTTACCTGTTCTCCGATTCTTCCGATCCTTGGAGTAGGTAATCTGTGGATACTGCGGCCTTAGGTACTTCCACTGATTTCTGAACTCAAACCAAAGCTGTTTTTCCAACCAAGTTGCTCTATCATCTTTTTCACTGTATAGCAACTTAAGACGAGCCAACTGCATCATGTCAAAATATGGCAGCGTCTTCAAATCGTGAGCGCGTTTGAAGTAATCTATGCCTCGTTCTCTCTTGACGGCATAAACATTCAAATCCTCCAAGTATGCCCAACTTATTATCTGGCCTTCAGTCTTTGCACCCTTTAAGGAGTAACACTTCGTATAGGCAGGTTGAACATCTTGACGAGGTGGGCGGAAACATTCTTTCATAGCTTGTAGCCATTCAGCTTTCTTGACATTCATTTCTTCTTGACTTTGTGTAGCTTGACTGGCTGCTGGAAGTTTCTCTAACTTTCGGTTAAGATCTTCATCATTTACATTAAACATTTCATCGTCATTTGAAAGATCTTGGAAATCGTGTGACTGATAGATAGGCTCGGTTGAATCAACGTTTTGCTCGAACTCTATCTCATCATCATCAGCATCAGAATCAGGAGGATTAACATCAGAAACAAATGCAGATTCGTCAGACATAACATCATCAGGATTCATCTCAAATAATTCTGCTATCTGCTCCTTGGACAAGCTATGTACGATCTCTCCTTCTTCTCTGTCGTGATCAACACTAAACTGTATTACCCCCTGCATATCCAAAATGTAAGTTAAATTGGACTTTTTATGTGAAATGGGAGCAATATCATGCTGGGATTCACTCTGATGTTCTTTACCATCTTCATCAGACTCCGTGTTTTCACTATCCTCACCAGCCGGTTCAGCAGATGCATCAGTTGGTGCGTTGAGTCTGAAAATTCCATCATCCCCTGCAATCATAGAGTCTTGAATTTTATTTGTAGCTTCCTCCAAAATCTTGATCTTTTCTTTAAAAAGCACCAACTCCTTGTTCTGATCCTCAATCAACTGCTTCTGAGAATCAAGCAACAGATTTTGATCCTCAATCTTCTTCTCCATTTCAGCTCTTTCGGCTTCCCCTTTAGCCATCAAAACGTTCAATCTCTTAATTTCGTCATCCTGTAGCTGTTGCTTTGCCAAAACACTCAATAACATCTAGTTTAAAATCGAGAGCTGAGCTGAATCAGGAATCATAGACGACGACGATGATCCACCACCAGTTGTTGTGGTTATGGTGGCAGTCGTCATGATAGGTTCGCTTCGTTGAAGATCTTGTTGTTGTTGAGATGCCATAGGAAGAGGAACTGGAGTTGCTGTGCTGGCAGTTGTTGGAATAAGATCAGTACGTTTCACATGCTTGAAACGTTTTGATGTTTTCCCTTTGCTACTGATAATATCTCTTAACGACGTTCCTGCAGCTTTCCTTTTCTTTAATGAAGGAGTCGCCTCAGCACTCACAATGACATCGTCTTCATCTCTTAATTCAGCTTGTGATGACGATGTATCAATAACGGGAGATTCAACTGGAATCACCTCCTCATCGGAATCAGATTGAGGCACAAGTAAATCCTCAGTATCTGAGTCACTGTCAGCGTTTCGCCACTTCTTGCCACCAGGACATACATACTCTGGCTTGGCAAGATGCCCAATCAGTCTCTTCTCCTTAGGCTTTTCTTTGCCCTTGTATGAAAGCATGCGAAACATCGTTGCATCATCCATTTTGTCTAGCTGGATTGCATCAGCATCATTCTTTGGCAAGTCTGGAATCTTCGCATCCAGGATCATCTGTACAAATCTAGCATACATCAAATACTTATGCTTCTTTATCTCCAAATTCTCCGTCATGTGCTGTAAAATCATTCCCGAAAAGTTAAATGGAATGTTTAGCACCAATGCAGCAAATGCGCTCTGAATCGACTCTCGCATTTCATCATGTCCTGATCTCCGGGTACTTAAACAATGCTGCAGCACATGACATAGATACTTGTACTGTATGCTGAGACATGATTTTGTGAGTACTCCTTTTTCGATATTCCCATTCTACTTCACCCTGAGAAACAACCCTCTGACGAGATATTTGTTCAGTAATGTGGGCAATCCAGCTTCATCTTCAAAACCAATAACTTCTCGTATCACTTGCTCATCCACCACAACATCGGTCCCGTGAACGGAACTATGAATTTGAACCTTCCCGTCTGCACGTACAACTTCCGCATTTTCCCAGAAAGCGGATACGTGAGTCATGTAAGGCACATGCTCAGTAGAAATCGCCTTGAAAATTCTTGACCTCTTCAAGAATTGAATGATTCCAGTGAAACGTGTGGAATTGCGGGTTTCCTCGTTCAGATGAGCACACATGTTATTCTTCGTACCAATCATCATTCCAGCGCTTTGCGATCGAGAAGATTGTGCCACTGTTGCATCAACAGTAGAAGCAGGGATTTCAGCCATTTTCCTGTAAACAGAAATATAAACATTCGAACGCAA
Source organism: Senecio squalidus (assembly GCA_910822075.1). Classification (NCBI taxonomy): domain Eukaryota; kingdom Viridiplantae; phylum Streptophyta; class Magnoliopsida; order Asterales; family Asteraceae; genus Senecio; species Senecio squalidus. Next base: position 29,255,566 of record CAJVGC010000590.1, on the reverse strand, counting down.
AACAGTTAGAATACAATTCAAACATTTAATTTTTCTGTTCTATTCATCCGTACGAATGAACACTTTCATTCGCACGGATCAGTACATATCCGTACGAATGAGTGAAACAAAACAGACGAATGACATTTTTCACATTCGTACGAATGACCAAACCATTTGCACGAATGAGGATCCTATTCGCACGAATGAAATCACATTCGTGCGAATGGAGTTTATCAGAACTGTTGGTTTTCCAAAAACCTAGATTTTCATAAACCCTGTTTTAGATCACAAAATCTATACCAACATGTTCGTAAAGTGCCGATTTACAAAACCCCTAACTCAATTAACCGTAACAAACACACATTTAAGACAGATTGATTAGGTTATAGTCGGACTTAAAAATTAACAATTTTCCACTCAAAACGATCGATATACCTTATGTGTTATAGTTGGTTGGAATCGTAATACAAAGTTACACACAAATATAGGATTCAAAAACTCTTTTACACAATTTGAAAAGTTTGTGAAAATTCTCTATCTTTCGGACGAATGAGATTTGAAAAGTGAACAGATACACGGATCTGAAACATATATATACCCACTTCACATTCGTACGAATGTGAATGACATTCGCACGAAAGAGACGATGTTCGCACGAATGAGACGATGTTCGCACAGAGAAGAGTTTTCTGCCTAATCAATACTTTCTTCTGATTCGTGCGGAGAAGTTGTTTATTCGTGCGTATGTGAGTTACCTCCGTACGAACGTTGCTGTAGAACTCAAAAACTTCATAAATTTCACCCATCTTCAAAACTCAAACATCCAGTAAACGTTAAGCACATAAAATTTATCAATCCAACAAAAGAATAAAACGTTTAGCTCAATTTAGAGATCCTAACCAAAACTTCATCAACAATTTTGACTTTACGAATTAATCTCTGTTTCACTTTTAGGTTTCAAGCCAAGACAAGTAACCGTAAAACTAACAAAATGAAAAATAAAGAAAAACTAAAATTAAAAATCTTTTTGTATTTTTCTGTTTTGGTAAATCAAAGGAAAATTTAACTACGACACACTACTGAAATAACAACTAAATAAAACTGAAATTTTCACATTCTTTTTGCGTTTTTCGAATAAGGGATCAGACTGATACTGAAACATAGCATTGTCATTCAATTTTCGTAGTAACTATTAACATATCAGTTGACGATTATTGGTATATTTGTCCTCTTAAACTTAAACAAACATTCACTTGACAATTTTTTTTTTTAAATGGTTATCTCGCTAAGATCTCCCAATATTTTGAACATAGAAATCAACACACATTTTGAATTTTAACAGTCATAAAAATTATATCATAATTAGAATTGCACGTATGTTTGTGTATTTGTCCTCTTAACTTTTCAGCCTTTTCAATTCTATGTTCATAAACACCAGATGTAATATCATAATATTTATTTCGTATGTCAGTATGACATCCACTGCACAGGCAATAAGGACCAGTGATTCTTGATCGTTAAAACGTTTAAGTTACACCATTCAGAGAATAAGCTCTTCGTCACCCTTTATTTGGAATGCTCGAGTTATGATCATTCTTTCGACCTTATAACTCTGTTCATCCATCAAGGTATTTTTGAAGATTTTAAGTACTTCCTCACCCTTTATTTGGAATGCTCGAAGTATGATCATTCTTTCGACCTTATACTTCTGTTCATCCATCAAGGTATTTTTGAAGTTGTTACTTATCTCTTACTTTGTATTTGATCTTGAATAGACTAAGTCTATTTGGTGTTCACATTATTTCTTTAAATTCATTGATCTTGATCAAATCATTCAAGAATGTTATTCCAAAATCACTGTAATGGTCCTTAATTGCTTCAATATATACTTACATACTGTATTTATTTTCTGATATTACACCTAATATTTACTATTTTCGAATTAATTCAGCGAAAAGCCACAAACACTACAAGACAAAAGCTAATCATAATATATTAGACATTTAATTTCGACTGTTTTGTGTTGTTTACAGTGTTCTCAATTGTTATTGATCTCCAGATATCATTTAGACAGTCTTTGAGACATATCCATAAAGATTCAAATTAAATTTGATATCTGCGACAACCAATTTAAAAGTGATTAATTTTCGTCAAGTTTCAGTGAGATAAGCCTACCAATATATCCTACAACTGACATGTATAAGCGTTACATTCAGCATACTTTTGACAATTACATGTTCAGTGTATTTCAGTATTTCCTCACTTCCCCCGTTTTTTTTTTTTTTTTTTTTTTTTTTTTTTTTTTTGATTATTTCTCCCCCTAAAATTCTAAAAATAAAAATCTTTTTGTATTTTTGAAATTTTATAATAACTGAAAAGTAGAAAATAAAATAAAATAAGAAAAATTCTTAACGTAGTGTACAAAAGCAAACCAGGTTACTTGTCTGACTTTTCTTCCTCAATCACATCACTCTTTTTAACAACACCATTTTCTAGCAGTAAAAACCCAAACCTAGACTTATCAAATGCTTTGGTAAAAATATCAGCTTTTTGAAACATCGTTTCGATATAAATTACGTCAATTAAATGTTTTTCAAAGCAATCACGAATGAAATGATATTTTACGCCTATGTGTTTGGTTTTAGGATGGTGCACGGGATTCTTAGTGACAGCTATGGCAGCAGAATTATCAACATAGATAGGAGTAGTAGTGATAGACAAACCGTAATCACGTAGTTGTTGTTGAATCCAGATAACCTGAGAACAGCAACTAGCCGCAGCTACGTATTCAGCCTCACACGTGGACAATGCTACATCGGTCTGTTTCTTGCACTGCCATGTGATGAGACGCGTTCCGAGAAACTGACATCCTCCTGAAGTTGATTTAGCATCCTTCTTGCAACCTCCATAGTCCGAATCACTGAAAGCAGACAATTCAAAATTATCATCATTAGAATACCAAAGACCTAAATCTGGAGTACCCTTTAGATATTGCATAATTCGCTTCACTGCTTGAAGATGAATAACAGTTGGTGCTGCTTGGTATCGGGAACACAAGCACACAGGGAACATAATATCTGGACGAGACGCGGTGAGGTACATAAGAGAACCGATCATAGAGCAATAGAGTGACTGATCAATTAGCTCCCCCGTAGCTTCTGGTGATATCCCGTGATTCACCGATAGGGGAGTAGAGGCTGACTTCGTTTCCGACATTTCAAACCGTTTCAAAATGTCGTTGACATATTTTGTCTGATGAATAAAAATTCCCTCTGCAGTTTGATCTACTTGTAGCCCCAAAAAGAATTTAATCGGACCCATAGAACTCATTTCGAACTTGCTTGTCATCACCGCTTCAAACTCTTTACATAACTCTTGATTTGTGGAACCAAAAATGATGTCGTCCACATACACTTGCACCAGCAGAATATCTTCACCTCTTTCCTTAATGAACAGCGTACAATCGATGACACCTCGACGAAATCCATTGTCGAGCAGATGATTTGCCAGTGTCTCATACCAGGCGCGCGGTGCTTGATGTAGACCATAAAGTGCTTTATCGAGAATGTACACTTTATCCGGATGTAATGGATCTACAAAGCCTGGTGGTTGATTAACATACACTGTCTCTCTAATATTTCCGTAAAGAAAAGCGCTCTTTACATCCATCTGGTAAACAGTGAACTTCTTATATGATGCAAAGGCTAGAAAAATACGAATTGCCTCCAATCTCGCAACCGGAGCAAACACTTCATTATAATCAAGTTCAGGTATTTGCCGAAAACCCTGAACCACTAGCCTTGACTTGTTCCTGACAACTATACCCTGATCATCCCGTTTGCAGCGATGGACCCAACGACAACCCAATGACTTGGCACCTTTTGGCTTAGCGACAAGCCTCCAGACACCCAGCTTCTTAAACTGTAGCAGTTCCTCTTGCATCGAGTTGATCCAATTGTCATCCAAGAGAGCTTCTTCAATATTAGCTGGTTCAATCTGAGAAATAAAACATGCATGTGCGCAGTAGGTGACATCCCCAGATTTAAACAGATCAATGTAAACGTCGCTTTGAATCTGTCTTTTGGTTCGAGCTCCTGCCAGATAAGTTTCATAATCATCAAAGTTTGTGTTTCTGCGAGCCCTTGATGATCTACTGAGCTGACTTACTGGTTCTTCGACGTTTAGATTAGGAGGAATCGCAACGTTAGGATCCAAGTTATTAACATCAGGAGCTTCAACTTCCTCTACATTTTCAATCGGCTCATTAACTTTAACTGAGCCATCAGAATCTGAATCATCATCATTTGCGTGAGAATCTGCAGGATTGTCTTGTGCACTAGGAGGAGTACCGGTTGTTGGAGTTACTGTATCTTGAGGAATAGGAATATCCAAACCTTCGTTGTGAGAGTAATATCTTGCAATATCTTCATCCGAAAACTCAGGAAGATTAAATGACTCAAATAACGAATCATAGTCAAACATCCACGGATATCCTTTGGAAGTAATGGGTTTAGAATACTTCTGAACATCCACCTCATACCATTCTTTAATAGCTTTAGTAGTGGGATTCCAAACTCTCTTGTTAGGAGTGCTGTATCCCAGAAATATCCCTTCTACTGCCTTTTCATCGAATTTTCCCTCTGATTTACGCTTGAGCATAGTACACGGAGCTCCAAAGGGTTCCAAGTACTGCAAATTAGGCTTTCTTTTCTGCAACAATTCATAGCAAGTTTTCCCATGACGCTTCACTACTAGCACTCGGTTTAAAGTGTAACATGCATTGGCTACCGCTTCATTCCAAAAACGTACTGGCAGTGTCGAATCAGCCAACATCGTCCTAGCTGCTTCAATCAACGTTCTGTTCTTTCTTTCTGCAACCCCGTTCATTTGTGGAGTATAGGCTGCACTGAATTGCTGTTGAATTCCTCTGTCCTTGCATAAATCTTCCATCCTCTGATTCTTAAATTCTGTACCGTTATCAGTTCTAAATCGTCGAACCTTTAACTTATACAGTGTCTCCAATGATGTAACTAACAGCTTGATATTCTCGAATGTTTCAGATTTCTCTCGTAAAAACATGACCCAAGAGAATCGAGAATAGTCATCAGTCACCACTAAACAATATTTATCCCCTGCGACACTCGAATATTTGATAGGGCCAAACAGATCCATATGTAGAAGTTCAAGTGGAGTGTCAATGGTGTGAAACTTCTTTGCTTTGTGAGACTTTTTGGATTGCTTTCCCTTCTTGCATGAAACACAAACTTCCGGCAACTGAAAGCTTTTCACATTAACTCCCATAACCAAATCCTTGTGCATCAGATGATTCATCTTTCTCAAACTAAGGTGTCCCATGCGTTTGTGCCACAAAATTGATTCACGTTCAGTAGCTTTCGAGACAAAAACTTGATGTTCAGTCGAATTCACCGTAGTCTTCGACATGTCTAGCACGTACAAATCTCCAACTCGTGGTGACGTTATAATAACCAAGTGCTCCGGAATCACAAATTCTTTCTTCATTATATAACACTGATGATCATCGAAAATTACTTTAAATTCCTTGTCACAAACTTGAGATACAGACAACAAGTTGTTGACCAATGCTTGAACAAAATTCACTTTATCGAAGCTGATTCTGTTGTTTGCAACCAATCCCTGAGCAGAGATAAAACCTCCCCTATCTCCAGCAAAAGAAACGTATCCCCCTTTAATAGATCTGACATTTGAAAGTAGTTTCATATTTCCTGTCATGTGCCTAGACGCCCCACTATCAACAATCCAGGTATTCTTGATAGGATCATAGACGACCTGCACAACAAATTGAAAAGATTAGTTCGCGATGCAAACCCAAGCCTTAATGGCTGTGGGTTTACCATCACCACCTAAAACCTGCAAGTCTACCCATTTTCCCGTGGCACCATCAGGTACATTTGAGGGTCCAGTACCCTTAGGTTTCCATGACTGTGAACGTTTGACATAACCAGTTGATTTATGGGTAGGAGACTGAGAACGTTTTTCAATTTGTTTAACAGAAGGTTGCTGTATGGATTTACCAGCAGGAAGCAACTCACTGTTTTGTTTAGGAAATGATGACCTATTGTTTGAAAATCGATTTCGATTTGGGCTAGAAAAACGATTTCCAGTGGACATTCTATTTTGGTCAACATTATTCCTAGGCCTTTGATTCAAATTTGGACAATTATAATTAACATGGCCTTTCTCCCCACAATCAAAACAAGTTCTCCATTCGTTAAGATTTTGAGAACTTCGCGTCATTCTCCGGTGGTGTGTAAGAGGTTTGGAGAACATAGCATTAGGACGCATAAAGCCATTATGTTGTTGAACATTTGGTGGCTTCTGGGGGTTGATGGTTGTCTTTCTCAAGTGAGGAGGTATAAATTTTCCTTTTTCAGTTTCATTTTTCTCAACCTCTACTGGTGATTCCCCGGTTTTGACAAATTTTGGTCCTTTAAGTTCAGGTCTTTTCAAAATTCTAATTTGTTTAGGTTGACTTGAAGTTTTATTCGGTAACTGATAACCTAAACCCGATTTATTTGGGAACTTGCGACCCAAATCCGTTTTATTTGGTAACTGACGACCCAAACCTGAACCCTTTTCTTCATCATCTGAGTCAGAAACCCAATCTTCAACCAATACAGTTTCTTTAACTTTTCGGCTTTAGCACTTTGAGCATTTGAAGTATCTTTGGGACTGACAATAGGTGTTTGGACAATCGGTTTTTGGACACTAGGGGTTTGGACAGCTGGGTCTGGTTGTTGAAGAATGAATTCAACATCCCCTTCCTCCTTTGGAGCCTTAATCAGTTTGTTAAAGATGGGAGGTGGACAAGCTTTGTAGTCAACCCCTGGTTTCCCTTCCCCATTCTCAGGACGTTTTTCTTTCAAGATATGATCTAAAAGGTATGATGCAGTGGAATAACTTCTAACTTGTTGGTTTAAAGTTTCAAAACTAATTTTAATAGAAGCATTTTCACGTTTAAGAGCATCAATATCTTTTAAATATTTGTTAATCGAGTCCTGTTTGTTTAACAATGCTATTTCCAAATCACTCACTTGTTTTGCCAAAAGTTTGTTCTTTTCAGAAAACAGTTTTTCATTTCCTTTAACAATCTTATTTTTACGAAGTTCCTCAACAAGACTGTTATTTTCCTTTATTAGCTCATTTACGCGTTCATCTAAAACAAAACACTTAGAACAAGAAGTAATTTTAGTTTCAGATTGTACCTTAGAAGATTCTGCAGTACCAGCCATCATTGCAAACTCCCTTTTAGTCACTGGTGCTTCTGATTCTGTCGAAGATTCCTCAGATGATTCTTCAGATGTAACAGACTCCTCCCGGTCACTTTCTTCATTTAGATTCAAAATCTTCACAACGTTGACTTCAGCATCAGATTGATTGTCACTAATTTGAAATTGCCAATCCAAACCTTCGTCAGATTGAAAGACCAAGGCCTTAACATCTGAATTCTCAGTACCAGTAGAGATATTCGAGCCAGTCGTCACCAAAGCAGTATTCTTGTTCGCCTCAGGAGCATTTCTGTTCACATTCCTGTTTTGTTGATCTCTGAACGGATTCTGAACAGTCCTTGGTCGTTTTGGCTTTTCACAGTTACGAGCAAAATGACCCTTTTCTCCACAGTTGTGACAAGTAATGGCTGACATGTCGAAACCATACTTAGTTTCCTTGTTGGCTCCGATTGTGTTACCAGTCTTTTTCACATACTCTTTTGCCCTCCTAACAAGATTAGCGAAGCCCCACATAATGTCGATTCGTTCCATCTCATCACGATCAATCTGCTCATAATCCTCCCCAGTTAAATGTATATTTCCAATTTTACCCTGCAGCAACGTGTCATAGGATCCTACTAAAGCACTCAACATAGCCATATCTTCATTTACACCTTCCACATTTCCTTTATGAAAGTGCTCGATCTTCAAACTTGTAAATGCTGATTCTGAAGTAGCTTGAGCTTGAGACTTCTGAACCGGAGTACTTTGACTTGAACTTGAGTTTGAACACCCTGAATTTCCTGAATGACTTGAGGCGTTAGCAGAAAACGCTGTCTTCAGTGGAGCATGAGTAGGAGTGGCTGGAGTGGGATCAGCGTAGTACAGCGAGGGATCTTGAGTGTGTCCCTTTCTTTGAGCACGAAACTTGTCATCCTGCTCCTTCTCTCTTAGCTTGGTAAATAAATCGTTTAAAGTTGTGCGAGCAAGATAGCCACTTTCCTTTAACATCTCAATATATCCATTCCAGCTTTCTGGCAAAGCGTCAGCAAAGCATTCGACTCTTTCTGCACCAGTTGTAACCACCGAATATCCGTGCATCTCACTGATCAAATGTTGAAAACGTCTGATAAGGTCGAACAGTGATTCTCCATGTAAGCAGGTAAAATTATCGAATTCCTTTTTCAGTGCTCTTCCCTTCATAGACTTCAACTTGTTGTTTCCCTCACAGTCCAATTCAAAAGCATCCCATAACTGTTTCGATAACTTGTATGTCTTGTACTGGTGAAACACAGATCTAGGAATAGCCTGACATAAATGAGAATAAGCCTTTTTCTCTATATCATAACTCTTCCTTTGTTCCTCCGTATATCTATGAATGGGAATAAGGTCTCCATTTTCACCAACTGGTTCATTATATCCATTTTGAATCATATCCCACATTTTTGAATCCAGTCCTTGGATGTGAATTTCGAATCGAGGTTTCCAGTGTGGGTAATCGTCCATCGAAATGAGTTTTGGGACCTTGTTTATACTTCCAGTTTCAGCATCATTTATTAACATTTCAGACATTTTAGAGTTTGTACTAGCCATAGCGTATTCCATTTTAAAAGTGAAAATTAAATCTGGAACTGGTTCGTGCGGATGAAGGACTTCTTACGTACGAATGAAAGTGATTCGTACGAATGGGACAGAAAACCTAAACTCTATACGAATGAGTTATTCGCACGGATGAACTGACAGATACGCACGGATGAAAATCTTATTCGTACGGAGGAAACCTATTCGTACGAATGAACTAAACTTTAAACTTTTTCAACAAAAACTTAGGTTCGCACGAATGACACCTAGATCCGCACGTATGAAAGCCTATTCGTGCGGATGTGAACTTTTTAAGAACTTGGTTCGTATGCGCCGCTGAAACTTTAGGGTTTTGCTAGAATTCGATCTACAACTCGATTTTACTAACCAAAACGATTCCTATTTGCCCAGATCTTAATCTAAACTACCCAGAAACGTTTTAAGACAATAAAAACACGGTTTTGAACGTAAAATTCCAAACTTTAAGAATCAATCAAAAACGAAAAATCTTAAGAATCGCTAGAAGAACGTTGATTTCTACAACCAACGCTCTGATACCACTTTGTTGGGGTTGTATGGATCTTAATACGTCAACGTTATACCAATAACCTAGCGGAAATAGACTATTGATTATCTAGCGAATATGTAACCGTCGGAAACAAAATCAAACCAACGATAGTTGATAAGATCGGACCTAATGAAGACTATTCGGATGATTGTTTATACGTTATAAACACTTTGGAACACGAGAAAACACAGTAGCAGCAATTCGGCACGAATGTGAAAACCTTAGGAAACCTCAGTGAATGCAGAATTCTAGCTGGGTATATATAGGCCCAGCTTTTCATCCGTACGGATGTGATCTCATCCGTACGAATGAGATCCTATTCGTGCGGACATCATCCTCGTCCGTACGAATGTGACTTGTTAATAAACCCATTGTTTACTTAACCGATTCGTGCGAATGTAATCTTCATGCGCACGGATATCATCCTTATCCGTGCGAATGAGTCTGAATATTATTAAACATCACAAAACACATATTTGATTAATTCATAACAACATATTTGATTAATTCATAACAACGTAAACGTTCAAGCATATAATTAATCAAACATTCAATATCAATATTCAATCAAACAATACAAAGACTGATATAAACGTTAATTACATACGAATCTAGTAACTACATAAATGCACCTACAGTAGGTAACAAATCAAAAGTGGTTATCATACTACTTCATTGTTTATAGTGATATGATTGAAAAGTTTGTTTCATACTTTTGGCCTAAACCCTTGTAGGAAATGAGAGATGAAGGAACAAACGAAGATAGATTGCTGCTACTTAAGAGCTTGAGTGGATCTTTTCGACCTGGTGTTCTGACCGCTCTAATGGGAGTGAGTGGTGCGGGAAAAACTACTTTGATGGACGTACTAGCAGGTAGAAAAACAGGCGGGTACATAGAGGGTGACATCAGGATTTCAGGGTATCCTAAGAAACAAGAAACATTCGCTCGGATTTCTGGGTATTGTGAACAAAATGATATTCATTCCCCTCATGTTACGGTCTATGAATCCTTGATTTACTCAGCTTGGCTAAGGTTGGCCCCAGACGTTAATGAAAACACCAGAAAGGTTATATCATGTCATATATATAGGTGGTTTTTTAGTTAAGAAGGATATCTTTTAATGGTAATTGTTGTTTGTTTCATTTTCAGATGTTTGTTGATGAGGTGATGGACCTTGTGGAATTGCATTTATCTAGTAGGTTTGCCTGGTGTCAATGGACTCTCCACCGAGCAGCGAAAGAGGTTAACAATAGCAGTCGAACTTGTGGCTAACCCATCTATAATATTTATGGACGAGCCAACATCAGGACTAGACGCTAGAGCGGCTGCAATTGTGATGAGAACCGTTAGGAACACGGTTGACACTGGTAGAACAGTTGTGTGCACCATTCATCAGCCTAGCATCGATATATTTGAATCTTTTGATGAACTATTCTTGATGAAAAGAGGAGGACAAGAATTATATGTAGGACCTGTGGGTGGGAATTCTCGTGAGCTGATAAACTACTTTGAGGTAAAAAAAACTTAAATTTAACCCGGTAAGCTGAATGCGACTAAAACCCCAGAAATTTCTTGTTCCCAGGATATCGATGGGGTAAGTAAGATTAAAGACGGATACAACCCTGCGACATGGATCTTGGAAGTTACTACTTCGGCTCACGAAATAGCTTTAGGAGTCGATTTTGCTGAGATCTACCGGAATTCGGAACTATTTAGGTAAGCACGTACTCCCTATATTAATTCTTTTTAACGACAAACACACAAGCACACTCACCTACGCTACAAAACCCTCATCACTTGAATGAGGTACTCGTACCTGGATATCGACTGAAGTTTTACAATTTTCAATAGTTTTACTGTTTTCTTTCTGATATAAAACAAAACATATATATGGGTGCATGCAGGAGAAACAAAGCACTTATTGCGGAACTGAGCATGCCGCATCCTGGTACGAAAGACCTCTATTTCCCGACCCAATACTCGCAATCTTTCCTTATCCAGTGTATTGCTTGCCTATGGAAACAACGGTTGTCCTATTGGCGGAACCCTCCTTATACAGCTGTGCGATTTCTTTTCACCACCTTTATTGGCATAATGTTCGGTACTATGTTTTGGGATCTAGGCCAAAAACGGTAAGCATTACCCGAAACTAAATGATACATTGTTTGTTACATTCTTTCATACATACATCATAACTTGTTCCATTGATACAAATCTCAGGAAAAACCAACAAGATCTTAGTAACGCGATGGGTTGCCTGTATGCGTCAACTTTCTTCTTAGGAATCCAAAATGCATCAGCAGTTACACCAGTCATTGAAATTGAACGCACTGTCTTTTACAGAGAACGAGCTGCGGGAATGTATTCTCCTTTACCTTATGCGTGTGCTCAGGTGATCAAATGGCGACCTTATGTTTTTTTAGTTACGGTCTCTGTATGTGATTCTAATGCCTTTTTGTTTTATAAAATGCAGATTCTTGTGGAGATACCTTACGTTTTCATCCAAAACATCGTTTACTGTATCATAGTTTACACCATGATCGGATTCGAATGGACAGTTACCAAATTCTTGTGGTTTTTCTTCTTCCAGTTCACCTCTTCACTCTACATGACGTTATATGGCATGATGACTGTCGTCATCACCCCCAACGCCAACATTGGCACCATCATAGGAGCTTCGTTTTTCTGCTTCTTTATCTTCTCTGGCTTCATCATCCCACGACCCGTAAGTTTCTTTTTCTTTAACCTTTTCAGCTCACTATCCTCTCTTCGTATGTTTATGTTTATTTCCAAATTAATATGATGCCACAGAAAATTCCGGTGTGGTGGAGGTGGTATTACTGGGGTAATCCTTTGGCGTGGACTATCTATGGGATGGCAGTGTCGCAGTTTGGTGACTATAATGACTTGCTTGTGAACAGTGATGAGACCGTGAAAGGGTACCTAGATCGGTATTTGGGCTTTAAACATAGTTTTCTTGGTGTAATAGCCGGAGTGCACATCGGATTAGTTCTTGGTTTTGGGTTTATATTTGCTTACAGCATTAGAACCTTCAATTTCCAAAAACGATGACGGGTCGAATTTAAATGTATTCAAACATCAAGTTTTGTTAAAAACCAAGATGTTTCATCTATGATTTGAAAATTGTAAATGTGTTGTAATAATAAAGGGTTAATGCACCCGAGGGTCACTGTACTATCCGAGATAATCCAATTGGGTGATTGAACAAAAAAAAGTTGTAAAGTTTTCATTCTATTTTCAAATAACTTTAAAATCATCGCTTTCTATTTGCAAAATGATTAAGTTCGTCATGTGGGTCCAAAACCACCTGCTAGCAGCAGGTAACTTGAACACATAGACCAAATCAAATTTCCAAGTCATTCTTTTTTTTTCTCCTTAATGCCACATCATACACCCCCTTTTTAAATCCACATCATACACCCCCTCTCTCACCATTCATCTTCTCCACTTTTCTTTCACCAATCACCACCACCACCTCCCTCCACCCGAAACCCACCACCACCGCCACTTTTTCACCACCACCACCTCCCTCCACCCGAAACCCACCACCGCCGTCACTTTTTCACCACCACAACCTCCCTCCACCGGAAACCCACCATCACCGCCACTTATTCACCACCACCACCGTTTCCGACGATGATAAGCAGCAGCCTTTCATAGCCACCACAACACAATCCCTTTCTCCGACCACACTTCGCCGGAATACTTCATTCTTTCTCCGGCCAGGTTCTCTTTTTTATTACTATCATAATTTAATCCTTTTTAATAAGTATTGTTTTTTTTCTTTTCAATTAACAAACCAACTGATTTATTAGTTACCACTTTCTGATTATATGTTCATATTGTTATAAAGTTTCATTCTTTGATAAAAAGTTGGAATTTTTATTTAATTTGTGTAATTTTATGAAACAGGGGAATAAAGATTATTTAGGGTTTATAGGAAAAGTTAGTGTTTTTCTGTGTATGATATGTTGTACTTAGTGCGTGAGAATCTCTTCATTGGCAACATAAATGCTGCTGCGGAAGTACTTTTGGGTAATAATCAAGAAATCTCTCATATTCTGTCGGTTTTAAGCTCGGCGTCTATCGGGTTTTTCTCCGAATGGAAATCGAGCTTTTCGGTTCCTACTAAAGAGATACGAAGAGGGTATATTGGGGATTCTGGTAAAAATGATGATGATGAAAAATTGGAGGGTGACGGCTATGAAAGGCTGCTGCTCCCACTATTTGATTTTACCTCTTTGTTTTCAGCTTTCACATTCCTCTCTCATACCATAAAATACATTTTCATATCGATGCAAAATAATACTTTAACTTTGTTTAATATAATGAAAGCAATGAATACGATTAAATAATGAATGACCTGAGTTATTTTCTTTGTTTATATATATAATGAATGAATGAATTTGGATGAATATATGTGGTAGTGTGTGTTTTGAGGTGTTTTGTGTGTGAAAGATAAGGAAAGAGAGAGAAATAATTTTGGGTGTTTGATCTGATAATTTTGAGGTGATTTGTGTGTGAAAGAGAAGGAAAGAGAGAGAAATAATTTTGGATTTAAATAATTAGACTAGACACGTAGATTGCCACGTATTAACTATAAAAAACACGTTTGTTGCCACGTAGATTATTAAGCCACGTCATCCGGTAAAACTGACTGGTAACTTGCTATACCCCATAAAGTGATGCCTTTAAAGTTTATTTGAAAGTAGAATGAAAACTTTACAACTTTTTTTTGTTCAATCACCCAATTGGATTATCTCGAATAGTACAGTGACCCTCGGGTGCATTAACCCTAATAATAAAATACTTGTAATAAATAAAAACATGTTTCGACTTCATTCTGTTAATGTATAAGAAAAATGTATTAATTTTGTTTGATCTGTTGAAGCTTAATCGCACTTTGGTGGTTCCATTAGTTTATATTAACTTCTCTCAAGTTATGGAGAGTATGCTAACCTGTTGTATAAATTGTTATGCTGTTGTATAAATTGTTTTTCGAAATGCTTGTTTTGCAAAAGCGGTTTTGCTGCATGCTTTGTTGCTGTTTTTTACTCTTTCGTTGTGGCTGTTATTTTACGGTTTTCGCTATTTATAAATTATTCAAAAGTCAGTTCTGAGTCTGCTAGTGTCTAGGTGTAGAGAACATATGTTTTTCTGTTTCGTTATTTTCTCTTGAGTCGGTGGTTTAGCTCTATTTTAGATTCTCAGGTTTAAAGTCAGTCTACTGAATATGTAAATGGTCTGTATATGTCTGATAATAGATCTTAAAGGTGACGACGGGGACCAATAACCCAGTCTACGGACTAGCATACTGATTAGTAGGAAACGAGCAAGAAAACGAGTCAAATTCAAATTCAAAGCACATAGATTTCATATGGGAAATTAAATATCCGTTTTTGTTTCATTTTTTCTATGTAAAGACTCTTGACTATGAGTTAAATTTTATCCTTTAATAACTGAACACAGATCTTTTGATCCATAAAACGAATGTAAGCAAATCGGTACATCATAGTAACATATACAGATTCATTCGTTGCAAAATCCTATAACATATATCAATGCTTCACGAAATATATTTATCAATCATACGCAGTAGCCTTTAAGTCAAAAGTAAACCAAAGATTAAGGTTCCTAAATAGGATGCCAAATGTCATTAAATTAATTAATTTTTCGGGCTTATGTCGTATGTTTTTCTAGTCCAAGTGTATGGTGTCTTTACCATTAAGAAATTTCCTTGGTTTTCCTTAATTTTCTTTCTTCCTCATATTATATAAGCTGGTACCTTAATTTCAGTATAACCTCCTTTCTAGAACAGTTTCAGCAATAAAACCAACATACTTCGACTTCTCATATCGATAATCATAATCATTGTATCATCACACACACACACACATTCAACAAATGGTAAGTGTTCACATGTGTATATCTTATTTAACAATCATGCATTTCGTATCAACAATTCATGTTTTAATTCTTACCAGGTATCGCCTGACTCCCAAGCTGAAAATGACAATGAAGCATCGCTTGATTACAAAGGGAATCTCGCTGATAAGTCTAAAACCGGTGGCTGGCTTGCAGCCGGACTCATTTTAGGTACACTTATCACTTCTTGTGCTGTTACTTAAATAACGAAGCTAAAATAATGTTCCAGTAACACGATATACATCCTCATTGTAGTAACTGAGCTCTCGGAGAGAATATGCGTGATAGGGATATCAATGAATTTAGTCACATATCTACATGGACAATTACATCTTTCCTCGTCAGATTCTGCAAATATCGTGACAAATTTCATGGGGGCTCTCAACTTGCTTGCCCTTTACGGAGGATTCATTGCAGATGCTAAACTTGGGCGTTACTTATCTATTATTAAGTTTGCCTCTATATGCTCTTTTGTAAGTTTTTAACATCCACCCTTTAGTTAATTCTGGTAAAAGTATATTACATCAAAATCATAAACATTCCAAATGCGTAATCTTTTGAACCAGGGTGTGGGATTACTTACTATAGCAACCACACTCCCTAGTATGAGACCACCTCCATGCGACGACTCAGATAAACAAAAATGCATACCAGCAAACTCAAGTCAACTACTTATGCTCAACGTAGCCCTTTACACCATAGCACTTGGTGCTGGTGGAATAAAGTCAAACGTTTCAGGATTCGGGTCAGACCAATTCGACAAGTCAAACCCCAAGGAAGAGAAAGCAATGGTCTACTTTTTCAACCGGTTCTACTTTGGCATTAGCCTCGGGTCTCTATTTGCAGTAACCGTATTGGTGTATATACAAGATAATCTGGGTAGAGGATTGGGGTACGGGATATCCGGTGGAACCATGGTTATAGCTCTTATCTTGTTACTATGTGGGACAAGGCTTTATCGGTACAAGAAACCTCAAGGAAGCCCGTTAACTGTTATATACAGGGTCTTGTATTTAGCTTGGAAAAATAGGGGCCTTTATCACCCTGATGATCCTAGCTTCTTGAATGGCTACGAGTCCTCAAAAGTACCATACACGAGGAGATTCAGGTAACTAAAGCTAGTCAAGAATTGGCAGAAAGATCCAAGCAAAATAATATTTTGACCCTTCACATAACACATAGTAAAACATAGAAAAAACTGGACGTGGAAGAATGGGTGAAAGGTCAAAATGCGTATATTTTGATACGGGTGGGTTTGACCCGAAACACTTTTTGTTCTACTCTTTTAAATTGAAATAAATAATAAATAATTACTATGTCAAATATGAAATCTAATTACAAAGATAATACCATTCTCGTAAGGAACCTTCGACCCTTTTGACTTATTTCCATTTTAGGTATTTTTTTTCTTAAATTTACCAGTTTCGCGTATTAAAGATAAAACATAACCTGAATTGACCCATTCACGCTAATGAGCGTCGAAGCTAACTAACTAATACTTTTATAGACGCCTCGATAAGGCTGCACTAATGGATGATTACAAGGCTTCAGAAGAAGATAAAAACAACCCAAAGATAGTTTCAACTGTAACTCATGTTGAAGAAGTGAAAATGGTGATAAAGCTGATTCCAATATGGTCAACCGGCATTCTTTTCTGGACTGTTTACTCTCAAATGAATACTTTCTCCATTGAGCAAGCAACCATCATGAACCGAAAAATTGGTGGCTTTGAGATACCCGCAGGATCATTTGCCTTTTTCCTATTCATATCTATTCTCCTATTTACCTCTATGAATGAACGAGTAATTGTTCGTATTGCTAGAAAGATAACCCATGATCCAAAAGGACTTCGAAGTCTTCAAAGAATTGGAATCGGGCTTGTTTTGTCAGTGGCAGGAATGGTGGCGTCTGCTATATGTGAGAAAAAGAGGCGCGAAATGAGTCTGAATGAAGGTATTCAAATGAGCAGTTTTTGGTTAGTTCCTCAGTTTTTCTTGGTAGGTGCTGGTGAAGCTTTTTGTTATGTTGGCCAGCTTGAGTTTTTCATCACGGAAGCACCTGAGAGGATGAAATCCATGAGCACGGGACTATTCTTAAGTACTTTATCTATGGGTTTTTTTGTTAGTAGTTTGTTAGTGTCGATGACAACTTGGTTATCTCAAGGGACCTGGCTCAAAAGCAACTTGGATGAAGCAAAGTTAGAAAACTTCTACTGGATGGTTGCAGTTCTGGGAATTATCAACTTTTTGGTTTTTCTGATATTAGCATCTCGACACCAGTATAAAACGCATCACTATGGTGAAAGCAGTAACGGTTGTGAGAAAGAGATTGAGGCTCAGGATATCGATAAAGAAGCAAGTGGTAAAGGAAAGGAAGAAGCCTAGTAGATAACACTTGAAGGTACACACACGATTGGTGCTGTATATTAGTATACCTTATGTTTAAAATACGTGTAGTATATTTTTCCTATCAGAGACTAAATAATCCATTTCCTCAAACTTATGGGAATGCATATAAACACGAAAAATCAGAATAATCCAATCCTAAATATTATGAGAAAGAAGATGGTCAATCGGTAGTTGTTGCAATGCACAAGGTACAATTATTTTATCGTAAAAGATTTGAGTGCTAACAACCAAAGGTGGACGGATTATCAGTTGAAGGATGTGGAATTAAGGTGGCTCACAACCAAAGGTGGACGGGTCACACATTGGTTCTCCTTCTTTTCTTTGCGTGCCTTAAACATCTCTTCAGTCTCGACAACAACCAACCTCTTAACCTGTGAGTTAATTACTGCATCGGTTAATCACTTAAATTATGAAGTAAGATAAGATAAACGAATGCAAGTCCAACCTGTTGAAGCATGCCTCTAACAGTAGGAGTGTAACAACGCATAACAGTTCGATTGCATTTTCCAAGACGCAACGCTTCTAAAGTCCGTCTGTGAAGTTTTTGTGTCCCTGGAATTCCGCGAACTAGAGTAATGTATAGGTTTGGACTCCATGCTATTGGAACAGTTGCTTTGTAAGCGTTGTAAAGTTGTATGCATTCATATTGATTTCTTCCTACACATAAGATCAACAAACAAACAATCATTCAATACTTTTTATTATGGGTGTTTAGTATTTGAATAAAACCGAATTGTCTATTTGGACAATTTGGATCGGACTATATGGTTTGATATTTCGGATTTTTGGATCGGATTGGACCAAAACCGAATTAATATTTTGAATTTTGATCGGTTTTTGGTTCATACACAAAAACCGAATAGTCCAAATAAATCGAATAACAAATTATTTTACTCTATATTTCATATATTATAAATATATACATCACATTTTAATAGTTTGTTCATGTATAATAGTTTTATACATATAATATTAGTATCTTTCTTATTAGGTATTAATGAATTACTGACATTTGTCAAGATCCTCAATTTTTCCTCTTATTTTAGGAAAACTTTATTTCGATACATTTGCACATACGTGTCGTTGTAATTATTGTGGCATACATTTAGATGGCAATACAAAACCAAATTTAAGAAACCGATCCAACCAAATAGTTATTTGGTTCGGTTCGGTTCAGATCTTAAATTTGTTTGGATGGTTCGGATTTATATTTTGGAACCGAAATCCAATCGGATTTATCTAACTAGATCGGATCAAACTGATCCATCCAAACGAATACCCCTACTTTTTATTGTATTCGATAATTTGTTAAATTTGTTGGTTAGATATTTGTTATAAAAATATACAAGCTTTTGTTTTGTAGTAGAAATGTTCAATGTGACATTTTCACAACATAAGACATTTGACCAAATAATTGTTCACAACTCTTAATACATTTAAGGGAAAATAACTTGTGTATGTCTTCAACTTGTCACGAAATCCTTTTGTGTATCCCATATTCTTAAAAGTTCTATTGAGTACCATATATTGACTAATTTTGTTTATTGAGTACATGTTTAACCTTTCAAACCGGTTACCGGTTACACTTTAAATTTGACCTTTTGACGCCATGTCAGCTAACCACCACTTACTCAACCATTACTCAACCATGGTTAGTGTGTCAGTATTCCAATAAAAACATGATCCCAAGGTTAATCTGGTTCATTCTTTTGAACCACACAACTCCATTTTTATAATCTTCCCGTTCAACTCTCTTCGCCGACATTCTCTTTTCACTTACAAAACCTAAAAATTTCATATTATTGTTGTTACAAATCCACAGAGTGACATTTTGGGGTTATTTTATGAGGTATTTTTTTTTTATTTGTTTCGTAAAAAAAATTTCTAGGGGTTTTATGATTTTGAGTTTATGCATGTTTCTTTGAGTTTTTTTTTATATAAGTTTTTTGAAAAATTAGGGTTTTTATGATTATATGTGTTTCATGTTACAACATTTTATAAAAATTAGGGTTTTATGATTATATGTGTTACATCTTATAACATTTTTGAAAAATTAGGGTTTTTACTAATAATAATTTTTTTGATGATTTATACAGGATGGGCCCTGTGGTTGGTTATGAACTTATTGTTCATAACGATAGAGCTTTTAGGTATGATGGAATAGAGATTACTATTTATGTTGCAAAAGTTGGTTTAGAGGAATTGTGGTAACCCTTTAACCGCTCTCTATTACACCTGTCCGGGAAAGACACCAAAATATGGGCTGTTCAGGATTGCCAATGAATATGACGTTGCTATGATGTTTGATATTGCTTACTGTTATGGGAAGATGGATCTATATATGAATCACTTTGGTGATGATGACCTTACCCCGTATGTAAGAAGTATTGAAAAGCCACTTGAGGATGAACATGAACCATCAGTCATTGACAACCTAGAAGATGCACCTGATGATGAACCAAGTGTTGCTCGTATTCAACAACTAGATGATAATTCTAAAGGAAAAAAAGCAGTAGCAAAACAGATTTTGAAGATGAAGATTATGTTGTGAAACCTGGAGAAGATGATAGTGATACAGAAAGTGATGCTGCTTCTTGACTTTCTGCCTGAAGATGAAGTTGAACTTAAGGAGGTAAGAACTAGAAAGGTTGAGGAGAAAAAGAACCCAAAAACGACAGTGCAACCACAATTGGCAACAGATGAAGTGAAAGAACAACCTGATTTGTTTGATACCATTGGTGAACATGAGGAGTTTATGACACAACTTACGAGGAAGATGAAAGTTGTTGATCACAATGATCTAGATCCCTTCAAATCAGCTGCACATATTGAGAAGTACCCAATCCATGATACTCAAGTTCATTGGAGGCTTCAGAAGGCACAAGTAGGTGAGAGGTTTGAATCTGCTGAAAAATTTAATGAGTGTATGACCTATTATGAACTGTCAAATGGATACAACATATACTTCTCAAGATGAAATTCAAAGGAGATAGTGGCTAAGTGTGGACATAGACCTCCAAGACTTAAGGATCCATCCAAACGCAAACAAAGGAAACAAAAGAGGTATCCAGATGCAGTTAAACTAGATGGTCCAAAGTGTCCATTTAGATGTTATGCTAGGACTACGAGGACAGAAGATTCCTTTCTGGTTATTTCTTTGGTTGAAGTTCACACATGTGTTAGGAACTTTAGGTTTGGATCACTGATTAATTACAAGTGGATTGGTAAGCACTTTGGTGACAAGATCAGGTTTGGTCCAAACATAAGATTGGTTGACATTGTTGATTTAGTCATGAAGAAGTATAAATGCAATGTGACCAGTAATCAATGCAGAAGGGCCAGGACTTATGCACTAGTTGAGTATGAGAAGTCATTAGAGGATCACTATGGAATGCTAAGATCTTATGCTGATGAGTTGCTTACAAGTAATCCATGATCAACAGTGAAAATAGGTGTTACAGTCAATCCAGATGAAAAGGTTTATTTTGATAGGATGTATATTTGTTTAAAAGGTTTGAAAATAGGGTGGATTAAGGGTTATAGGAGGATAATTTAATTAGATGGTTGTTTCTTGAAAAGCCCCAACCATGGTGAATTATTGACAACAATTGGAAGGGATGGGAACAATCACATCTTCCCAATTGCTTGGGTTGTTGTGAATGTGTAAAATAAGGAGAATTTGAGTTGGTTCATTTTATTGTTGGCTGAGGATGTGCAGATTGAAGGTGGTGCCAGTGTAACCTTAGGATGTGCAGATTGAAGGTGGTGCCAGTGTAACCTTAATTTCAGATCAACACAAGGCATGTGTTTTTATATTACCTCATGCTTACTTGTATATTACCACTAACCACATGTTTTATAATGCAAAGGGTATGATGGAGGCTTTCAAGACTGTCATGCCATATGCAGAGCATAGGCAATGTGCAAGGCACATATATGAGAATTTTAGAAAGAAATTCAGTGGTGTGGAATTTAGAAGTATTTTATGGTCAGCTTCTAAGTCATCATATCATGTGCTATTTCAGAAGATCATGGACAAGATTCACCAAGCTAATCCAAGGGCAGCAGCCTATTTACTTGAGAGGGATCCAAAAACATGGTCTAGGGCTTTCTTCACATTGCATAGAGGTTGTGAAGCAGTTGAGAATGGCTTCAGTGAGTGCTTCAATTCAGTTATTGTGGCATTGAGGAACAAACCAATCATCACCATGTTAGAGGCTATAAGAGTGATTGTGATGGAAAGGATGAACATAATGAGAAAGTTATGCTTGAAGTGGGATGGTGCAATCTGTCCATCAATACAAAAGAAACTGGAATGGTGCAAGGATAAACACAGGTTCACTCTTCATTCTTAGTTCAACTTTTTGTAATAATGTTCATAGTATTTTAATATATTCTTAATCATAGGTTTTGGCTTCCTATGTTCTGTGGAGGATTTGAATGGGAGGTTGGAAAATGCAATAGGGGCTTTAAAGTTGATGAACAACATAAACATGCAGCTGCAAGATGTGGCAGTTATCAGGTGTGCCTTGTCCACATGCTTGTTCAGTTATACTTGCTTTACATAAAAAGCCATAGGATTATGTGGCAGATTGGTTCAAAAAGTCAATGTACTTGAATGCTTAAAATACTTACTTGAAACATGTTGGTGGGATGTCAACTTGGAGACCAAACAACATGAACAAGCCTCTTCCACCACTCCCAAGGAAAATGCCAGGGAGACCCAAGAAGAAGAGGATTAGAGCTCAATGTGAAGGGGCAGTACCACAAGAATTTCCCGGGTTGGGACAGTTATTACTTGGCATAATTGTTGGGAAACTGGTCATAACAAGAAAGGATGTACAATGACCCTAATACACCACCTAAGAAGAACAAGAATGTTGGTTCTGCTGCAAGCAGTGGTGGTAATGATGAGGGTGCAAGTACTGGTTAGAGCATAGGCTTAGGTGAAAGTATTGGTTCTACTACAAGCATGCAGGGAGTTGGTTTAAGTTGTGGTTCAACTTCATCATACATGGCAACTGTTGATGCTTTGATGGGTGCTGGACCAGTTCAAGGTATTTTTGCTGGTGGGTCAAATCCAGAACATTTCTTCTTAGGTTCATCAGATAGGGCAAAGAAAGGTGTAGGGTTGGGTCTAACAAGTGCTCCAGGTGTCCCAAGGCCAAATGCAAAATATCAGAAAGGTATCTTTTTAAAAACATGTGTAGAACTTAGAATAGTTGTTACGGTTTCTTATTATGATGTAATACACATTTACCCCCTTGCCTATAAATAGGTGAGGGGGGGAAGCAATAATTGAACTTTTTTGGCATTATTCTTATTTCTTACAATTGGTATCAGAGCGGGATACTCTCAAAAGTACCCGTTCATTAGACTGGAAATAGACCATTAGACTACATTTTCAACATACACGAATACAGTTTGTATCCTTGTAAGAAGGATTTCTAGTCTAATAGTCTATTCGTGTACCATTAGACTACATTTTCAACATACAAGAATACAATTTGTATCCTTGTAAGAAGGATTTCTAGTCTAATAGTATATATATTCGTGTAAGGTGTTTAATCATTCTAATATCATTGCAATTCGACTTGGATAAGTTATATAACTATCTCAAAACGTGAGAAATTTGACCAAGTCTTCACACGAACTGCAATTGGGCATACACGAACTCATTTGTTCATACACGAACTACATTTGTTCATACACGAACTACATTTGTTCATACACGAACTCATTTCAGTCACATTAGAACAGAAATTAAACTTTTACAAAGAGTATAAAACGATCAACAAGAATTAAGAAAATGACGTCAAGAGATCAAATGTCCATTGGATCAGAAACGAGACCTCCAGTCCTTTTCCGTGGTGACTATGAACAATGGAGAGCACGGTTTTTGGACTTCATTGAACGACAAGACTTGGGTCCACAAATGTTAGAAATTATTATGAATGGTCCAGTGAAAATAATGGTAAAGATTGCCAATGAAGACGGAACTGAGAGTGAGACGACAACTGATAAGCTATTCACTCAAATGACGAACGAGGAAAAGGATTATCACAAAGCAAATCGGCTAGCAAGATCACACATCAAGAATGCAATTCCAAATGACATCTTCATGAACATCGACAGTCACAGAACCGCCAAAGAAATGTTTGATGAGTTAACCAAGCAACTTCAGGGAAGCAAAGCCGGTCAAAGTATAAAGATGATTGGGGCCATGTATAAGTTTGAAGAGTTTCGAGCACAAGATGGAGAGATGCTTGAGCAAACCTACAATCGCTTTTGTGGGCTACTCAATGAGCTGAGGAAAAATGGATTCGTAAAGACTCATCTCGAAGCCAATGTGAAGTTCATGAATACACTGAAGCCAGTTTGGAAACGTTTCACCTCAAACTTAAAGCAGAACATTAACATTCAGACAACTCCAGTACATGATGTGTTTGAATGCTTGATGCAAAATGAGGAGGAAGTAATGGAACTAGTCGAAGAGACAAAGTCTAAGGCAAAGAAGGAAAGCGATCCTTTAGCTCTCGTTTTGAACAAGATCGATGAAATACAAAAGAAATCATCCCAATCAAAAGCACTTCTGCACAATATCCAGCCATCCTCCTCCAAATACTCTGTGTCATTCCCAGATGACGAAATGGAAGGAAATCTGACTGCAAACTCTGATGAAGACTCTGAGGAAGAAATTTCACAAATGATTGCTCTACTATCCAACATGGTTCAGAAGAAGAAATTTGGAAGGTCAAATGGTCAACGATTTCAATCGTCTCAAAGAACTCAAAACAACAACTATCGTGGTCGATCTTCATATAACCCCTCACAAGCTCCTCACAATCAAGGTCAACAGTCAATTCCTCAACTCACTCAAGACGAGCCTAACAAGGAAATAGCAAAGGATAAGAGCAATGTGATATGTTTCAAATGCATGGAGCCAGGTCACTTTGCTAGAGACTGTAAGATGAAGGTGGTGAAAAATTCTGAATACTACCGTAAGAAGATGTTGTATGAGAAGAGAAAGGAATCCGGAGGAGAGAAGGGGCAAGCTTTTATGACTGAAGATGCACACTGGATGAGCGATTCTGACAATGAAGAACAAGCAAGTGCACACTTTGCCCACATGTCACTGATGGCAGACACTGACTTTCAGGAATCCGATGAAGATGAGGTATATCAATACATCTATGATCCGGTTAAAATGGAAACTTGCATTTTTCAAATGAAACTTATTGAAACAAAACTTCGTACCAAAAGTAAAATCATTAAAGATCTTGAAATCCAAAATTTGAAACGTATTGAGAAAAATAACAAATATGTTTCGGAATTTTCAAGTATGAAAAGCAATATTAAACAACTATCGGACGAAGTTTTGGCTCAAAAGATGAATGAGAAAATTGCAAACGAAAGTGTGTGTGAAGCAACTATCAAATGTCAACAACTGATAAATGATAGTAGCTTCCACCAACGTGAAGTTGAACGTATTTCCAAAGAAAACTTGGAACTATGCTTAAAATTGAAAAACTTGGAACTTGAATTTGTCAAACGAGGCTAAACGGACCAAACTATTCATTTAAACAAGACCGAAACCATAAAACTTTTACACAACAAGGGTGGTCTTGGTTTTGATGAAGAAACCTTCGTTGAAAACCCGAAATTTCTCAAACGAGCCATATCAAAATGTTGCTCTCTCTATGATTTTGATTTCATCAAATTAGGAGCAAATATTGATAGATTAGTTTTTGTAAATGCATCAAATGAGGAAATTTTAGAAGAAAAGTCATGTGAGGACGTAAAGCGTAAAAAGGGAACTAAATGTCAAACGGGTTTTGAGTATTATGGAACAAATAAAAAATATTTTGAACAGGATTCTCCAAATACATACAAACCAAACAAAACTGCTAGAACCCCCGACAATTCGATTTCTACTTTTTCCAATGAAACGAATGTAAGTTTGCAACCTTCGAAAGTGTTATACTATACACCTACGTTGATTCTAGAACAACATCTAGAAGAATTGCAAACTCATATTTTTGACATCACCATTTCCAATGAATTGAACAACACATGTCTTCTGGAACAATTGAACGGTCATAAACTGGAAATTCAATCTTTAAAAGCACAAGCACTTGAAGTTGAACTTGAACCTTTAACGCAAAAATGTTTTCGAAAACAAACAAATGAGCTCATCTTTCCAAACAAACCAAAAGAGTTTCGCTTTTTCGAACCACAAGAAGGGTTAGGTCATGATAATCCAAAATATCTAAAGAAAGCCATGTATCATGCTCCCGGTCTTTATGACACACATTTCTTGAGCACATCACATGGTACAATGTCTTTCATTAGATCATCAAAGGAAATTGAAGATCATGAGGATTCCAAACGAGCACTTTTCAATAAAACGCAATTATCTTTTGACTACACATCACTAAATGAAAGTTACAAAACTAGAAAAATTCCTCTTTCTAACGAGAACTTTCCAAGTTACACTGAAAAGGACCTTCATTCCGATGATGTTATGAAACAAGTAGTTTTCCCAAAAGTCTACGTTCCAACACTCATTTTAGAAAAACAATTTTCGGACCTTGAACAAACGTTGGAATGTCGAACCACTCACTTTGAAAATGAAAAACGTCAACTGTTAGAGAAAATTGCGTCATCTGAAAACACGTCCATGGACAGGATGAAATATGAGAAATTATGGGAAAAGTTTTGTATTCTACAAGAACATATCAAATCAATTTCAAATGAGTCCAGTTCCACAAATGCTCACGTTACAAAGACTCAATTTGATCAAAAGGTCATGTTTTATCAAAAGGCTTTACATGAAAAAGATCAAACTCTTGACCAGTTGCAAAAACGGATTGACTTCCTAAGTGTGTGTAAACCGACTCATCCTCCTATTAAAAATTCTAAACCACCACCTCCACAGATTCAGTCCACAACAAAATCAATGGAACCTGGCTCGGTTCAAAGTTCACTAAAACGGATAAATTCGGTAAATACACACTTAAAGAATAAATCTCCCAAACATGTCACATTTCAAGTAGTTAAACTTAAACAGGATGTTACCAAAATGGCAACAAAACCCCATTTTACTGCTAAAGACATGGATGCATGGTTTGATTCAGATGAAACTTTTGATGCCTCTTTTGATCATTTCTTTGCAAAACCAAAACAAGCAATCCCTACAATTGCCAAACCATCTACGGTAATCACATCGTCATATGTAGACTCAAAAGTTGCACCACAAGCTAAGGTAGCTCCACCATCAAAAGTGCCTACCAAAGCTGCAACTAAGGGTCCTACACCGACATCAGTGATTACCCGAGGTATACAACAATCTAGGGCTACTAATCCATCAAAACAACTTACTAATCATGTTCACAGTGTTTCAGCGTCAAGGAAAACGGGAGTTTGGGTGCCAAAGAGTGAGCAAAGAGGAGTCAAGGCCAGAGCAAAGAAGACGAATCAAGAGTCAAAATTATTTGTCATTAATAAAGTCTGTAATAAACAGGGATTAGAAAACAATTTTTCTTTTGTTAATTCGAAATTTGTAAGACAATGTTTGGGAACAATGTTTGATTTTGGCTTTCATTATGATGAAACTGTTGATGATTCTTATCGCCCTGTGCTTGCTAACAAAAAGGGACCCATTTTTAAGTGGGTACCTAAATCTGTGTAATTTGTTTGGTCTTGTGCAGGCACATCATGTGTGGTACTTGGATTCAGGCTGTTCCAAACACATGACCGGGAGACAGGCGTTATTGTCTAATTTTGTGCAGAAATATATGGGCACCGTTCGGTTTGGGAATGATCATTTTGGTACCATTGAAGGAACTGGTGATTTGAAATACGACGACATCACCATCAAGGATGTTGCGTATGTTCGGGACTTACATCATAATCTATTCAGCATTGGCCAATTTTGTGATAAAGATCTTGAAGTTAACTTTCGAAAAAACAACTTGCGCAGTTCGTGACTATGAAGGCAAGAATATGATCACAGGAACACGAAAAACCAACCTCTACACGATAATATGCTACAGTTCAAACCAGACAGAACGGTGTGCCTCTTGTCTCAGGCTGAATCTCAAGACACATGGTTATGGCACCGTCGACTATCCCATCTGAATTTCAACAACATCACGAAACTTGCAGTTAAAGGTTTAGTCACCGGACTTCCAAAACTCAAGTTTGTCAAGGATCAATTGTGTGATGCATGCGAAAAAGGGAAGTTAACTAAAGCATCACACTCGTCAAAGCAAGTCTGGGATACCACGCATGTCCTTCAACTAATCCACATGGATTTGTGCGGACCAATGCAAGTGGAGAGTCGGAGCAAGAAGAAGTATGTTCTAGTCATTGTTGACGATTTTTCTCGATTCACCAGGGTGTACTTTCTTCATTCCAAATCAGAAACTCCTGATATTCTGATTTCCTTCATCAAGAACAAGCAACTCCATTCTGAGCACTGTGTGAAGACTATTTGTCATGATCGTATTAGTCTAGGTAAACTAATATGTTTGCTAACGTTAAGATCGAGATCTATTGAAGAAGTTCAGCAGCGGATGAACACTTCAATATTACGAGTTATCGAACAACTAATAATAAATAACAAATAAACAAAGTAATTGTCGAATTGTAAGCCTCAATTGCATTAATCAATAATATCAATACAACGTGTTTTCTCTATTCTCCAAGGATCTATATTTATAGACCTTGAGGCTCGTTCTAGATAAACTAGAATTCTACATCTATCCTTATCTAAATAAATCGTCATCTAGATTTAAGGAAATTCTATCTAATTAACAAAAGGAAATCTAATCTAATTATAACTCTATCTAATTAGATTTGATACTTGCAAGATAAGTTTGTCTTCCGTGTCTTGGCTTGACTTCCTCCGTATCTTGACTTTGTCCGTAGTAACTTCATGTCACCGTAGTAACTTAAGTATCCGTAGTAACATGTTGAACTTCCGTAGTAACTTGCCTTCCGTAGTAACTCATAATATCTTCCGTATTAATTACTTGAATTACTATTCTTGTTTGTTAAGTGAGTTGTTCTTGGTTAAACTATTTTAGCTAAGTTATAACCCAACAATCTCCCCCTAACCTTGAACTTTTATAGCATATCAAAAGTACAAGTTCTATATTTCAACCGTACTAACTTTTTACAAAACAGTAGTAAGTATTGTATGTTAATTACAACTACTTGTTTTTCCAGTCAGACTTTCTTTTGGACTTTTCTTCTACACGTTGACACAAGATTTTCCAAATGAGTTCAGGAGCAAGTCTTGAGTCTTGAGGTCCATTCAGCTTCAACTCAACAAGCTCATTCAATGTCTTCAAAGAATGTGGATATTTGACATCCACCAAGTAGAATTCTCTTGCTCCATGTCTTCTGATAATGGAGTATGTTCCACTTCTTTCATAGATGTACCAATTCAGAATTGGATTGTTTGGTCCTTCCTTCTTGAAGACTGAACTTTTCTTCTCATATCCAGGTTCAAATAGTCCGCATAAGATGTCCATTGCCAGCTCAATTCCTGGTACTCCTCTTTGATTAGAATACTTTGACTTGCCTATATTGTACATTTTTTCCAGGTCTTCTCTGTCAAAGAGTCTAATGGCATCATAAAAAGCATGAAGTATCTTTCTTGATTTATCTTGTCTGGTCACTTCATACTCAGTCCTGTTGTCTCCTCCAATATACTTCCAATCAATGATAACTGGAGGTTTCACATTTAATGGAGTAAATTTCAAACCTTCAACATGATTAATATATGCAGAATAATCTCCCCCTTGAGTAGTACTAGGAGGGTCTTGTTCCATATCTTCAGGCTCTGGTTTGACATTAGCAAATGGAATTTCTGGGCTTTCTTGAGAGGCAGCAGTAGCATCACCCATCTTTTGTCTTTTAGATGGAGGAACTGGAATCCTTTTTGATGACAACTTTCTTCTCTTCTGCTTCTCTTCTGACTGTTTGACTTCAGGAACAGGTTCATGTTGTATGAACACTTTCCTTCCAGTTCTCAGGGCAGTTTCAAGAGCATCTTTCTTCTTTTTCTCTTGAATCTTAGCAATCTTAGCAAGAGCAGCTTCCCTGTCTGTTTCCTTTTGTCTTTATTCCTTTACAAGGTCCAGCATGTTGGTTAGCTTCATAGGACCTAAGGATCTTCCACTATGACCTTTGCTTTTGAGGTACTTAGTGTACTTCTTTCTATCTTCAGCTAGCTTTATTTGAGTAGGAGTAGGCTTGAATTTGGACACTTTCTTCTTCTCAGGCTTGGCTTTGGCTTTAGCTTTAGCTTGTTTAAGTTCCTCTTCATGCATCTTCTGTGCTAGAAGCTCATCTGATCTTTCCAAAGATTTCATCAAACCCTGTTTGACCAATTTGTCCAAAATTTGTTCATTGGCCTGCATCTTCTTCAGTAATTCTGGCCAATCTTTCCCTTTCCTCTGGAGTAGGTTCTTTGTTTAGCTTAGCATGTAGCTCATCTTCTTGAGCTATCTTTCTTTTTCTTTCTCTTTCCTCCTCTTCTTTCTTCTCAGCAGCCATTATGTTCAATAGCTCTGCTTGTTCTTGCTCTTGTCTGAGCAGTTCAATTTCTTCAGCAGTCATTCCTTGGAAATTAAAAGCTTCCTGTTTGCTTCTTTCTTCTTCAGTTTTTGATTTCTCCACTACAATGGCTTTGCCTTTTCCTTTTTCTTTTTCAGCTTCAAGGTCAACCATTTGCACTTTGTTCTTTTTCTTGTCCACTGTGATATAGCCAATTCTACCTGTGGGAACAGAAACAGACAAACCAGTAGATTGTTCAGGTAGTCTAAGAGAGGTTTGAGTTGGTTTTTCACCCAATGCAGCTGATGTTCTTTGTTTTGCAACTAATTCAGCTAACATCTTCTTTCTCTCTTCTTCTGCTTTCTCCTCTTTGATCTTAAGCAGTAGTGATGCTATAGTGTCTTCATCAGCCATCACACTTGTTTTTGACATTTCTGTTCTTATAAGAACATTTGCAGCTTCTTCTTGATCAATGGTAGAAGGAGCTTCTGTTACAGTGGTGGAAGGAGTAGTAGCTTCAGATTGAATTGCCTGAAAAGTAGTTGAAGCTTGATCGAACGTGGGAGGAATGGTTGTGAAAAGGTAGGAATGATCTTCCTCCTCTGTTTCTGGAGCTGGACTGATAAGCATTGGGTCCGTAGCAACTTGCTCCATATCAACTGTATTAACTAAGTCCGTAGCAACTGGACTAGTTATCATGGGGTCCGCATCAACTTGGTCCGCAGCAACTTGGTCAGTAGTAACTGGGCTAGTTACAATAGGATCCGTAGGAACTTGATCCGTAGTAACTGGGTCCGCAGTAACCATTTCAGCATCTTGATCCGTATTGAGTGTTTCAGTAGCATTTGGTGAAGTTTCATCTTCCATCTCGTCTATGGTTTCTTCAACCATTTGCTTGACTTCTTGCTGCTGCTGCTCCCCCTTAAGTGGAGTATCAACTTCCATCTCTTCACCCTCTGCATCTATCATCATATTAGCATCAAAGTCTGTCTCCCCATCAACTATACTGTCTGTCTCCATTTGTTCATCTTGATTGGAGGTGGCAGTGATGACAGTATCTGTGCTTCCCTTGTCTTCATCACCTTTGCTCTCTCCAGATGATAACACATTCAATTCTTTCTCCCCCTTATTGTCATCTGCTGGGGAGTCATCTGAAGAGGATGAGCTGGATGGTTTTGGTGAAGTTCCAGCATCTAGTGTGGTGATCCTTTTGGGCAGTAGCTGGACTGATATCAAAGCTTGTTGTGCCAGTACCTGTTGCACCAAAGAAGTTAAAGAAGACAGCATCTCTTCTTGTTTTTCAACCCTCACCATTAGATTTTGGTACATACCTATCAATTCATTATAATGGCTACCACTACCCTCACCCCTTTCCTGTTGGGTACCAACAGGTGGAAGATCCTCGGGAAAAGAGAAACTCTTCTGCCTAGCAGAAGCAGGTATCTCCCCCATGGTCTCTTGGCGCCAGGGACCACCTTCCCAATCTGAGAACAAGTCCTCAGCAAGGGATGGTGTTGCCGTAGTTTGGGTCTTAGTTATGTTGATACTGTCCTGAGCTCTACTATGAGAAGTAGAGGCTGCAGTAGTATCAGCCCTCCCCACATGGTCTTCCCTCTCCTTAATGACCAACTCAGTGAACAAGGGGGTATGTTCAAGGTTTTCCCCTAAGGTGTGTGGCAA
The DNA here is from genome assembly GCA_910822075.1 of Senecio squalidus. Lineage (NCBI taxonomy): Eukaryota > Viridiplantae > Streptophyta > Magnoliopsida > Asterales > Asteraceae > Senecio > Senecio squalidus. The sequence goes on along the minus strand of CAJVGC010000590.1, from coordinate 29,223,586 downwards.
TCCTGAAGATGTTTCAGGGATTGCTTTTGCAGTAGTAGTATGAGGGATGGTCTTAGACACAAGAGGCTGAGTAACCCTCTTGAGTCTCTTAGAAGCAGCTTTGGGGGATTTGTGAGGTGCTGAAGCTGTGGGTTTAGTCACTTTAGCAGTAGTGACTGAAGCAGTAGCAACTGGAGTAGAACTCACAGTAGCAACTGGAGGTATAGGGGCAGTAGTAACTGCCGTAGTAACCTCTGGGTTTCTACCTGCAGTACCTGCTTCAGATATGGCACTAGTGCCCTGAGTAAGTGCAGTGGTACTGATGGTGGTAGCTGTGGGTTGGGACAGAGGTAGAGTTACTTGTCCTGCAGCTGTGGGAATTGTGACCACCAACATTTTTGAGAATAATGGTGTCACATGAGATGGTCCACCCTTGTTTACTTGTCTCATATTAGTGAATACCTTCTTTGAATGAGCGTGTGAGAGAAAATGTTTTTCGGATCTTGGGAGATCTTTGTGAACACAATTTATACAATGTTGAAGAAATCTAGGATACATGAGAAATTTATTTGGGTTTTCAAGATGTAATATCCCCAAAATAAAAATATATGTTTTGTAGGTAAATATTTTTAAATTATAACCTAAGTATTTTATTATGATATCCTAAGACGAATTTTATTTTGTTAAAACTAAGTCATAATATAAATTTTGGAGTCCATTAAACTAAAACCACAAAACTTTGAGGTTTTGTTCCTATTGATTTAAAAATGAAGTCTAATAATATGAAAAGTCTATTTATAATTTAATTGTATTTAAAAGGATCTCTAAGAGGAGTTAAGAGAGTTATATTTAATTTGGTCCCATAATGATAATTTATAACACACCCATTCATATTCACTCTTCAAACAAGATAAAATATTTTCTTTCATTTGTGTTTATGTCGATGGTAGCAACAAGAACAAAAAACATCACTTTCTTTCTTTTACCAACATGCATGATGCTTTAGAAACAAGAAAAAAAAGAGAACGTTTTGGTATCCTTGAGTTGGGAGAAGCAAGATTTCGATCTAATTTAACGTTTTCAGATTTATCAAGTTTATCTATGTAAGTATCTCCCCTAGCTTTGTTATTAAATTTCAAAAAGTCTTTGGTTTATCATATAACCGACATCGTTTATAACTTCATAACACATTTAAATCGATAATTTTATTTCGAGTATATTATTACTAGTACATCGAGCTAATCAATTCATAAACTTATTTATATATATAGTCTTTCAATATTTGTACCAAAATGTAACTGTTATAAACTTTCATCATATCATAGTTCTTTATTATTATTATTATTAATTTTTGATATATTAATACTATGGGTTTTCGGTCAAATAAATATACGATTATTTTAGTAGATTATTTAAGTATGGTACTTAAGTTATTAAGACATGTATAAATTTATGAATTCTAACATGTTTTGAATCAATTGATTATGTATATAATAATTAAAGTATGATGAGAATAAGTGATTTAAACACTTATACGATTCATAGTTTTGTATTGGAAAAGATAAAATAATCTTATATATAAGTTATAAGTGGATATTACAAACGGGCAAATGGCTTGTGTATGCTTCCAACTTGACACCGAATTCTATTGTGTACACCGGATTCACAGACGTTCTATTGAGTACCATATATTGACTAATTTATTCTTTTGAGTACACGTTTAACCTTCCAAACCGGTTACCGGTTACATGTCCAAATTGACCTTTTGACTTTTGCTTGTTGACGCCATGTCAGCTAATAATTAAATGTAGTAAATTATTAAAAAAGGAACAAGAAAATGGAGGAAAAGATGGAGTTGTTCATCTGACACTTGAAAACCTTTTTCATTTCTTTATCCTTAGTTCCATTCCATCTTTCTTTTTATTCTTTCTAAATTTTAAGAATAATATTGTTTGTGTAAATTTCTCCACCCGTTTCATTCCATCTGACAATTTTAAGAATAATATTGAAAACCTTTCTAAATAATATGTTTCTAATGAATTCACCGGATCAGTGCCGAGATCCTTGGCGACCACCATCGTTAACAACAACGCCGTCAGATAATGAAGGTGAAGTGGGGGTTATGAAGCGGCCGGCGGTGGTGACGGTTAAGAGGGAGACGATGGTGACGGATATTTGTGGTAGTTATGGCGGCGGTGGTGGGTATAGCGGATGATTGATGATGGCGGCGGAGGTGGGTATAGCGGATGATTGATGATGGCGGCGGAGGTGGTGGTGGTTATGATGGCGGCGGAGGTGGTGGTGGTCGTTTATTTTTAGGGTTTCCAAAACCTTTTTCTGTTTCTGTGGTGATCGTTTACTTAGATCTGTACTTTCAGTGGTGGCGATGGATACGGTTGAGGTGGAGGTGGACATGGATTTGCTACAACAAGCACCCATATTTTTCTCCTTTTCAAAATTTTTGGAGAAACAAAAATGTCATCTTTTTAATTTTTTTGAGATTTCAAGATTTGGAATCTTGATTTGTTTAGATTGTTTGAAATTTGTAGATTAGTGTAATTTGAGGTGACAATGAGAAATGGGTTATGCTTCAAATCTGTGATAATTGAATTGGAAATTGTAATTGTAATAATAAGGTGTATAATTCATGAAGAAGAAAAAGAAAAAAAACCCGATTTGCCAGAAATTTTAGTTATTATGTGAGAGAGGTAACCAATGTGTGTGTGTGAGAGAGGTAACACGCGTGGCAGCTGAGAATGTGTGTGTGTGAGAGAGGTAACACGCGTGGCAGCTGAGGTGGACAATATGTCAACTATTGTACTCCTACGTGGAAGCTGAGGTGGACAAAAACATTATTAACTTGTTACACGTAGACTTTTTGTAGGTAAACGGTTACCACGTGTACTCAAAAGAATAAATTAGTCAATATATGGTACTCAATAGAACCTCTGTGAATCCGGTGTACACAATAGAATTCGGTGTCAAGTTGGAAGCATACACAAACCATTAGCCCTATTACAAACTCTCTATTTGAATGTGTTTTGTGTTCATACTTTTCTATTTGTTAGATTTGGGTTCGTTGATCGCTTTTATTCGGTGGTTCTTTCGTTGTCGCAATTATTTTGTATGGAGATAAGGTACGGATATTCTTAGTCTCTTTTTAGTACTTTTACCTTGTTCGTATTATTGTTGGTACGGATATTCTATACATTATATGTATATCTAGTGTCTTGTTCGATTGATTATTTGTTATATTAATTATTTTGATTGTACGGATATTCTATACATTATATGTATATTTGGTGTCTTGTTCGATTGATTATTTGTTATATTGATTAGTTTGATTGTACGGATGTTCTATACGTCATATGTATATTTGGTGTCTACGTTCTATTAATAATTTGTTATTTTGATTATTTTGATTGTTCCGATATTCTTAACTTCTTTTTAGTATTCATTTCACTCGTATATAGTTCATTCCACATCTTATATGCCTCATTTTTATTCATGGCTTCCTTATGTGAATTTTCGTAATTCTTTTGATATATATGTTTCTTTGATCATTTGTACATATATATTATCTTTCAATAAGTATTATTTTGTTCTTAATATATTTGCACATATGTCTTCTTAAACATCCTTTTTATTCGTAACCTTCCTTATTAATTTCCTAATTCCTCCGATACATGTTTCTTGTGATTATAAATTCGAATTCATTGTTTTTCTCGTATGTGTATCTTTTGACCGTTTGTACAAATTTCGTATAAGTCTCTTTGAAAATCTTCTTGATGATTCGAAATATTATTGGTATGACATGTATGTTTGCATAAAAGTTTGTTTAAGTTTTGTTTTAAAATCATATTACTTTATTATGATCATTTGGTGTATTAACGAGAATTTATGATCATGTGTAGATTTCAAAATGAGTAAACGAAAAGTATTTTATGTGTCAAAAACCGTGTCTCTAAAACCCTATCGGAAACAGCCCCCGGAAGTGTTTCTAAACAGACCCGAATATGTCCCGAAACAGCCCCGAAAAAGTCTCGAAACAACTCGGTAAAGAACACTTGTGATTGTGGTAATTTGTACGGTGATTCGTATAAAGTGTCACTCATTTCGTGTGGCTTTACATGTCCCGATAAGGACCCGTCAAGTTATTATTTCGTAAATAGATTGATAATATTGTCATGGTGACTCGTGACAAGATTAGAACGAACGGTTGGGTAGACACGTGATTTTCAAAATAAATTAAATGTCACATTATATAATATTTTATGTTTGTGGTTAAACTACTTTACGTACATTATAAATAACTTTTTAAACATATTTTGGAGTCTATTAATCACTTTCAAAATTTGTAAAAGTATTTTGAAATTTGTAACATATAAGTCGGTTAAAACGGTTTTGTAAGATATGCCTAAGAGTAACCTATCCATGGAGGTCCCATGGGCGCGTTATTGTGACACCAATAATGTGGCATCGACCGTAGCGGTGTATTTTGCTATATCTACGGCGTCTCTTTTTGTTTACCCGGATTGTGGTAAGGTGCACTAAGTATTATTTGTTATAAGAGGCGTATGGATCGATCCTAGGAACTTTGTGTGTTTGATGGTGGACGTTTATCGTAGTGTCATACGAAACGTTTGCACCTTTTGGAAAGACTAGTGGTATGTGTTACCCTAGGATTTCATTTGATATTTGTTACCTATTTGTTTGACTCTTGGTGCATTATTTTACGAAATTTGGCTTTCTAAAATGTGAATATATGTTCGTATTACTTTGATATATTTGACGTTGGGTGTTTTGGATATATTACATATTAGTATTTTGCTTTGAAAATAAGTTTGGTTTGAAAATAAGTTTGTCTTGCGACTTTGTATTTTGAAATAAGTTTTGTATTTACTTATTATGCATGTCATACCTATTCCGTGTCATTTGTATATATCTGTTCACTGAGCATTCGCTCAGCCGTTTTCTTTTTCTTTCTTTCTTAAACGGCAGGTACTCAGTGACTTTGGGAAATGGGGTCGAGCGTAGAGAGATTAAGGATTTTAGAACGCTTCCCTTAGAATATTTATTATCTTTTAGTACCTCATTTTGGAAATTTGTCTTTTGAATATTCGGTTTGCTTTTGAATAAATTTAACGCCCTTTTGCCTTTTAAGTTCCTTTCGATATCATTTTGTATGCTTTGTAAGATTGGGGCGTTACACAAGATTTCTTCTCATTGCATCAAAAATCATGTAAGAAAAGTTAAAAGTACCCCCCGTAGCCAAGCATACCATTGCATTGGCTAATGTTGAACTTCCTTCATGCCACCCTGTTCTTTTGGGGGACATACATTGTTGCAAAGTATGCAACATGTATTTCCATTGAGGGGAAAGTTTTGCTTTTAAAAATGTGGAAACGTTTAGGTCCCCCTCATATCCCATGTTAGTAAAAGTAGTTACCAGGGTGTCATAAGGGACATGTTCTATACCTTCCTCATCTTGAAGGTTCAGATGTACTCGGAGAGAGGATTCTGTCACTTGGATTGCTTTACCCCTCACCACAGCATTGATGGCAATATCTTCGTTGTCCAGAGTGGCGGACGTCCAAAAATCCCTAATGTGGGATTCATCAATCTCCGGATTGATGGTTAATGCCGTCTTGATCTTAGATTGTTCAAAGAAATCGATTATTTGATGGAAATCGGCGTTATCGGTAGTCTTTTCCAAGCAAGCGACCATGTTGTGAGTCTTGAAAAAATTGCAATTGTTCCGCCATTGTTGATTCTGTGATTGATTAGAAACAGTAATGCACAAGAATGTAGATGGTTAGTCACAACGAAATTGAAAATTGATTGATTTTATGTCTAACGGTAATTTTTTCTTGGAAGATTTAGGGGTTTTACAACGGTAAGTATCAATCTATTCAATTTACCCCCTTTTATACCGAAAAATTTTAACAACTTGACTCCCCTGATTAGACGCGGGTAATCATTCAAAAGTACCGGTCCAATTAAAGTACGCCAAGTGGCAACAGTAGCTGTGCCTCGCGCCTGAATTTCAAAAATTATGTCCAATCAGGTTTTACCACGTGTTATTATTCTGTCTTCTGTGCTTGACACGTGTAATGTGGGGTTACAAGTTGTGTTTTGACTTGTCAAATCATCATTAATTAGGGTATTCTTATCTCTTAAGAAACCTTTATTCATAATAATAATCTGCAGTATTAACAAAGGATCCGTAGTAAGTAGGTTAAAGGTCCGTAGTAATGGTTTCATGGGCCGTATTAACTGGACTGTCCGTAGTAACTTGAGTTACTGGCAGTATTAAACCAGAGGGCCGTAGCAACTCGTTACTCGTCCGTATTAACCATTCCGTCCAAACTCTATTAGCGTAGGGCAGTAGTAGTTAAACCTTCCCTTAGCCTTAGTAATTTGGTCGTACTAATCATACTTTGGAAACTCTTTGTTTTTACTATTGATGTTGCAGTAGTAACATAGTACAATACTAGAGAGTAAGTTACTTGATTTTCATCATTAGGTTACTACTGCTTCTTTTCGAAGGGACTTATTTTTAAATATAATAGAAATACTGAGAGAAAGGTAGTTGAGTTATTCTTCCGTATTGAGCATTCCAATGCTTGTGATTAAGAACGTGAATCTCCCAACATCAAACGCCTTTGTGAGGAGGTCAGCGAGTTGATTGTCAGTGTGGATCTTCTCAACATGGATTAGTTTCTTCTCGTTGCCATCCCTTATAAAGTGATAGCGTATCTCTGTATGTTTTGTTTTGGAGTGTTTGACCGGGTTGTTGATGATGCTTATTGTGCTTTGGTTGTCAATGAAGATTGGCGTGTTCATGAAGGAAAATCCATAGTCCATCATCTGATTTTGAATCCAAAGTACTTGAGCACAACAACTAGCAGCAGCAATGTACTCAGCTTCTGTAGAAGAGGTTGATACCGTTGTTTGCTTTTTGCACTGCCATGACACCAGTCTTGAGCCAATAAATTGGCAACCTCCAGTTGTTGACTTCCTGTCGAAGTTCTCACCTCCATAGTCGCTGTCAGTGTAAGCTATTAAGTCAAAGGAGAGTCTTTAGGATACCATAAACCTAGATTAGGTTTGCCCTTTAGATATCTAAAGATTCTCTTAACGGCTATGAGGTGTGACATCTTTGGCCTTGTTTGGTATCTTGCGCACACACAAACTCCAAATATGATGTCTGGTCTTGATGCTGTGAGATACATGAGAGATCCTATCATTGATCTATAGTTGTGTATATCCACATCCTCCCCCTCAAGATCAGCCGTCATTTGTTTGTGAGTTTCCGCCGGAGTACTTGCCACCTTTGCATCCATTAATCCAAATTTTGTGAGGATGTCTTTGACATGGACTGGGATTTCTTGAAGAACAAGGTCTCTTCAATTGTGCCGCGTTGAAAATGGTTTTGAAGAAGGTAATCTGATAGTGTGTCATACCATGCACGTGGTGCTTGATGAAGCCCATAAAGAGCTTTGATCAGTTTGTACACTTTGTGTGGATGTTGAGGGTCTTCAAATCCAGGAGGTTGTTTGACATACACCTCTTCTTCAATGACTTCGTATAGAAAAGCGCTCTTGACGTCCATTTGATATACCTTGAATCCCATAAAAGAAGCAAAAGCTAGGAATAAGCGTATGGCTTCAATCCTAGCTACGGGAGCAAATACTTCTTCATAGTCGATGCCTTCTTCTTGAGTGTAGCCCTGGGCAACCAGTCTTGCCTTATTTTTTACCACAATTCCACGCTTATCTTTCTTGTTTCTGAATATCCAGCGTGTACCAATCACCTTTTTGCCATATGGGACCTCAACCAGTACCCATACCCCTTGAATCTTGAATTGGAGGAGCTCTGCCTGACATGCTTCTATCCAGTGTGAATCTAGTAGAGCCTCTTGAATTTTCTTAGGCTCCATTTGAGAGAGGAAGCATGCAAAGAGACATGTGTTTATGAGAGCACTCTGAGAATCCTTTTTGGATTTGGTTTGACTTCTAGTTTCAATGGAGAAGTCAAGTGAGCCAATGATTTGATCAGGAGGATGATTCTTAGCAACACGAGAATATGGGATCTTCTCAAGGCGTAGTTCAACACCCAAGTTTGTATCATTCAAATCTGGCATGGCATTGCGAGGATAAGTGGTAGTGAATGGAGAAGGAGTGGTTGGAGGAGTAGTGAATGGAACCCAAGCCAAAGTTGACTTGGGTTTGCCCATATCATCGAAGTAACTCACCTTCCTTTGTACAAGTTTTGAAAAATCAGTGGGGATATGTGGTTGAGTTACTTGAACCTTTGGTTGCCACACTTTCTTGAAAGATTTATCTTTATGAACAATTTTGGTGTTAACCACTTTTGATTTAACAATTGGAATAGGTACTGTTTGGACATGTCGTTGTTTCTTATTGTTAATAGGAGCCTTAGTGACAAAGTTACTTTTGGCAGTATTAACACGAGCAGGGTTCATACGGTTAGTTTTCACAGTATTAGTACGGGCAGTATTAACACCTTTAATTTTGGCCGTATTAACCTTAGCCGTAGAAACTAAGGTTTGTCTAGCAGTACTAACTCTATTCTTCTTGTTGGAAATTATGTTCCTTTTTATAACACTTTGCTTTTCTGAAGCGACTTGTTTAACAAAGTTGTTTTTAGAGACAGCCCTTCCCTTGTATCCCACCCCATGATGTGGTTTTTGAGTCACTTGCACTTGATTTTGTGGATTATGATAACAGATCTTTGCATAGTGATTTATTTTACCACAAATAAAACATCCCTTCCTAGTGTTATTAACAGTTTGACCCTTATGAATTTTGACTTGGTTCATATTTATTTGATTTCCTCGTTTGCCTATGTGTTTCCAAGTCTTTGTGTTTTCCTTAGGGACTATATTGTTTTTGCTTTCGGTGGGTGTTTTTGCAGTCTTAATGGGGTTAGTGGATGGCAGAGACACTAAACTTTGTGTAGAGGGTAGAGTTATTCCTTCTATTGTGAGTAAATGATTTTCCAATGGAATATCCTTATTCTTCACAATATGAACTTTACTTTCTTCAACTAAGTCTTCAATTAGAACTTCATTATAGTTGATTGGATCAACATTGAAAGATTCCTTTTGAGGTGTCTGAGAGATGGGAATCCTTGGCTCATCTAAAGATGGTGGGATGTAGTTTTGATTAAATGGAGGGGCAACTTCTTTGTAACCTAGGCCAGCTTTAACTTTTCCATGAATTTGTTTTTGACATAGGTTGTTTACAGTTTTAGAAGCAAATTCTAACTTCCCTACATCTAATTCAACTTTATTATGTTCTTGTTCTAGGAGCTTGTTCTTATCCCTAGCCACCTTGAGTTTAAGAAGTAAGTCCTCTTTTTGCCATTCAAGTAGATTGATCTTTTCTTGATAGCTTTGTTCATTGACTTTGTGGGACTTAATCTGGTTTTCTAAATTATCAATTACTCTATGTGCTGACCTTCTTTGTTCTTCTAAGTTTCTAATGGAGTCACTCATTAATTGATTATGATCTTTGTACTTAACAATTATATCTTTACATTCAGGAGTACATAATTTAGATTTTACCTCGGCCATAAGAGATGAAGAATCTGGAGTTGGAGAGTCAATGGCCATGAGAGCATCCTCGTGTGGTGCTCCTTGATCGTCATCATTCCAGTCATATCCCAGTATGTTGTTGCTGATTTCAGGAATTCCAATGTCAGTATAGGACAGCTCAGTAGAAAATAAGTCATCCGTAGCAACTAAATCTCCCAGAATGTCCGTATCATCCATTACTACGGCTATGCATGCATGGTGAACAGTAGTTTCTACGTGATTTTGTTCCTCAGATATTAGCGCTCTATTTGGACTTGTTTCTTCAGGCAAGTCACTCCAATCAAATCCAAAGATGTCCTGTGACATGAGTGCACTCTGAGTTGTGTCTTGAGTGGTTCGTGGATTGTTGGTTCTTGACTTGTTTGGACAGTCTCTAGCGAAGTGACCTAATTCACTGCATTCATAGCACTTCACTTTGCTTTTGTCGAAGGTAATTCGTTCGTTGTTTCGTGGATTGAATCGCCTTCCTGTCCTATTCAAGAATCTTCTAGCTCGTAGTGCCAGCATAGCAGATTGCCACTTGAGATCGATTTCATCACAATCATCTGGATGCATCTGTTTGACCTCTTCACCTGTGAGATTTGAACACTTACAAATAAAGGCTTCGAATGAAATTTCTTCGCTGATTTCATGTGTTGGTCCTCCAGATGTTGTGGCAAGTGCAGTATTACCATTGGTAATACTAGGATTGTTATTGGCAACCTTTTCTACTTCGACTTCTGCTTCGAATACTCTTAGATCGTTGTAAAGATCATCTAGTTCAAGTGCTTCTAGGGTGTCTCCTTGTCTGTAGGAAACTGTGTAGATAATCCATTCCTTCCCTAGAGCCCGGATGAACTTTCTGTTTAGATCATCTTTATCATACCTGATTCCTGCGCTTAGCATCTCTCCAGTGAGCTTTTTGTAACGATCAAAAGTCTGAGTCATTCGTTCGCCAGGCACTCGGTTGAAGTTTTCATACTCCTGTTTGAGAAGAGCTTTCTTGTTCTTTTTGGTATTCTTTGTTCCACTGAATCTCTTCTCCAAAGCTTCCCATAGCGATTTGGCATCTTCATATTCTTCGAATTGCGATTGATATTCGTTAGGGATTGCAATTAAAAGAATACTGAGAGCCTTGATCTCAGTTTGTTTTTCTCTTCGTTCAAGGTCAGTCACCAGTGGTCGTGCAGCCATTCCTGGTTCTCCATCAGCTCCATTGGCGGTAAGACGTTTGTTACCATTGATGATTACATCCCATACTGTGTAGTCAGACAGTAGAATGTGTTGCTTGATTCGTAGCTTCCATAAGTCGAATTCGTTACTATTTAGAATAGGAACTTTTCCTATTGCAACTTCTGTCATGGTAATTGTAATGATTCTTGCGTGTGAGGATTATGAACTCGTTGATCAATGGATCTAAAGCACCTCCTGTGCTCTGATACCACTTGTCAGGATCGTATTAGTCTAGGTAAAGTAATATGTTTGCTAACGTTAAGATCGAGATCTATTGAAGAAGTTCAGCAGCGGATGAACACTTCAATATTACGAGTTATCGAACAACTAATAATAAATAACAAATAAACAAAGTAATTGTCGAATTGTAAGCCTCAATTGCATTAATCAATAATATCAAAATACAACGTGTTTTCTCTATTCTCCAAGGATCTATATTTATAGACCTTGAGGCTCGTTCTAGATAAACTAGAATTCTACATCTATCCTTATCTAAATAATTCGTTATCTAGATTTAAGGAAATTCTATCTAATTAACAAAAGGAAATCTAATCTAATTATAACTCTATCTAATTAGATTTGATACTTGTAAGATAAGTTTGTCTTCCGTGTCTTGGCTTGACTTCCTCCGTATCTTGACTTTGACTTTGTCCGTAGTAACTTCATGTCACCGTAGTAACTTAAGTATCCGTAGTAACATGTTGAACTTCCGTAGTAACTTGCCTTCCGTAGTAACTCATAATATCTTCCGTATTAATTACTTGAATTACTATTCTTGTTTGTTAAGTGAGTTGTTCTTGGTTAAACTATTTTAGCTAAGTTATAACCCAACACTATTCGGTCTGACAATGGCACTGAGTTCAAAAATAGTACTCTCAATGAGTTTTTAGACAAAGTGGGTATCACGCATCAATATTCAGCGGCTCGAACTCCACAACAAAATGGAGTTGTTGAAAGACGTAATCGGACACTGGTGGAAGCTGCACGAATCATGCTTTCCTACTCCAAATTACCTCTTTCCTTCTGGGCTGAGGCAATTTCCACTGCTTGCTTCACTCAAAATCGTTCCACAATCAACAAAAGATTTCTCACCACTCCCTATGAACTAATGAATGGTCGTCCACCAAATCTGAAGTATCTACATGTATTTGGATGTAAATGTTTTGTACTGAATGATAAAGAACAGTTGCGGAAATTTGATGATAAGGCGGATGAGGCAGTGTTTGTTGGTTACTCTTCGGAATCAAAGGCTTATCGGGTGTACAATGTTCGCACTCGGTTATTGTGGAAGTGTTAATGTATCCTTTGATGAATTTGGCACAATGAAATCCGACTATTTCACATCCGAACCTCCAGTGGATCCCTCCACATCACTATCGGATCATTTCTTCGACACTCTGTATTACTTCGATGATGATGACCTACGACGCACTCGAAATACAACACAGGAAACCCCTACCGTGTCTGTTCAACAGGATGTGTCTCATACACAACAGGAACAGGCCACTGAGGATTCCTTGAACACTACAATTCCTGACTCATCTCAAGTTAACTCTACAGAAACCTCTCCTGATCAGGCGGACGACCCGAAGAACCTACTTACTCCACAATCTTCTTCTATGAGTACTCCTCCATCTTCGTCTTCGAGCACTTCCGATCTCTACGCCACTGCCAATACTCAAATCATTCTCCTCCTCCGCCCCTAGCTGAGCGGGTCAAGATGTGGATGAAATCGACTCATCCTCCAAACCAAATAATTGGAAGTGAATGCTCGGGTCAGAACTAGAAAGGCCACAACTAATGAGTGTCTCTTCTTAATATCTTAAGCTCATTTGAACCCAAAAATACCAAGGAGGCTTTTACAGATCCAAACTGGATAAACTCCATGCAAGAGGAGTTGAATCAGTTCAAGCGCTTAGATGTGTGGGAAAAGGTACCACGACCAACGAATCGGTCAATTGTCGGGGTCCGATGGCTTCACAAAAACAAGAAGGATGAAAATGGGGTTGTGATCCGAAACAAATCACGCCTTGTGGCTAAAGGGTATTCTCAGCAGGAAGGAATCGACTACGATGAAACGTTTGCTCCAGTGGCTAGGATTGAGGCCATCCGCATGTTTCTTGCATATGCAGCAACAAAGAACTTCACTGTGTATCAAATGGATGTCAAAACAGCATTTCTTAATGGCGACATCAAGGAGGAAGTATATGTTGAACAACCAGAAGGTTTTGTTGATCCGCATCGTCCGAATGATGTTTACAAACTCAAAAAGGCACTGTATGGCTTGAAACAGGCACCTCGTGCATGGTATGACAAACTTTCGTCTTTTCTTTTAGATGCAGGATTCACGAGAGCGTCAATTGACACAACTCTCTTTAGTCGTAAAAAGGGTCCTGATGAATCTTTGTGCAAATTTATGTCGATGACATTATTTTTGGGTCAACCAGTCAACACCTATGCAAACAATTTTGTGCCCTTATGTCTAACGTTTTGAAATGAGTATGATGGGTGAAATGTCTTTCTTTTTGGGGTACAGGTGAAACAATTACCAGATGGCATTTTTATAAATCAATCCAAATATATTTTTGAAATGCTGAAAAAGTACAAAATGGCCGATTGTTCCCCAATGGCCACACCAATGGTCCCTCGGGGAAACTTACATGATGACCCTACAGGATTATCCACTGATGTCACCACATACAGAGGAATGATTGGTTCATTAATGTACTTGACCTCGAGTCGTCCTGATATTATGTTTGCCACTTGTATGTGCGCCCGATACCAATCAAACCCAAAAGTATCACATTTGCTAGCAGTAAAACGTATTTTCGATACTTAAAAGGTACTCCATATTTGGGTTTGTGGTATCCAAAGAACACTGGTTTTGATTTTATTGCTTATATTCTGATGCGGATCATGGAGGTTGTAATTTAGACAGGAAAAGCACGTCGGGAGGTGCTCAATTTTTTTGGGAAACCAAACTAATCAGTTTGGACTTCAAAGAAGCAGAACTGTGTCTCAATTTCAACGGCTGAGGCAGAATATGTAGCAGCTGCAGTATGTCTTTCTCAAGTTCTCTGGATCCGCACTCAACTTCGGGATTATGGCTATGAAGCGCAAGCAATCCCAATCTACTGTGATTCAACCAGTGCAATCTCCATCTCTGCTAATCCGGTTCAACACTCTCGAACTAAACATATCGATATTCGATATCACTTTTTGAAAGATAACATTGAAAAAGGACTTATTGAATTACACTTTGTCGAAACTGATTTTCAAATTGCTGATATTTTTACAAAGGCTTTGGAGGAAAAACGATTTAAATTTCTTATCTCCAAGCTCGGCATGTTAAACTTAAAAGATTAACTCGGACTTCCTATGTTGTACTTTATTTGTATATCTGCTATTTACGTGTGTGCTTCTGTATAATTATGTGTTAAATTACGTTTTAGAGGGGGAATACTTTTCTGAGGGGGAATTACGTGTTAAGGGGGAATCACAATTTGAGGGGGAATATCTGTTTATGAGTAATTGTTGAGTAATTGATTTTTCAAACTTCAGGGTTGAAATTGTAAAATTTAAATATGGGTATCCATGGATAACCCATTGGGCTTCCGGATCACATATAAGGTCAAAATTGAATTATTTTTTTCATAATTACATCAATTTTTTACGGTTTTTCTCTCTGGCAGTTAAGGAAGAACAAGGTAAATTTCGTTTGTGTGTTCTTCGTGTTCTTACTATTTTCTTTAGAAATTCTCTATAACATGCCTTAATCATTATGTTTTTCTATGTTTATTTGTTAAAATCTTGTGAGCATTTGACACTTTTAATTCAGATTTCATCATCTCATCTTTACCACATCTTGTTTTGTTTCTCGTGTTTTTCACTGTGGATCCGTAAGTCCCCACACGACCATCTTTTGCCTTCACACGAACAGGATTACTAGACTTCAAACTCAACATAAACGAACAGGCTTGCTAGAATTCAAACTCAACATAAACGAACAGCATAGACGACTTGGTCTTCAAGACTAAGCTGATTCCCTCGAATACAAACCACCACCTTAAACGACCCCATAATCATCTTGCACGACCATGTGTCAACGAACAGCTTTGTTAGTGTTTTCAAGTACTTAAACGAACAGCTTGGTTAGGGTTTCAGGCAGCTAGGGTTTTCATCTCAAGTATTCACTCGACTACATATTCATCCTATACGAACAGATTTCAACGTATACATATATAACTTACACGAATAGATTGAAGTGGCGGCTAGGTTTGAACGAATCAGTTTGTGAATGACTAAGGTTTTGCTGGCTAGGGTTTACGTATTTGCACGATTAGGGTTTGATCCCACACGAACAGATTAGGGTTTGCTCCCTCACGAACAGATTCTTCGATCCCATAATCATCCTAACACGAACAAGTTCTGAAGTGTCCATTCGAATAGGTTGGAAACTCACACGAACAGGTTGAAGTGTCCATTCGATCATCACACGAACAAGTTTTGAATGAACAGGATTTCATCTCGACTAGGGTTTAGTTCTTTTGACGATTATGGTTTCCAATATTTCACTAAGGGGTGTTAGAAGACAAGCATAACACGACCTGTTAGAAGGCTAGGGTATTCATTCGAACATAACAACACCATACACGAATAGCACTGGACGAATAGTGTATCATCTCACACGACTGGGTTTTGTATGCCCCGAACAGCTATTCCATAGCCCCAACTCGGATAAATTGAAGTCACCTGGACACGACTGGCAAAACCCCAGACACGACTACCCTATTCCCAGGAAACGCCCAGCCTTACTCGACCACATCGACCCGATCAGGTGTTACCCAGCCCTGACTCGGACACGGATAGCTTTTACTCGGGCACGACTAGGGTACTCGGACAGCGTGACTCGGACACGGATAGCTTTTACTCGGGCACGACTAGGGTACTCGGACAGCGTAACTCGGACACGGATAGCTTTTTCCTCGGACACGAATAACAAACCTCGGACACGACCTAGGACATCTCGGACAACCTAGCCCCGATTAGTTCAAAAGATGCCCCGATTCGCCCCGCCTAGTTCAAAATATGCCCCGATTCGCCCCACCTAGTTCAAAAGACGCCCCAGTTATTCCGACTTGATTTCTCTTGCTCGTTGACTATTCCGAGCTGCAACACGTACCTCACTTGGTTCCCGACTCGTTTTTGAACTTCATTAAAAAAAAAAAAAAAAAAAAAAAAAAAAGTATATATTTTGTCTTACTAACGATTTGTTTTTATGTTCAAGATTAGATGGCGCGCACCAAGAAAACAGCTCGACCTATCTCACCCGTCCCATCAGTTCACGAATGGAAGGTCACAATGCTCCGGCTGCAAGACGCATGTTCTCTCCGGCCTTCCCTACTGAGGAAACGGTTCACCCAACTCGTTTATGGCTAGACATGAGACCCAACAACACCACCATTGATCTTAAGACACATGCATGCCCGTATCCCCTAATCCTCTCAATCATCAAACACCACCCCTGGAAAGAACTCTTTGCCAGTCATCCACAGGTTCCACGGGTATACTTACAGCAGTTCTGGTACAACATGAGTTATCAGCCAGCCGATAACTCTGACTCTGAAGACCCGATCGAAGAAATGATAGTATGTGAACTTGAAGAATACACAGTCGAATTAACAGTTGAGCAACTCAGGAATATTCCGGATCTACCCACTTATAATGAATACGAGGAAATACCGAAATATGATGCAGACCTTTTCACATGGATTTATGAGTTGGGTTATCAAGGGAAATTACGCACTCTCAAAATGGATTGGGATTTACTACCGCAACCATGGCAATTCTTGTTACAACTAATGGTACACACCACCACGCCCAAAAACCGTGGCAAAGATTATGCGAATCGAATAACCGTCATCATGTGGATCGCATTTATCTTTAACAAGAAATTTGTTGTTGCTCGCCTCATCTTCGATGATCTTCGGGACTCCATAGACCATAAAAACCAGTATTTTGAGCAGGAACAAAGGAAGGATGCGGTTAAACACTCTCTACCTACAAAAGCTCTCAAACGCAACAAGAAGGAAATTCCGAAGCCATATATTCCTTACCAACGCTTCCTACAGATGATTGTTCGCGTAATCCTACAGCAAGCCCCTGCTAGCCTGAACAAACGGATTGGTGATCACACGTATGGTGAGTACTTCACTCCTGTCTTTCGACCACGACCTAATCAGATGGCCGAAGCAGGGATGCCTATTCCCGACCACCTACTTTCGCGTATACCAAAGGATGATGTTCATTTGATAGCCTATAGGAATCCGACCACTCGTACGGAACGATCAGAGCCGATTGTTCCTTCCCCACGAGAACTAGCTCCTTCCAGCAGTGAGAGTCTAGGTCTAGGTGAGAGTGAGGAGGATGTTGATCATCAGGATTCTGAATCTAGTTCTGATGATGCTGATGATGATACAGAAGTAGGGGGTGATGGTAACAATGTGGTAGTACAGGCACCAGTACACACTCGCTCGGTACTTGTACTGGCGAGTCCTTCGGGCGCATACGAGGGAGGAGTTGGAAAAAGAGAGAGGAAGGGTGAGAGTAAAAAATATGGGGACAAAAAGAAAAATATAAAAGCCCCATCCGAGCTTAGGACTAGACACCGGGGCACCACATCCGCTACACTCAGTCGTATGTCGACAGAGCGTATTGAACCAGACATCGACTCCCCATCGATGCACCCGGCGTACACCACTCATCTCCACTCATCATCCCCACTGGATGATGTTTCACAAAGCACGAGAAAAAGCCCAAATCTTCTAACGTCCCCTCCTTCGGAGCCGGATGTTATTGAAACAGGGAGTCAACATTCCCGACTCCCGCCTTCGGTCGTACACGAGTCTGGTCCCTCACGAGTTCACTTTGCACATGTCGCTCCCAGATCTAGTCGTCTTTGTGACACTAGCGGAACGGTTGTAGGACGTTCGCAAGCCGAATGCTTCCGAGGATCGACCAGAAATCCTGCCTCCGTTAACATTATGCCAACGGCCGATGCAGGTTCGTCTAGACGTGACTATGTGTCACAGACAGATACGGCAACGAGCAATCTTAGTGATCCCGGGTTACCCCAATGGATGCTTGACGCTGCTCTCAAACCAGCACATTATCAGGATTCGCGCGGAAAAGGAAAACAGGTGGTTTCGCCAATGGATCTTAATCCTCGAATAAATCTTCACTTGGATATGGTAGAACAACATCAGCGGCATGCACAAGCTCCAATTATTTCATCTCCTCTTCGGGTAAGCTCATCTTCTCCTCCTGTTATCTCCTCACCCGCTGCCCCTGCAGTTCCAATTAAACTAAGGATGAAGCAAACTCTGGAAACCAAGGTTGTGCGAACTAAAACCCCGGAACCAGCTCCGAAACCCACCACTGAAAACCTCTCATCCGATGTTGTGCAAGAACTGTTGAACACTATCCCTAGGGATGTACTTGAAACTGCCTTACTCGAGCGCATTATTTACACTGACGAACCTTCCGCTCGAGATACTATGATCTTGGATGCTCTTGCAATAGATGACGATTTTCACCCAACGAGCATGGAAGAACTGTTTAACCATCAGCTCCGAGACCTCACAGCTATTTTTGAAAAATACAGAGGGTTGAAAGAAAATTTTCGGGTTGAGGCGCAGGGTACTAAACGGCGACATTCAGATGATGATCCTGATAATCATCCGAATGAGGGGGAAAAGGACGAGAAGCGCCAATCAAAGAAACACAAGAATGTTGAGGGCTCAAGTGACAAGGTCCTAAATGTTGAAACAAGCACAGGGGAAACAAAAGCAAAGAAAGTCACAAGCAAGGAAAATAAAAATCAACAAATGGAGCAGTTATACCATGAAGCAATGGTTCTCGGTCAGGATGATAAGCTAGATGATGCATTCAAAAGTGTGGTGCTTGCTCGTAAAAGAGAACTAAGAGACTATGAAGATGAAGCCAACTGGTACCCTCCTAAATACGATTGGGATAACCGACTCACACAAAGTAATGTAAGAGAGTGTTATGAAGAGATGATTCGAAAGGAAAACATGAAGCTGCAAAAAGAACATACTGAACTCTACAGGTACGCCCTAACAAATGATTTTGGAGAACCAAAGTTTACTGACGTTGATCTCGATGAACAGAAAGCAATCCATAAACGAATCAATCAACCATTCATGGAGGATCAAGTTCGTGACTTCTATGTCAAAACTCCAAGAAAAATCAAGGAAACTCGTCTTCATGGATATACCAAGTTTGAAAAGGAGCTCTGGTTTAAATTGAAACACATCATTCACGAAAAACAGCAAGAACCAGAAAAGGTATACTCAATCTATCCAATCACACATGTACGAACAGTCGAATCAAAATTCCACAACGGACTTGAGTACACCACCTTCACAGTAGCTCGAACCAATGGGAAGGTATATGATTTCTCTGAAACTGACTTCGCCAATCTAAATCCAAATGACAAAGAACACCTGTTCATGTCCATGAAACGATGGTCAACAAAAACAGGAGTCGACAGACTTGCTGAAGATCGAATAAAACGGTTCATGGAAATGAAAGTGAAAGAAGCTTCATTTCAAGACTTTCAGATGGCTCTTGAAGGTGGCAAAGGAAAGGTGAATTTGGCAGCTCCACAACAGTCATTCGAATTCAGTCATGTCAGTAAATGGATGATATCGCATATTTATATAGATATTTCTATGCGATATTGTGTCGGTTTTCATAGTAAACATGATGGATAGGATAGGTTTTTACATTTAATCGTGTGGAAAAGTGTTTTTATCTATTTTACAGGTTTACATGATCGGGAAGTGGAAAGGAGTGAAGAAATGAGCTTAAATGACGAGATTACGGAGAAACCAAGGAGGTGCTGCGCACCTAAGCAAGGGGTGCTAAGCACCGAGGAGTTCGAGTTGGTTTTGGACACGAAAATCACCCGGTGCTGCGCACCTATGGAGGAGGTGCTGCGCACCTGTCTGGATAATTACAAGAAATTGGAGTTCTAGTCGAATACGTTTTCCACCTTGATTTTGCCTATAAATACAACACCAAATCCGTCCAGAAATTCATCCCATTATTATTTTCAAGTCTCTGGAGCTGGTATTACGTTTAGAAGCAAGGATTAAGGCAAGGAAGATCACTTTTTCGGCAATCGGCGATTACGACACGTTCGACAAAACTCTTCGTTTGTTTCTTTTTAGTTTTAAACTATTTTCCAGAATGCTTTCTAACACTTTATTTGCTGTTTTAGACTTGATCATGAGTTGCTAAATTCTCTTTATGCTTGTTTGAACAACGGATCCTATTTGACGTTTAATTAACGTTTTCGATTGTTTATGTTTTTGTGTTTAACCGTTGATCCTTATTTGCTTAAATTTTAATATATTATCATAGTTGTTTATATTAAATTTGACTAATCAATATTTTAGGTATTCGGAAGGAATCTAGATAGATTAGATAAGTTTAATGAAGTAATCGGTCGGTCTATAATCGATTTAAAATTATTAAGATTCGGAAGGACTTAGTAATAACAATTTAGGTAATTAAATTTAAGTGAGTAGGTCTAAGTATTAAGATTCGGAAGGACTTGATAATTAGAGGAGTTATTCGGAAGGAAACTCTATAAGGTTAAATCACTAAAAGCAGGCTTGTTACTTATTGCTTGATTGTTAATATTTATAACTGTATTCGGAAGGAACGGTGTAATTAGAGATAATTAAAGTTAGTAAAAGATTCGGAAGGACTTTTATTATATCTTAGAAGTTGGAAAAACAATCGATTTCGTAAAGTTAACGGAAAATAGGTGAAGTGTCAAACAAGTATATTTTCTCATTATTTGATTTAATCCATTAATCTTTTGTTCGATTTTAATCAATCAACTCTTTTTACTAATTACTTGCAAACTTTTGTTCCGATAAAAACCCCCACAAATACTCAAGTATTATTAATTCGGAATTTAAAACAAATTAGTCCCTGCGAACGAACCTTTACTTGCTTTAAACTATATTATATACGGATAGGTCCACTGCCTAGAAGTGTGTAATTGCGTGAAATAGTAGGTTTAAATTAAGACTAGATTTTACACATCAAGTTTTTGGCGCCGCTGCCGGGGACTGATTTTTCGTTTTTTGTTTCGAATTTGTGATACGATCCTTTTGAGTATTTATTTACTTAGAAGTTACTTTTAAATTGTTATTACCCCGGTACGTTTTACGCTTTTCTTGTTTTTGTCTTTTCAGGTATTTCAGGTAGTTGATGAACACAAGGGCTTCGGGATTACCACTCGCGAGTCCAAAGTCAAATCCAGGAGTATCAAAGAGGCGAGGCAAGAGGAGAGGCAACTTATCACTTCAGACACCACCAAGTTTTGATCAAGTTTCACCCGTCAAGTTTGAAGACATTGCGTCGTCAGAAAGCGGAGGAAGCGATTCAGAACCAGAGGTCGAAGAAGTATTTTGTGAAGACAAACTGGAACCACAACCGGCTATGGATCCATTGGACATGTCGATGCACCGACGGGCTGCAGCCGTTGCAGTACCAGCTACTAGAGGTTCAGCTACTGATGAAACCTGTTTTATGATTGATGTTTTTGATGATCTAGATTGGCAGAAAATTCTGGAGATAGAAGCTAGCTTGGAGGAGGAACTGAAGGACGAGAAGATCGAAGAAGTGGAGATTGAAGTTAAGGAGGAACTGAAACTGGACCAGAGCTTGAGGATCAAGTCCTCAATTGAAAAACCACCTACTGACTTGGAGCTTAAACCACTACCGGTACATTTAGAGTATGCTTTTCTTGAAGATGTGCAGGAAATGCGTGAAGAAAAGATTGCGGTTAACGATGAGGAAGATGAGGAGCTCGAGGATTTTGATCCCATCTTAAAAAGGGAGCTAGCGGAATTCGAAAAGTTTAATCCACACACAAAGCATGAGACATCTGATCCCGATTTGGTTTTACTTGAACTAGAGTATTTGATAAATAATCCGGGACCGTTGTTGTCGTTAGCTAAAAACTGTCTCGGTATCTCTCACGACCCTTTTGATTTATTTTCTCTTACTTGTCAGGGAAAAGAAAATATTTTGCAGGAATTTGAGGATATCAGAAATGACACATCGCAAAGCGAGTTTAAGACGAATAAATTCAATGAACGCAAATGTGACGACATGTGCGAGTTCAGAAAACGTAGAGATGACGGAGTACTATTTTCCGAGGCTCGAGAGTGGTACGATGCTTGGGTGAAGCGAAATAAGATGTTCGATGTTGGAAAGGAAGCACTTATTTTTGGCGACAATTTTGGACATGAACCGAAGGAAGAAATCGTACGATTGGAAGAACATGCGGAAAGAAAGGCGAGAGAAATCTCGACCTTTACATGAAGTCGTAAGGGGAGGCACATCGAGTCAAGCTAAGGACTCATTTCGGAAAAAAATTTAGCGCTTCTCGGGAGGCAACCCGGGTTTTATTTTCCTTTTTTCGTAATTAAAATTTTCCATTTTCTTTTATCTTTATTTCTTATTTAGTATTCAGTATTTTTAACATTCTCTTTTTCAGTTTCAGTTTTTAGGTACGAAGAAAACCAACGAAAACCCAAAAAAAATATAAAAACGAAAAAAAATTAAAAAAAAGAGTTAGATTTTTGTAATTTTTGTAAAGTTATTGTTTACCATTTTCTTCTATCATCAATGGTAACAAACGTCTTACCGCCAATGGAGCTGATGGAGAACCAGGAATGGCTGCACGAGCACTGGTGACTGACCTTGAACGAAGAGAAAAACAAACTGAGATCAAGGCTCTCAGTATTCTTTTAATTGCAATCCCTAACGAATATCAATCGCAATTCGAAGAATATGAAGATGCCAAATCGCTATGGGAAGCTTTGGAGAAAAGATTCAGCGGAACAAAGAATACCAAAAAGAACAAGAAAGCTCTTCTCTAACAGGAGTATGAAAACTTCAACCGGGTGCCTGGCGAACGAATGACTTTTAATCGTTACAAAAAGCTCACTGGAGAGATGCTAAGCGCAGGAATCAGGTATGATAAAGATGATCTAAACAGAAAGTTCATCCGGGCTCTAGGGAAGGAATGGATTATCTACACAGTTTCCTACAGACAAGGAGACACCCTAGAAGCACTTGAACTAGATGATCTTTACAACGATCTAAGAGTATTCGAAGCAGAAGTCGAAGTAGAAAAGGTTGCCAATAACAATCCTAGTATTACCAATGGTAATACTGCACTTGCCACAACATCTGGAGGACCAACACATGAAATCAGCGAAGAAATTTCATTTGAAGCCTTTATTTGTAAGTGTTCAAATCTCACAGGTGAAGAGGTCAAACAGATGCATCCAGATGATTGTGATGAAATCGATCTCAAGTGGCAATCTGCTATGCTGGCACTACGAGCTAGAAGATTCTTGAATAGGACAGGAAGGCGATTCAATCCACGAAACAACGAACGAATTACCTTCGACAAAAGCAAAGTGAAGTGCTATGAATGCAGTGAATTAGGTCACTTCGCTAGAGACTGTCCAAACAAGTCAAGAACCAACAATCCACGAACCACTCAAGACACAACTCAGAGTGCACTCATGTCACAGGACATCTTTGGATTTGATTGGAGTGACTTGGCTGAAGAAACAAGTCAAAATAGAGCGCTAATCTCTGAGGAACAAAATCACGTAGAAACTACTGTTCACCATGCATGCATAGCCGTAGTAATGGATGATACGGACATTCTGGGAGATTTAGTTGCTACGGATGACTTATTTTCTACTGAGCTGTCCTATACTGACATTGGAATTCCTGAAATCAGCAACAACATACTGGGATATGACTGGAATGATGACGATCAAGGAGCACCACACGAGGATGCTCTCATGGCCATTGACTCTCCAACTCCAGATTCTTCATCTCTTATGGCCGAGGTAAAATCTAAATTATGTACTCCTGAATGTAAAGATATAATTGTTAAGTACAAAGATCATAATCAATTAATGAGTGACTCCATTAGAAACTTAGAAGAACAAAGAAGGTCAGCACATAGAGTAATTGATAATTTAGAAAACCAGATTAAGTCCCACAAAGTCAATGAACAAAGCTATCAAGAAAAGATCAATCTACTTGAATGGCAAAAAGAGGACTTACTTCTTAAACTCAAGGTGGCTAGGGATAAGAACAAACTTCTAGAACAAGAACATAATAAAGTTGAATTAGATATAGGGAAGTTAGAATTTGCTTCTAAATCTGTAAACGACCTATGTCAAAAACAAATTCATGGAAAAGTTAAAGCTGGCCTAGGTTACAAAGAAGTTGCCCCTCCATTTTATCAAAACTACATCCCACCATCTTTAGATGAGCCCAGGATTCCCATCTCTCAGACACCTCCAAAGGAATCATTCAATGTTGATCCAATCAACTATGATGAAGTTCTAATTGAGGACTTAGTTGAAGAAAGTAAAGTCCACATTGTGAAGAAT
>CAJVGC010000590.1:29114923-29199144 GCA_910822075.1 Senecio squalidus | reverse complement strand
CAGAAGCAGTTAACACTGCCTGCTATGTCCAGAATAGGGTTTTGCTTGTCAAGGCACACAACAAGACACCATATGAGCTACTTCACAAGAAACAACCCTTGATCAGCTTCCTTCGTGCTTTTGGATGCCCATGCACAGTTCTAAACTCCAAAGACTACCTTGGAAAATTTGAAAGCAAAGCTGATGAAGGTACATTTGTTGGCTACTCATCTCAAAGCAAAGCATATCGGGTCTATAATCACAAATCAAAGATCATTGAAGAAAGCTCAAATGTCACCTTCAATGAATACACGCCCAACAAAAAGGGACATGGACCGGATTGGGTATTTGATTTGGATGCCTTGACCAAATCGTTGAACTCCAACTTTGAGTTTCACCCTAAACAAGTTGATACGGATAGGGTTAATACGGCAAGTTCTACTTCTCCAGCTACGGAGCCCGTTGCTACGACTCCTATTACAGGTACTGCTCGCTTGGATGTGATGGAATACATCAATCTTCCAGTCACTTTGGACGACCCAAGCTTTGATTCAACCAACTCAGCGGAAGACTCTACAAAAGAAGATGAAGTAGTACATCCACCATCACCAACTGCTACGGACTACGCAACACGTCCTAATGGTGTTCCACACCTAATTGAAGAGGATGAGAATGGAGTTGAACAAATTGTAACTGAAGGATTTGAGCCTTACACTTCTGAAATTCCTAAATCAGTCACCTCTCCTTCATTTACTACTCCTCCAACCACTCCTTCTCCATTCACTACCACTTATCCTAGCAATGCCATGCCAGATTTGAATGATACAAACTTGGGTGTTGAACTACGCCTTGAGAAGATCCCATCTTCTCGTGTTGCTAAGAATCATCCTCCTGATCAAATCATTGGCTCACTTGACTTCTCCATTGAAACTAGAAGTCAAACCAAATCCAAAAAGGATTCTCAGAGTGATCTCATAAACACATGTCTCTTTGCATGCTTCCTCTCTCAAATGGAGCCTAAGAAAATTCAAGAGGCTCTACTAGATCCACACTGGATAGAAGCATGTCAGGCAGAACTCCTCCAATTCAAGATTCAAGGGGTATGGGTACTTGTTGAGGTCCCATATGGCAAAAAGGTGATTGGTACACGCTGGATATTCAGAAACAAGAAAGATGAGCGTGGAATTGTGGTCAAAAATAAGGCAAGACTGGTTGCCCAGGGCTACACTCAAGAAGAAGGAATCGACTATGAAGAAGTATTTGCTCCCGTAGCTAGGATTGAGGCCATACGCTTATTCCTAGCCTTTGCTTCTTTTATGGGATTCAAGGTATATCAAATGGACGTCAAGAGCGCTTTTCTATACGGAGTCATTGAAGAAGAGGTGTATGTCAAACAACCTCCTGGATTTGAAGACCCTCAACATCCACACAAAGTGTACAAACTGATCAAAGCTCTTTATGGGCTTCATCAAGCACCACGTGCATGGTATGACACACTATCAGATTACCTTCTTCAAAACCATTTTCAACGCGGCACAATTGACAAGACCTTGTTCTTCAAGAAATCCCAGTCCGACATTCTTCTTGTCCAAATCTACGTGGATGATATCATCTTTGGATCCACCAAAGATTCATTGTGCAAAGAATTTGAGGATCTCATGCACACTAAATTTCAGATGAGTTCAATGGGAGAACTCACTTTCTTCTTGGGCCTACAAGTCAAACAAAAACCGGATGGCATGCTAATAAGCCAAACCAAATATGTCAAAGACATCCTCACAAAATTTGGATTAATGGATGCAAAGGTGGCAAGTACTCCGGTGGAAACTCACAAACAAATGACGGCTGATCTTGAGGGGGAGGATGTGGATATACACAACTATAGATCAATGATAGGATCTCTCATGTATCTCACAGCATCAAGACCAGACATCATGTTTGGAGTTTGTGTGTGCGCAAGATACCAAACAAGGCCAAAGATGTCACACCTCATAGCCGTTAAGAGAATCTTTAGATATCTAAAGGGCAAACCTAATCTAGGTTTATGGTATCCTAAAGACTCTCCCTTTGACTTAATAGCTTACACTGACAGCGACTATGGAGGTGAGAACTTAGACAGGAAGTCAACAACTGGAGGTTGCCAATTTATTGGCTCAAGACTGGTGTCATGGCAGTGCAAAAAGCAAACAACGGTATCAACCTCTTCTACAGAAGCTGAGTACATTGCTGCTGCTAGTTGTTGTGCTCAAGTACTTTGGATTCAAAATCAGATGATGGACTATGGATTTTCCTTCATGAACACGCCAATCTTCATTGACAACCAAAGCACAATAAGCATCATCAACAACCCGGTCAAACACTCCAAAACAAAACATATAGAGATACGCTATCACTTTATAAGGGATTGCAACGAGAAGAAACTAATCCATGTTGAGAAGATCCACACTGACAATCAACTCGCTGACCTCCTCACAAAGGCGTTTGATGTTGGGAGATTCACGTTCTTAATCACAAGCATTGGAATGCTCAATACGGAAGAATAACTCAACTACTTTTCTCTCAGTATTTCTATTATATTTAAAAATAAGTCCCTTCGAAGAAGCAGTAGTAACCTTATGATGAAAATCAAGTACCTTACTCTCTAGTATTGTACTATGTTACTACTGCAACATCAATAGTAAAAACAAAGAGTTTCCAAAGTATGATTAGTACGACCAAATTACTAAGGCTAAGGGAAGGTTTAACTACTACTGCCCTACGCCAATAGAGTTTGGACGGAATGGTTAATACGGACGAGTAATGAGTTGCTACGGCCCTCTGGTTTAATACTGCCAGTAACTCAAGTTACTACGGACAGTCCAGTTAATACGGCCCATGAAACCATTACTACGGACCTTTAACCTACTTACTACGGACCTTTATGTTAATACTGCAGATTATTATATTAATAAGGTTTCTTAAGAGATAAGAATACCCTAATTAATGATGATTTGACAAGTCAAAACACAACTTGTAACCCCACTTTACACGTGTCAGTCACAGAAGACATAACAATAACACGTGGTAATACCTGATTGGACCTAATTTTTGAAAATCAGGCGCGAGGCACAGCTACAAGTGCCACGTGGCGTACTTTAATTGGACCGTTACTTTTGAATGATTACCCGCGTCTAATCAGGGGAGTCAAGTTGTTAAAATTGTTCGGTATAAAAAGGGGGTAAATTGAATAGATTGATACTTACCGTTGTAAAACCCCTAAATCTTCCAAGAAAAAGTTACCGTTAGACCTAAAATCAATCAATTTTCAATTTCGTTGTGACTAACCATCTACATTCTTGTGCATTACTGTTTCTAATCAATCACAGAATCAACAATGGCGGAACAATTGCAATTTTTCAAGACTCACAACATGGTCGCTTGCTTGGAAAAGACTACCGATAACGCCGATTTCCATCAAATAATCGATTTCTTTGATCAATCGAAGATCAAGACGGCGTTAACCATCAATCCGGAGATTGATGAATCCCACATTAGGGATTTTTGGACGTCTGCCACTCTGGACAACGATGATATTGCCATCAATGCTGTGGTGAGGGGTAAAGCAATCCAAGTGACAGAATCCTCTCTCCGAGTACATCTGAACCTTCAAGATGAGGAAGGTATAGAACATGTCCCTTATGACACCCTGGTAACTACTTTTACTAACATGGGATATGAGGGGGACCTAAACGTTTCCACATTTTTAAAAGCAAAACTTTCCCCTCAATGGAAATACATGTTGCATACTTTGCAACAATGTATGTCCCCCAAAAGAACAGGGTGGCATGAAGGAAGTTCAACTTTAGCCAATGCAATGGTATGCTTGGCTACGGGGGGTACTTTTAACTTTTCTTACATGATTCTTGATGCAATGAGAAGAAATCTTGAAAACCCAAATAAATTTCTCATGTATCCTAGATTTCTTCAACATTGTATAAATTGTGTTCACAAAGATCTCCCAAGATCTGAAAAACATTTTCTCTCACACGCTCATTCAAAGAAGGTATTCACTAATATGAGACAAGTAAACAAGGGTGGACCATCTCATGTGACACCATTATTCTCAAAAATGTTGGTGGTCACAATTCCCACAGCTGCAGGACAAGTAACTCTACCTCTGTCCCAACCCACAGCTACCACCATCAGTACCACTGCACTTACTCAGGGCACTAGTGCCATATCTGAAGCAGGTACTGCAGGTGGAAACCCAGAGGTTACTACGGCAGTTGCTACTGCCCCTATACCTCCAGTTGCTACTGTGAGTTCTACTCCAGTTGCTACTGCTTCAGTCACTACTGCTAAAGTGACTAAACCCACAGCTTCAGCACCTCACAAATCCCCCAAAGCTGCTTCTAAGAGACTCAAGAGGGTTACTCAGCCTCTTGTGTCTAAAACCATCCCTCATACTACTACTGCAAAAGCAATCCCTGAAACATCTTCAGGATTGCCACACACATTAGGGGAAAACCTTGAACATACCTCCTTGTTCACTGAGTTGGTCATTAAGGAGAGGGAAGACCATGTGGGGAGGGCTGATACTACTGCAGCCTCTACTTCTCATAGTAGAGCTCAGGACAGTATCAACATAACTAAGACCCAAACTACGGCAACACCATCCCTTGCTGAGGACTTGTTCTCAGATTGGGAAGGTGGTCCCTGGCGCCAAGAGACCATGGGGGAGATACCTGCTTCTGCTAGGCAGAAGAGTTTCTCTTTTCCCGAGGATCTTCCACCTGTTGGTACCCAACAGGAAAGGGGTGAGGGTAGTGGTAGTCATTATAATGAATTGATGGGTATGTACCAAAATCTAATGGTGAGGGTTGAAAAACAAGAAGAGATGCTGTCTTCTTTAACTTCTTTGGTGCAACAGGTACTGGCACAACAAGCTTTGATATCAGTCCAGCTACTGCCCAAAAGAATCACCACACTAGATGCTGGAACTTCACCAAAACCATCCAGCTCATCCTCTTCAGATGACTCCCCAGCAAATGACAACAAGGGGGAGAAAGAATTGAATGTGTTATCATCTGGAGAGAGCAAAGGTGATGAAGACAAGGGAAGCACAGATACTGTCATCACTGCCACCTCCAATCAAGATGAACAAATGGAGACAGGTAGTGCATTTGAGGGGGAGACAGATTTTGATGCTAACATGATGATAGATACAGAAGGTGAAGAGATGGAAGTTGATACTCCACTTAAGGGAGAACAGCAGCAGCAAGAAGTGAAGCAAACGGTCTAAGAAACCATAGACGAAATAGAAGCTGAAACTTCACCAAATGTTGCTTCTGAAACAAATGTTGCGGATCAAGATACTGAAATGGTTGCTGCGGATCCCATTACTACGGATCAAGTTACTACTGATCCTATGGTAACTAGTCCTGCTGCTACGGAGCAAGTTGATACGGAGCAAGTTGATGCGGATCCAATGATCACTAGTCCAGTTGCTACGGACATAGTTGATACGGAGCAAGTTGCTACGGACCCAATGCTTATCAGTCCAGCTCCAGAAACAGAGGAAGAAGATCATTCCTACCTGTTCACAACCATTCCTCCCACGTTCGATCAAGCTTCAACTACTTTTCAGGCAATTCAATCTGAAGCTACAACTCCTTCCACCACTGTAACAGAAGCTCCTTCTACCATTGATCAAGAAGAAGCTGCAAATGTTCTTATAAGAACAGAAATGTCAAAAACAAGTGTGATGGCTGATGAAGCCACACTAGCATCACAACTGCTTAAGATCAAAGAGGAGAAAGCAGAAGAAGAGAGAAAGAAGATGTTAGCTGAATTAGTTTCAAAACAGAGAACATCAGCTGCATTGGGTGAAAAACCAATTCAAACCTCTCTTAGACTACCTGAACAATCTACTGGTTTGTCTGTTTCTGTTCCTACAGGTAAAATTGGTTATGTCACAGTGGACAAGAAGAAGAATAAAGTACAAATGGTTGACCTTGAAGCTGAAAAAGAAAAAGGAAAAGGCAAAGCCATTGCAGTGGAGAAATCAAAAACTGAAGAAGAAAGAAGCAAACAGGAAGCTTTTAATTTTCAAGGAATGACTGCTGAAGAAATTGAACTGCTCAGACAAGAGCAAGAAGAAGCAGAGCTATTGAACATAATGGCTGCTGAAAAGAAAGAAGAGGAGGAAAGAGAAAGAAAGAGGAAGATAGCTGAAGCAGACTAGCTACATGCTAAGCTAAACAAAGAACCTACTCCAGAGGAAAGGGAAAGATTGGCCAGAATTGCTGAAGAAGATGCAGTAAAAGCTCAGGAGATGGCCAATGAACAAATTTTGGACAGATTGGTCAAACAGGGTTTGGTAAAATCTTTGGAAAGATCAGATGAGCTTCTAGCACAGAAGATGCATGAAGAGGAACTTAAACAAGCTAAAGCCAAAGCCAAGCCTGAGAAGAAGAAAGTGTCCAAACCAACTTCCACACAAGTCAAGTTAGCTCAAGATAGGGAGAAATATACCATGTACCTTAAAAGTAAAGGTCACAGTGGCAGATCTTTAGGCCCTATGAAGTTAGCTACCATTTTAGAGCTTGTGAAGGAAGAAAGACAAAAGGAAGCTAAAAGGGAAGCAGCACTTGCAAAGCTTGAAGAGAAAAAGAAGCTAAATGCAGAAAAAGTGTTGGCTGCAGCCCTTAGAACAGGAAGGAAGGTATTTCAAGCTGAACCTGTTCCTGAAGTCAAACAGTAAGAAGAGAAGCAGAAGAGAAGAAAGCTGTCATCAAAAAGGATTCCAGTTCCTCCATCTAAAAGACAAAAGATGGGTGATGCTGCTGCTGCCTCTCAAGAAAGCCCAGAAATTCCATTTGCTGATGTCAAACCAGAGCCTGAAGATATGGAACAAGACCCTCCTAGTACTACTCAAGGGGGAGATTATTCTGCATATATTAATCATGTTGAAGGTTTGAAATTTACTCCATTAAATGTGAAACCTCCAGTTATCATTGATTGGAAGTATATTGGAGGAGACAACCGGACTGAGTATGAAGTGACCAGACAAGATAAATCAAGAAAGATACTTCATGCTTTTTATGATGCAATTAGATGCTTTGACGGAGAAGACTTGGAAAGAATGTATGATATAGGCAAGTCAAAGTACTCTAATCAAAGAGGAGTACCAGGAATTGAGCTGGCAATGGACATCTTATGCAGACTATTTGAACCTGGATATGAGAAGAAAAGTTCAGTCTTCAAGAAGGAAGGACCAAACAATCCAATTCTGAATTGGTACATCTATGAAAGAAGTGGAACATACTCCATTATCAGAAGACATGGAGCAAGAGAATTCTACTTGGTGGATGTCAAATATCCACATTCTTTGAAGACATTGAATGAGCTTGTTGAGTTGAAGCTGAATGGACCTCAAGACTCAAGACTTGCTCATGAACTCATTTGGAAAATCTTGTGTCAACGTGTAGAAGAAAAGTCCAAAGGAAAGTCTGACTGGAAAAACAAGTAGTTGTAATTAACATACAATACTTAGTACTATTTTGTAAACAGTTAGTACGGTTGAAATATAGAACTTTTACTTTTGATATGTTATAAAAGTTCAAGGTTAGGGGGAGATTGTTGGGTTATAACTTAGCTAAAATAGTTTAACCAAGAACAACTCTCTTAACAAACAAGAATAGTAATTCAAGTGATTAATACGGAAGATATTATGAGTTACTACGGAAGGCAAGTTACTACGGAAGTTCAACATGTTACTACGGATACTTAAGTTACTACGGTGACATGAAGTTACTACGGACAAAGTCAAAGTCAAGATACGGAGGAAGTCAAGACAAGACACGGAAGACAAACTTATATTGCAAGTATCAAATCTAATTAGATAGAGTTATAATTAGATTAGATTTCCTTTTGTTAATTAGATAGAGTTTCCTTAAATCTAGATAATGATTTATTTAGATAAGGATAGATGTAGAATTCTAGTTTATCTAGAACGAGCCTCAAGGTCTATAAATATAGATCCTTGGAGAATAGAGAAAACACGTTGTATTGATATATTATTGATTAATGCAATTGAGGCTTACAATTCGACAATTACTTTGTTTATTTGTTATTCATTATTAGTTGTTCGATAACTCGTAATATTGAAGGGTTCATCCGCTGCTGAACTTCTTCAATAGATCTCGATCTTAACGTTAGCAAACATATTAGTTTACCTAGACTAATACGATCCTGACAAAACTCTATAAGGTTAAATCACTAAAAGCAGGCTTGTTACTTATTGCTTGATTGTTAATATTTATAACTGTATTCGGAAGGAACGGTGTAATTAGAGATAATTAAAGTTAGTAAAAGATTCGGAAGGACTTTTATTATATCTTAGAAGTTGGAAAAACAATCGATTTCGTAAAGTTAACGGAAAATAGGTGAAGTGTCAAACAAGTATATTTTCTCATTATTTGATTTAATCCATTAATCTTTTGTTCGATTTTAATCAATCAACTCTTTTTACTAATTACTTGCAAACTTTTGTTACGATAAAAACCCCCACAAATACTCAAGTATTATTAATTCGGAATTTAAAACAAATTAGTCCCTGCGAACGAACCTTTACTTGCTTTAAACTATATTATATACGGATAGGTCCACTGCCTAGAAGTGTGTAATTGCGTGAAATAGTAGGTTTAAATTAAGACTAGATTTTACACATCAATGGACCATAGTGAACATCGGAAACAAAGGGATTGTATATACAAGTCCACACTGGAAGGGTAATGTTGTTATGTTTTTCAATGAAGTACATCACTTCTGTACAGGAACTCTCAGGCTCATCAAAGACGAGATCAATGCTATCATCAAAAATGGGGATGCTCAAATGACTGAAGACTTTAAAGCTATCAGGTGGAAAGCATAAAGAATAGAATATGAGCTTGGAAAGGATGTGATCGAGAAGTGCCTAGAAAGCAGAAAATTCATTCAAAGGTACGAAATGTGTTTGAAGATCAGAGAAAACAGATACTCCATCTATGCAACAATCAAAGCAAGACGAAAGCAAGAAAAGCAGCAGGAGCAAGACGAGTGTGCTAAACTGTATCCTGAACTCAAAGACAACCAAGATCAAGCTCAGATTTCTCAAGATTAGAAGACTAAAAGCTCAGTAGTTAATTTTGCATTGTAATTGAATATTTTGAATTTATGTTTTTTAAGAAACCATACCAAAGGGGTAAATTGTAGAACTTAGAATAGTTGTTACGGTTTCTTATTATGATGTAATACACATTTACCCCCTTGCCTATAAATAGGTGAGGGGGGGAAGCAATAATTGAACTTTTTTGGCATTATTCTTATTTCTTACAACATGTTACTTATAGTTGTGATTACTATTGTACAGTCTTTTAATAGGTAAATATACTACTTAGGTCCTATTAATAGACCTTTACCTTCATGGAGGGGAAATGACTTGTGTATTGATCGAGTTACTGGTGAAAGCTTTGAAGGGAGAGGAAAGAACTGTGTTCCAGTCCCTGTGTGGCCTCCAGGTGTTCCATTGCTAGTCACTCAAGAAGAGGTACATGTTGCAGTACAAGGACATGTTGATATGGAGGAAACTTAAAAGAATGTGGATAAGTGAAGAGATAGATTTGGGAAGCCATGAACCCTTATGCAGTCAGTCTTCACAAGATGTAACACCAAAGAAGAAGAATTCAAGCTCATCAAAGAAAGTAGATGTCAAGAAGAGACCACCAGGTGAAAAAATCTTGAAATTGAAGCTGGGAAAGCAAGTTGAGGGACCATGAGATGCAAAAGACAATGCAATTGACCTTGGAAAGTAATATGTACTTGTTTGGTATTTAGGATGTTTGTAAACAATGTCTTTCGGTATTTATGGTGGCATGTAATATGTACTTGTGTGGTATTTAGGATGGTAACCTTTAGGATTGTATGCAGTTGGTTTTATAATCCAATTAGCAATTTTGATGTAGATGAATGATGATAACAAAGGTTGTATTATATGTACTTGAATGATGGTTTGCAGTTAGCTTTATAAGCCAATTAGTAGTTTTGGTATGGTATGTAACTATTTTTCCATTTTCAAGTTAGGGTTGTTTGTTGTTGTGGTTTTACCATAAATTAGAACTTGCATTATAAACCAAACATTACAACTTGCTAAAAACTTCTTTACACACAACCTTTTAAAACCTAAAAAGAAAACCTATTCCAATTGCTAAAAAAAACAACAACAAACAACATAATCACAACCAATTTCTCATAAACTACAATCTTTGACTTTTCATTGGTCAACTCTTGCATCATTTTGTTCATTTCCAATCTTGAATCGTTAAGCTCTTCATAAGTTGCATTTCCACTACTTGCCCTACGTCCTTGAAATTCAACATGAAGATCAAATAGCAGTTTCTTTTAGTAAGGATTACGAATTTCTTCGTCAATAAACATATTCAACTTGCATTTCCTTTCTTTATCCTGTTAATTGGAAACAATTCAATTTTGTGTTCAATTTAGGGCAAAATTAAAAATTAGGGCAACTAACCATTACGGGGCAACTGATGAATCTCCTTTCTGGACTAATGTTTGTCCAAGATGTACGAGGGTGGATTTCGAATCCACAATCACAAAAACGAGAACCAATTCCATTGTCGTCGTGATGAAGATTGAAAGAAAAATACGGGTTTGATAAATTGGGTATAAAAAACGGGTTGTCATTTGGGTAAAATAGGGAAATAAAAAAATAGGTCAACTACTGCACTCCTACGTGGCAGCTGAGGTGGACAAAAACGTAATTAACCTGCTACACGTCAACATTTTGTAGGTAAAAGGTTAAACATGTACTCAATAAACAAAATTAGTCAATATATGATACTTAATAGAACTTTTAAGAATACGAGGTACACAAAAGGATTTTGTGACAAGTTAAAGACATACACAAGCTATTTTCCCTATATTTAAACCAATGAGAGAAGGAATATGAAAGAACTTGATGAACATAATGATGAATTATATTAGATCTGATCGGAGTGATTATGTTGCTTGGTCAAATACCAACAAATCTAAAATTTTAAGGATTCTACTAAGAATAGTCGTGTCGGTTGTATTTAATAAATTCTTTCACTTTTTAGTTCATGTACATTAATAAAACACCACCATTTGTAGTTAGTATATCAAATTATACATATACAAGGGAATCGCAGACTCATTGGGATTATTAAATACCATGAAAAATTTTGAGATCAAAAAAACCAATTATAACCTTCTATTTTAAAAACTCATTTTAATTTATTTTTGTTAAAAATTTAATTATCTCAAAAACCGTAAATGTATTAAACGAATAAATTATACCATTAAAACGAATATTATTTCCTCTTTCTATACAGCACCCACTCCATATATTTTTGACGAAATTTTTTCCGGGTTTTGGCAAATTTATATTATAAAATCACAGTTTTATCAAATGTGATTTCAGTAGTTTGACTTATGATTTTTGTGTTTTTCTTTTCGATTCTAGTTGAGTATACATCATATAACATATCTAGGTTTTGAAATTCACATTTAGTGTTCATATCACATATAATTTGACTTTACGAATATCGACATTTGACAAAAAACGAAGAAAAAAGAAGTTGTCAAAATTTGATTTTTTTCCGAGTCTATATAGATTATACCTCATATAATATTGTTGTGTTTTAAAATTCACATTTAAAGTAAAAATCATGTATGTTATTGACTTATTTGTTTTAAAATTCTACGTATATTATAATATTACATATAATTACATTTCTATCACATGTGATTTTGGTACCATCACATGTGATTTCGTTGAAACTTTTATGGGTTTAATTAAATTATATATCATATAACGATTTAGATATTTAAATCCTCAATTTATGTTAAAATCAAACGTGATATAAGTATATAACCCTACGAGTTTAAACATTCGTCCAAAAACGAAAAAAATAAAAGTTATCAAAATTCGATTTTTTCCTGAGTTTTGATAAATTATACATTATATAACATTTTTTGTGTTTGAAGTTTACTTTTTTATGTTAAAATCACATGTGATATTAACTTTTCAATTTCAATACCCACCTGAAAACCTAAAAAGTAAAATTCGTCGAAAGTATATATGACAACTGCTCTAATTAAAGAGGAGAACACAACCGTGGCAACAATATAATTTTTTTTCTTTTTAACGATTAACAGTTTGCTAGATAAAATAATTTTAAAAAATATTTTAAATTAAGTATTGATTTTAATGAAAGCTATTAGATAATAAATAATGGATGATTGAGATTAAGGGTGTGCTTGGTTGAAGTTAATAGGAGTTAATCAATGGGTAATGATAATCATTGATAGTGGTTGGTTTGTCATTAGATAATCAATCATTGTCCACTATATCCATTAATAGACAATAAACCATTACTCAACAAAACGAGGGTAGTGATTAACCCCTCTTTCATTGTTTTTCTCATTCCCTTTCTCATTCTTCACTTTGAAACAATCGGCCCCTAAGTCTTTTATTTTTTAGAAAATTAGTGATATTTATGATCTTTTCTTTATAAATAAATTAAATTATACATATATTTAAGAGTTAATTACATGGGTCGTCCCTATGGTTTGCACCATTTTCACCGGTCGTCCTTATAACTTTTTTATTACACCACTCGTCCCTAAGTTTGAATTTTGTTGCCTGTAGAGTCCCTATTTTGGATGTCCCATTAAATGAACCGTTAAGTTATCTCACGTGGGTCACACGTGAGGGTATTTTAGTCCATTTACCTTTCTCTCTCCCAATCCCCCAAAATCCCTGTCACAAACACAGTCCTTTTAAAAAACACACTTCCCCATTCTCTCTCTACCCAATTACCAAAATCAAACAAGATTCACGAATCCAAATCCCATAACTGTCAAACCTTTAGCCGAATAATCACTCACGGACATCAATTTCTTAAACGAGTAGTGATCGGTCGAATATGTTTTTAATTTGGTGAACAAGTTTTGTTTACGCCGATCTTGGTAGTAATCCTTTCTTGATTTCAAAATTACACAACAAACTTATCTTAGAAGGTTGTGGTAATGTTGCCATCGTAGACCAAAGGAGTGTGGTCGCTGGTCGTGCGACTGTTTCTCATAATGAAACTATTCGTGAAAGAAACGACTGTTTTTGCATCAGCTGTTGCCACTTGCCAAGCTCATCATCTTAAGTCGTACACCCTGAATCTCACTTGGTTAGAGCACCCGGAGTGATAATCCTCCACAATGTGGGTTGTGGAGGTTGTGGGGAAAAATTTGATGACGTGGCAGTGAGAATGAGGATTGTGAGATTGTTGGGTGGTATGATAATGAGGGTTGTGGAGGTTGTGGGATTATTTAATTATTATTATTTTTTTTCTTAAAACATTAAATAAAAGATAAATAAATAATTAAAAGAATATAAAATATTAAAACTTAATAATTAAAACATTAAATAAGATAAATAAAAAAAAATACAAATAATTAAAACAAAAACAAATAATTAAAACAATACAAATAAAAACTAAACTAATTCATCCCGTATTTTTCAAGGATTTTTATTTTCTCCGCTTCGACCCAAGCCGATTGTGCCGGTGGCATCCCCTCCGTGCTTTGTTGAAGAAACATCATATCGTCTCTTCTTGCACTAGAGTAAGTCGCTTCTTCTTGTCGGATAACCGCTTGTTCTTGTCGGATAGCCGCTTGTTCTTGAGCCTGGAGGGTTTGCGCCTTTTTTTCCGCGGTTTGCTTTTTTGTCTTCGTAATCTTCTTCAAGTGTGTCGCGATGAGCCCGCAAAGCGTCGACGACGAAGATGTTTGCGCCTTATCGGAGGCGTCGGATGATTCCTTTCTTTTACTACCTCTTTTTTTCCCTGGAGGTCGTTGTTCTACATCATCCGCAAATATATTGTCCCCTACGTCAACGTCGTCTAGGTTGACGGTATCGACTGGAGGGTCTAACTTGACAAATGCACGCCATCTGCCGTGATCCTTCCAGATTTCCCAGGCCTTCTCATGCTTAAACTGCGAATGCTCGGCCTCATAGTACATTTGCCGAGCCGCTTGGTAAAGCGCCGCGTCGTCGGTCCCGCTTTCCCGATTTCTTACCGCCTTCGCATGGTGGCCGATAAAAACCTTGACCAAGGCACTCATCGCCGTAAACTTGGAGTTGATGGACTCCTTGCCTCTCTCCCCCAATCCTTGCTCCTTCGCTTCTTTGTTGTAACCCGCAACGATCCGTCTCCAAAATGTCGCTTCGGGTTGGGCGTTTCCTCTGTCGGCATCTTCCGAGATAGAGAGAGTATGGGGAAGTGTGTTTTTTAAAAGGACTGTGTTTGTGACAGGGATTTTGGGGGATTGGGAGAAAGAAAGGTAAATGGACTAATATACCCTCATGTGTGACCCACGTGAGATGACTTAACGGCTCATTTAACGGGACATCCAAAATAGGGACTCTACAGGCAACAAAATTCAAACTTAGGGACGAGTGGTGTAATAAAAAAGTTATAGGGACGACCGGTGAAAATGGTGCAAACCATAGGGACGGCCCATGTAATTAACTCTATATTTAACTTATGACAACAACTTATAGAGTTGTTTTTCAACACCTTTTTATTAATAGATGTTTGGGATTGTATATTTTACAAATGATTTTCTAAATAAATAGTGTCTAAAAAAATATAGTCATTTGGTTTTTGTCTATGTGGTAATATAATCTTTTTGATGAATGGGAGGTCTTAAAGGGTTTTTTTTTATTATTAGATAAGTGAAATTTCTTCTTGTGGGGTATGTGGGTTCGTAGATTGTATACCGTCCAATAAAATTTTTATGTGACTCCGAACTATTATATCTATCGTTTAAAAGAAGAAAAAAAAAGTATTGAAGTATAAATATGTATTTTTAGTAACAACCTATTTCTTAAGTTACTTGTTGGATTAAAGATCACAATTTTAGTGCTAGGCTGTTTTTCCATTTTTTATTATTGATAGGTGGTTTTGGGTTGTTTTAATCTATTACTACATCGGCTCCATCTACAAGCCGGACAAACAAAGAAAAGGTTGAATTATGATTTCATGTTTACATATTCTTACTACTATCCTTACAAAATCAGTAAATAAATTACTGAATATTTTCGCCATTTTCTTTTATTTACACTTACTTTTTCCTTGTTTGTGTGTAATGATGTTATCCGTGTGAGTCTCTGGAGTGTTTCATTTGGAATCGTAAGGATTTGTTAAAGATTTTGCTCCAATAACATTCAGTTTTAGATTGTCATGGAGCTGCATGAATATTTAAAGACGCTGAATTAATGATGAAATATTATCTTATTGTTTATTATTTATGTATGAATTTATACCATTTTTTGAAGTTATCATTATGATTCTTTTAGTTAGGTTATGTAATATGCTCGGCTTTCGCATACTAGGTTTGATCTTCAATTTAAATATTTATAGTAATTATCCTTTGGAGATGTCATTAATTGTAGTTTGATAAATGACCAACATATTCACATTTCTTTGGAAGATAGATTGTTTTTGTTCGCCTCATCACTTCCTTATATGTTGAAAATATAAGAGGACATGCAATATGTGATATGATCTTCAAGAGATTATATGTCTCTTAGGGGGTGTTTGATATCACCACTGATCAAAGATATGGACTCAGACCACGAACTCGGTCCGTGGTCTGGGTTTTTGATAAAGCAAAGTTGTCACGGACTAACACCACGGACTCAATCTTCAATCAAAAACTGCAGACTCATTTTTTCAAAGAAATAACTCAAGTCTGCCCTTCATCCTCCACCACCGCTACCCTTCAGATTCCGATCCTTCCTTCTGTAGTTTTGATTGCACATTTGGCTGCAGTTATTTAAAATAACAGCGAATTATCTGGGATATCCAATAAAAGGCCATACATGTAACCAAAAAAAG
Source organism: Senecio squalidus (assembly GCA_910822075.1). Classification (NCBI taxonomy): domain Eukaryota; kingdom Viridiplantae; phylum Streptophyta; class Magnoliopsida; order Asterales; family Asteraceae; genus Senecio; species Senecio squalidus. The sequence continues at coordinate 29,183,209 of CAJVGC010000590.1, read as the reverse complement.
TGTTTTTTGGCAAAAATAATCGAACCTAGAAACGATGAAATGATTATGAGAAATGACGGATTCGGTAGATGAAGAATTTTGTGTTGAATTGGTTTGCTTATATAATTTTTTAAAAGTTTATAAACCTAAACCTTTTGACTTATAAACTTATTAAGTTAAGCTTATGACTTATTTAAAATCGCTAACTCAACTTAATAAATTTATAAGTCGAAAAAAATTAGATTTATAAACTTATAAAAAGATTAGATAAACTCATAAGCCAAAACAAACAGAAGGGTAAAATGGTCATTTCTCTCAGTCAGCATAGCCAGTCCGAGGCATAATCAAACACAACAAACTCAGTTTGCACTTAACTCAGTCTGAGCTCCAACTCAATCTGCACTAACTCAGTCTGCAGCTATCAAACAGCCCCTTATCCTCTTTCATATAATCATGTCTTTTTTTTCTTTTTTTTTTGTTACTTTGAAGAGTAAACGTTTGTTAAAAAATATACTATCGGAATATGATTTAAAGTATATATGTATTGTTGATGGTGTTTTTTATTCCGTCGCAACACATTACACACTGGGTAAATTTACTCGTAAAACATATTTACCAATAATTAAATATTTAGTATTTTTTTAGTATTAAAAAAAATATTTGGTCAAACTTCAGCTAGTTTTGTGGTAATCAACAGCTTTATAAAATCTAGTTTTGTAGTAATCAACAGCTTCATAAAATGCTCAAACATATACTTCAAGAAGTATATTAAATAAATTACACAGACACATATCTTAAAAGTTCGTTAACCTAATTTCTCAATGCCGATTCCCTTGGTTAAGTACTTAAGTGTGGGTTAACTATGGGGAAAATTATGGAAAATGCTAAACGTAGTGTTGGGGTTATGTTTAAGAGAAGCTAAAAGGTTATAGTACAAGTAATAAAACCTGATCCTCTGTATGTGGTTGGCGATTTCAGACAGTTTTTAGACGGTTAATTTCTTATTTGTTATGTATAGGGGTGTTAAAATATCCAACCCGAACTCTATTTACCACTTTAGGGTCACCTTTTATCGAGTTATATACGTATTTTGGGTCTATCGAGTTAACCCGAAACACCCGATTCATAAATAAGGTCGAGTTTCAGGTATGGTAGTTCCAGTTTGTCGGGTTTCGGGTTTGACCCGAAAATTACAACTATATTTTGAACCAAAGGCATATGGTATACATGACTCGATGTGGGACAACTAAAGTAGAGAAAACCAAAGGCATATGATATATATAGGCTAGAAGTATGAAAAAGTTTCATACCTGAAGCGATGTGGGACAACTAAATAAATTTTCCATACTTTAGTTGTCCCACATCGCTTCAGATTTGAAACTCTTTTATACTTCCAGCCTATATATATATCATATGTTTTGTTGGGTTTTATTCATCTTGAATTTTTTCAATATATATATTTGCTTTTTTTATTTGCTATACTCAATATATTTGCTGGAGTTTTTTTTGAACTTTTTTAATTGTTGTATATCCGGACCCCATATAACACGACCCTCTTGGACCCGACTCGAACCCTAAAACCCGAACCCTTATTAGGGTTGGGTTGTCATACCCCGCTAAAGCGGAAACACGGGATGTGAAGAGCGAGAGTATTATATACACAAGTTTATAATCAACCACCATGTTATATTAAATAAACATAACTTCAAAAGTTTACAAGTGCTTAAAACCGTTGTTTACATATCCGATTACAATAGCAAAAGTTGCATAACCAAACCACCCGAACCTTTCCCTTTTCTTGAAGTCATCAGCCCAAAGCGTAACAAGCATCGTCTCAAGCTTAGTCGTTTCCTGAAAATACGAGTTAAGTGTTAACTACGAGAGACGTAGTTAGTGAGCTACAAACTTTAAGTAAAAGCATTCAAGTTTTCAACGCACGTGACAATGGCGTAAAGTATAGTATCCAAATTTGTGAAGCATCTCAATGCGTAAAGTATACGTATTCAAATAGTTGTCGCATAACTGTGCGTAAAGTATAAGTATTCATGTTTGTAGGCATTGACCATATAGCGCGACTATGTGACAATCCTAAGTATTGCCCAATGATCATTGCTAAGCCTATAGCCTACCCACTAGAATTATGCACCATCTTTTGTTACTTTGTGGTGAGGGTCAATCTACCCTAATAGCGCTATCCATAAATTCTATCGGTCCTCTCCCAAGAGATTAATAGCAACTGTAATGTAGGAGTGCATGGGAATTGTAGTGGTATCTCACGTCCATGTTGTACAACGTCCGCAACATGACGATCGATGTTTAGTCATTGGCAAATTTTGTGTTTGTATCCTCGGCATTGTTGGCAAAACCATCAACGATGCTGGCAAAATAGTGTTTGTATCCTCAGCATTGTTGGCAAAACCGTCAACAATGCTGGCAAAATAGTTTTCGTAATAGCATTTATGTAACAAGCGTTTCGTTAAGCGTTCAAAGTTTGTTTCAGCTTAAATGTAGTGTTTAAGCCTAAGACTCGCATTTCACCCCAAAAATGTGTTTTAAAGCATGTAAAAGAAGGGGTTTGTAACTTACTGTTTGCGAAGATTCTAACGTGTGCTCGGAATGTGCTCGGAGGGTGCTCGGAATCACCAGAATCCTAGTATAAACCAAGTTTTAGTGTAAGTATTATTATTTGTTAACTTTCATACTCGTTAGTCAACGATTGTTTTGTCGTTAAAGTGTTATAATTATGCCCAATGAAATTTGGGCAGCGCGTTATAAAATTTATATCCAAAATTTCTTATCCACTTTCCCGCTTAATACGACACATATAATGACATTATATAACGATATTACAAATTAGTTATTTAAATACTTCAACTTATCATTTACGTTTCAAAACTTATAATCTGTGAGAATATGTTATTGAAAGATATATGTTCCTCAATTTCTCCGTTAATATGTTAAAAATACGAGTTTTGTGCACATCGACATTCAGCCGCTGGCTGAAATTATTCAGCCGTTGGTTGGACCTCAGCCGCCGGCTGAATTATTTCAGCCGTCGGCTGGATGGTCGTGACAGCTTTCTTGTTTTGCCATTTTCGCGATTTTAAGTGTTTTTAAGCTAGATCGACATGCAACTGATAAATCATGATGAGTACTTATATATATGTTCAAATCTCAGTTTCTTGAGTGGGGGTGTGTGTGTGTGTGTGTGTGTTTTTGTTGAAATGAGAGAAAGTGATAGAATGTGTGTGTGTAAATGTGGTTATGTGTGTGTTTGATGTTTGTGTAATGTAATTTGACCCCTAAATGGGTCATTCTCTGCATTTGTGAGCTTGAGCCACGTTTAGGACAGGTGGCGGGTTATCGTTACATGCATAAATGACTCACCAAAAAGTTGGTGGCTGGACCAGCGACTTTCAGTCGCCGGCTGGGCCTCATCCGATGGCTGAATGGTTGTTCCAGCTAAAATTCGTTTTAAGTTTTTGTTATCGTTAGACATTAGTCCAGAGTTTTACGTTCGTTCTTGTTATGAACTTAGGCAAGTTCATTATGTGTTTTCTTGGTATTAAGATTCATTTTTAAGGTTTGATTTCCGATTCTGATTCCGAGACACACACGTTTAATGTTTGAGTAACGTAAACCTACGTTAAAAGTTTTTGTATGAGTTACATCGAGCTTAGCTTAAAAAGTTATGCTTACGTAATCACGTAACACATAAGGTTAGTTATAGCAAGTATCAAATATACGTATCGAGGTTGTAAGTTAGCGTACTCGACCTGAGTTTTGACGGTTGTCACACGGGTTAGGGTTAGAAAATTTTAGTTAAAACCCGAATGAACCCGACCCGAAAGTTGCTTATTAGGGTCGGGTTGACCCGAATAACACTCATAGTTATGTACATGCAATTGATGCATAAGTTTTCTATTTGGGCCGGAGCTATGGTTAACAAACTTAAAAAACTATTGATTAAATTAAAATTTAACATTAAAACCATTTAGGGACTAAAACTGTAATTTAACAATTCTTAGTTTCTCACAACTGGCTTACTGATCATATCATACATAATCTACAAAAGTTGAAAGGATTAGCTGGTTCCAACGTGTACTATACTAGTACACATATTCAATCAAACAAATGCAACAAAATTGAACTCAATTCTTTCATTAACAAAAAACATTGTTTCAATCATGGTTTTGATTCAATCACACCCATCAAAATTCAATGCCTTTTCTCCACACCCTTTTGTTCACACTATTCAAACACCAAAAAAGTTGTCTTCTTTTCAACCTAAAGCTATTTCTACAAGAACCCAGGTAACCCAGAATCTTGTTTGTATATATATGCACATATGCACACCAAGCAGGGGCGGAGTCACGAAGGGGGCAAAATAGCGAATATTTATCAAGTGGATAAATTTTTTATTTTTATAGGGTCAAAACTTCAAAAATAACATAAATATAAACATTTCAAAAAATGTGTAGCGGGAAACTGTCTACTTTGCACCGTGCCGACACAAGTGTTTGATATTTGTTCTAGCTGACTAATTTTTTTTTTTTTTTTTGGAATATGTAGAGGATAATGGAGGGAATTTCAGTAGGTGGTGAAGTTGGTGGAGCTGGTGGGGCATATTCATATGATGCTTTGAAAAGATTGGATAATTTGTGGTCTAGTATTTGCTCTGATGATCAAACAGGTCGATTACTCGATTTCGATGTTTTCCTTACTTTTTATGATTAAGCCAAACGTAACGAAGTAATGGTTTATGATGAAATGCAGCTGTTCAAGAGCCGAAACAAGTTGTTTTGAATACGCCTGGTTTGTTTACCGAATCTGATGTTGCAAAAAAAGAAGTGGATAAGTTTGATGTTTTGGTTTGTGGGGGGACTTTAGGGATTTTCCTTGCTACGGCATTGAGTTTGAAGGGTCTTCGAGTAGGAGTTGTGGAAAGGAACTTGCTAAAAGGGGTATATACATTTTGGTATGCAGTTATTCTATATGAATGAATCTTTTGACATATTTGGGTTCTCGCTTATTATCAGAGGGAACAAGAGTGGAATATATCGAGGAAAGAGCTAATGGAACTTGTGGAAGTTGGAATCTTAACCGAATATGACATTGAGCTGGTTACAACTTCGGTTTTTAATCCTGTAACTAAATCCAACTTCAAGTTGGCCTTCGTTAAACTTTGAGTTTTGTTTTGTTTAAATAAACTCAAAAAGTCCGTAATTTTTTTTTCCGCAGAACAGATGTGGATTTGAGAAGAAGGGAGAAATATGGGTTTTAGATATTCTTAACCTCGGTGTTTCGTAAGTTTAGTCCTATCAATGTTGAGTTAGGGAATTCCAAATATGTTTTATTCAAGATCTGATGGTTTATTACTACTTGTAGGCCTGCAAAACTTGTAGATATTATGAGAGAGCGATTCACATCACTTGGCGGGGTAATCTTTGAGGGTTGCAGTGTGTCTAGCATAAACGTATTTCAGGATATAGCAGTAAGATCTTAATGCAAAATATAGTTTTGTTTGTTGACTCTAATAGACACCCTGTTTTGAATGTATTAAAACTTAATATTGAAGGTGCTGCAATTAACGGAGGGGAAGATTTTGTCAGCTAGTCTTATAATCGACGCTATGGGAAATTTTTCACCAGTGCTAAAACAAGTTAAGACATCAAAAATATTATATAATAAAGTAGTCTGATCGTAAATTCATACTCAGCATGTAATCTGATTTTAGCATAGTTTAATACAGATTAGAGGAGGCAGGAAGCCCGATGGCGTTTGTCTTGTTGTTGGTTCTTGTTGCCGTGGTTTCAAGGAAAATTCTAACAGTGATGTGATATTTAGCAGTGCTGAAGTGAAGCAAGTTGGAAACTCGGAAGCACAATATTTTTGGGAGGTAATAATTTGAGAATGTCGTGAAATTCAGTACTTTTAATAAGAGGTTGAGTGGGTTAAGTAACATGTCAAAACAAATACGGGTCGGAACACATCGGGTTAGCTTGACCCGATGTGCTTCTTATCCATATTTTTTGACCTAATTAGTGTATGGGACATATTTAAATAATCTATTAATAAAATGAAATATGAGGATTTATGCATTAAAAATACACTTTCGGCGACTTTTTGATCCGTGTCCTAAGATAATATTTTTTAAAATTTCACCCATTTGACTCTTTGAAGATAAATATAACCAGGCATTCCCTGCTGGTTCTGGACCGTTGGATCGAACTACTTATATGTTCACTTACGTTGAACCACAACCTACCAGCCCGTCACTGGAAGAGTTGCTAGAAGATTACTGGGATCTGATGCCAAAGTATCAGGTTATCTACTATACAACTTTATCCCTGGTCCCATATAGGAAATATTTACAGAACCGTGCAAGTTTTATAACAGATGTCTCCTCATGTACTATCAATGACAAGATTTCAAATTCATGCAGGAAGTCTCGTTGGATGATTTAGAGATTATGAGAGTTATATATGGCATTTTCCCTACCTACCGTGACAGGTAAAAATGCTAGCTGATAAAACCTTTTTAGAACTTAATGTTGATAAATATCTCCGTGTACGAATCAAGCAGAAAATCTGACTTACTCATTTTTATTCGTTGTGGAGAGGTGAATCTTCAGTCCATTGCCAGCAGCTTTCAATCGTATTCTGCAGTTCGGTGATGCTAGTGGTATACAGTCTCCAGTTTCTTTTGGTGGTTTCGGGAGCTTGACCAGACATCTTGGAAGACTATCGAATGGTAATTAACAAATCAAATAAAGTCAAGTAAAAAGTCAAAGTTTACTTCCTATTGAATTTAACAAGTTGGCTTACTGATTCATCTTATTTGTATGGCATTTCAGGAATACATGAAGCGATCGTTGCAGATCTGTTGGACTCAGAAAATTTGTCATTGTTGAATCCATACATGGTCCGCGTCTCCCCTTTGGCTTAGATTTTATATTCAAAAATATATGTTATGGTTTTGTTTTATTGAAATATATATATTTCAGCCAAACTTAAGTGCATCTTGGTTATTCCAAAGAGCCATGTCGGCAAGAAAACAAGCCGGTGTCCCACCAGATTTCATTAACGACCTTCTCCATGCCAATTTCCAGAGCATGCAGGTTTAATTTTCGTTGCTTTTTTTACTTTTAACCAAAAAAATTTACTGCAAATCATGGCTAATTGTTTATCAAATTCCCACAGAGGCTAGGTGAACCAGTGCTAAGACCATTTCTTCAGGTAACATGTTAGGTCTTGCTCGTTACTGAAAGTGATGGTAAAGGAAAGTAAAACCCGACTCGATTCTATGACTGTTACAGGATGTTATACAATTCGGTCCTCTTGTGAAGACACTAGGCCTAGTTATGCTAACAAAACCCCAAATCCTTCCTTCTATCTTTAAGCAGGTAATAAATAAACTCCTTAAGTAGTTATCTTAGCAAGGAGACAAATCGAATCATAGTTTTATTGAACAGGTTGGAATCCCGGTGCTGATTAACTGGCTAGGACATTTTTCGTTGTTGGGTTCCTATACATTTCTTTCCATATTCGTTGACCCGCTAATAAGGTATTTTATCGTTTATGGCTTTTTTATGAGATATCTTAGATTTTTATAAATTGTTAGACGATTAATCAAACTATTTTAACATTCTGTTAGGCCTGTGATTGATACATTTTCAACCGAAAAGAAGTACAAATGGAAAAGGCAACTTGAGGCATGGGAATATGGTGCTGGTTTAGACTACAAATTTATTCATGAAGAATCAACAACGAGTACGCTTGACAAAAGGCAGTAGCATCAAATTTCTGGTTTTCAAAGTGTTAAATATGTATTTATATATTAATCGTTGCTTCATTTTACTTATACATAATGATCGTAAAACACTTAAATGTATCCACGGTATTCCTTTATTAAACCCTCATTCATGGTTTGTTAGATCTTAGACCATTGTGAATTTACTCTTTTGATTTAGGGGTTTTAATTAATTGGATTAACCGATTATCCCGCCCAACTCATTTGTCATTTCGGTTATTTAGATTGGATTATTAGGATTCCGTTTCTGTTTGAATGAAACCAAATAATGATGTAGTTTAATGGTTTGGTTTCGGTTTTGCATATCTTATCTTTAATCAGTCTACACCCCATACTCGAATAAGCATTTATTGTCAAAGAAAAATGTGTCTAATAATCCCGCCGAACTCCTTTTTTATGACGTTTGCTATTTTTTTTTATGTCATGGCTTGCTTTGCCTTTAGGAGTGAGCCGCAATTTGGAGGTTAACTTTTGCTGTTGAGAACAAGCATCTCTGATGGCGAATATTAAAGTATTAGAAAAGAGACAAATTTAGTTGATTAGTGACTGCTCAACAATTAACATATTGTTGGTGTATTATGAGGGCGAGGGTTTTGTGTGGTAGACATGAAACCACTTATTTGAGATGAAAGGGGAAAGAAACAAAAGAAAGAAACAAAAGAACGGGATCCCTCAGAATCACTGGTATTTAGTCGGTGACCGGAGGATGTATATTTTTAACTGGTTTGGATCTACAGCTTTGGCTCTGATACCATATAAAATAACAAAGACTAATATTATTGATATCAATTGAGATTAGAATAACCTCTGATACCATATAAAATAACAAAGACTAATACTATTGATATCAATCGAGATTACAATAACATATATTAATATCCTAACATAATCTTAATTAACAAGATACCTAATATATATGACAATGAGGTTTGCCCCGAATCACTAACATAGCCGTTCTAAAAAAAATAAAATAAAAAAATACCTAATATTATTAGAAAACTCAATAAAGAAATATAACCCTATATTATATTTTCTAATAAAAAAAATAATCCTAATCAGCGCATTCATAAGTAAAAAGGTTGATGCTTTTAGCATTTGTAAGTCGATCTTTTTGGCAACCAAGAGGCATTCCGTGCTACGCTACTCTTACACAGAGCATTTCCCTACCTATCGTGACACGTAAAGATTCATTTACCCATCACATTCGCACTACTTGACCCATTAATAAGGTATTATCTTTTATTACTATAACTATGAAATTTTATAAGTCTTCCTTTTTTTGGTAAATGACTAATTTTAAGCAAATGTCCTCAACAGGAAAGCACGTAGTGAGAATCGAACCTTTGACCCCTCATCTTGGGTGAGAGTTTATCCAATTTCAAATTCACCGATCGCCACCAAGCCAACCGTTTTCAACATTCTGTTGGGCATGTGGTACACTTTCAAGTTTCAACCTAGATCACCTATGTCTATAGTCTGCAAATTTGACGATGAAAAGTAACCAAGAGTACATCCAACAAAAGACATAAGAATCTACCTATTGGTATTCAAAGTAAAAAAGTATTTGTTGATAATTTATATTCTAATAATAGCTTTCTAGCAAACTATAAGTCTATAATACAACATGATTACCTAAGTTATTTATTCATCTTACTAGCTTACAACAACGATAATACAAATATACATATATAACATCATGAAAACAAATATATAAATTAAGTTATTTTTACCTTATCAGTTAAGTAGTTCTCTTGGGACCGAACATTCTCGAAAGCTCCTTAATCATAGGTTTCTCTTTAATATCTTCCTCCTTTTTAATACGCCATTTCTTTCCCACGTCTTCTGCCTGAATTATACTAAACTACATTAAATTATAAACAGTAGCTAATTAACATCTTAAATTGAAATTATTCGACTAATATACCCATGTTCTTAAAGGGGCTACTTGCTCCTTGATCGATTCAAATTTTGGATGAACGATATCTTTTCCTTTGGTTCGAATATCATCAGTCTGCAGGACAAACGATTAATAAAACAATGTTGAAAATGTATAACGATACAACATATAAGAAACATGATATCCTTCTTTTGCTTATCAGTTCAAATAAGGAAAAAAAGGAAATGCGTAAAGTTCACTTACGGTATGTAGGTCAAGTCGTGAGACTGCAAGTCCAATAGTCAATGTAGCTCCGCCAAAGACAAGAGCAGTGGCAGCAGCAAATGCTTTTGCAACTAGGGTTAAAAATTAGATATACGAGAAGTTAAAAAGTTTGCTGTTAGATCTGTAATGATTTTGTAAAAGAAGCAGTAGTTATAAAAACATTAAGAGAAAACCTACTTTGTGATAATCCAGCTGCTGCAGATTTCAATTTCTCGGAATTAATTGGTGTGTATTTGTCAGTTCGTAGTTCATTTGCAGTTGAAGCCGAAAATGAGTTATCCGAATTAGGCAATTGCCATCTGCGAGTAAGATAAAACCTCAAATATCAATTTGAAATTTGAAAACCATCTAATAAGCCATAAATAACAACAATCATCAACAGAAAAATTTAAGCTTTTTAGAATTTTTAGCCAATTAATGTTTCAACTCCATTGGCCTAAATGGCTGAATTGCCTTGTCTCGGTTCTCACGTCCTTAACATTCAGTGATTCAAATTAGTTCAACGCCTATACACTTCCTCAGTTCTTCGGTTACACTTATTCTCTACTAGCTAATGTTAAAGATGTCGAATATTGTATTGGGTAAATAATTTGGGTATTTCAAAATAACAATACACAACTTGTTACAGTATTGTAATTGGAACCGGTTATGTCCCCGTCATATTAAAAAAAGGTACTATATAAATTCCCACGTAACAAAAGGGTTTTGCTACTTGTTGCTCTTAGGGCGATGAATAAGGTTAACATATATGAAATTAAGTAATTAACCACTTAATAAAGTGAAAAAATTTCATATTAGAAATAAATCTATACATTATATATGGAATGTATTATTATAGAAATGTTAATCTTTATTAAATGGTTATGTTAAAAAAGTTAAAAGACATCCATAATTGTATTGTACATCAACAATATTTGTTCTTTCATTTAAATAACCGTCCATACATTTATTAAAACCGCTTTTGGTACAACACTACTATGTGTTTCTTAATTCTTTATCGATAGCCTTTGAGCTATAATTTCATATCAAACTTTATAATAGTTATAGGAAGTACCTTTTGGGGCCAAAAGTGGCTTGAGGAACTGAGACGTAAGCACTAAAAGGGTTTATAGCATGACGATATACATACGAAACACCCCGGCTGTTTTTATCAGACTGAAGAGCCCACTTTGATCCAGTTGTTAGTGTCGAATCAGACGGTGGTCGGAAAATATTTGATGGTAAATTGTGTTTTAATATCTCCGGTAGAATATCGGCTTTGTTGTCTACAATTGTGGGCGTCGCCGGAGATAGACTGGCGGTGGTGGGTTTGTTGACTTTTTCAGCGAGTCGGCCGACGGCGTGTTTTGATTCTTGTAAAAAGTACGCGCCTTCTTTTCCGGCAGCTAATCTTCCGACCAGAAAACTCATTTTGAATATAAGTTTGTTTGATTTTGGGGTTTTTTTTTGGCAGGTGAATTTGTATATTGTGGTTTTATATAGTGTGAAAAGATATGGTGGTGTTTGGTTATTAAAGAACAAAAAAAAGTTTGTTAAAGCTAGTTTTGACTCATTATTTTTGTCTCAACAATTAAATCAAGGGGTGCTTGGTTAGGAGTAATGGAGAGTAATGTGGAATAATGAATAATTAATGGAATGACAAGTAATGGTTGGTTATATACAAGGTAATCATTCATTACCCACTAATGGTAAATAACCAATTACTATATGATTTAAGATTAATGGAAGTCATTAATCATTGCATTCCATAGTTTATCATTTCTGTTTCCCTTTTCCATTATCCACTTTCAACCAAGCACCCCTAAGAGCAACCGGAGTGGGGGGTTCTCGCTCGTTGTGGGAGTGAGAACGAGCCCCCTCTCGTTATCACTCCGTGTGTCTACGTTGTGGGAGTCGTTGTCGGGCTTCGTTGTTCCATCAACGAGCCGTTGTGCATTTGTTTTTTTTGTTTTTTTTTCTTTTTTCTCTTCCTTTACCCATCTTCATTTACTTCTTTAACTTGTTTTTTTTTTCTCTTCCTTTACCCATCTTCATTTAATTATTTGTATTTTTTTTATTTATCTTATTTAATGTTTTAATTATTAAGTTTTAATATTTTATATTGTTTTAGTTATTTATTTATCTTTTATATAAATGTTTTAAGAAAAAAAATAAAAATAATAAAATAATCTCACAACCTCCACAACCCTCATTATCATACCACCCAACAATCTCACAATCCTCATTCTCACTGCCACGTCAGCAACTTTTTCCCCACAACCCACATTGTGTAGCATTATCACTCCGGGTGCTCTAAGTATGTTTGATATGATTCTGACATGTTTTGGTGTTGTTTTTTTTAGCTCTCGCATCATTTTAAATATTTTTGAGTTGTAATATCAAATCTTATTCTCACGATAAAAGATGGAACAAAATTTTTTCACAAATTAAATAATTACTTTCAAAATTTTGTTATGTTTAATCATTTTGTTTATAAATTTAATATTAGTTTATCTAATTTTATATTATAATATTCATTTAACGAACTCAAACATCCATTTTCTATGATTTTTATTAAATTAACTTTCTATTAAAAATAAAATATTTTATTCATTAAACATGTCTTACCAAATGTCACACCTTAGAAAAGACTCGTTTAATACTATAAAACTTTCAAAAGCAGGACGGTTGAGCTTAGTATACCTCGGTTTACCGTCGCCCTCGGGTACAAAGACAAAAGTTCACAAATATATCTAATTCATTTGGAGAAATGAAAACACACAAAAAAAAACTCCATGGAAGCTGACATAAATAAGCATATTGTCTGAACACTAGTAGCATCTAAAAACTAGTAATATCTAAACACAACAACATTGTACATATTATTAATACATACATACATACAATGATACAACAACCATAACAGACATATATATATATATATATATATATATATAACATCGTAGGTAACCATGTTGATAAACTTCATTGTGTTTTGACTTATCAATTAAGTGGTTCTTTTAGCTCCCAACATTCTTCTTAGCTCCTTAATCACAGGCTTCTCTTTCATAGCTTCCTCCTTCTCCATATGCCATTTCTTACCTACTCCTTCGGCCTATTATTACTCCTAAGATTAAATGTCAAGCTTTTTTTAAAAAGTGTGCTTCTTGATTGTTTCGACTTTTGGCTTAAACGTCAAGCTTTTTTTTAAACATCATTAGATTGGAATTACAAAGTATTTGATTTAAGAATTGAACATACCCAAGTTCTTATAGGGGTCATTTGCTTCTTGATTGTTTCGACTTTTGGCTTAAACATGTCTTTTCCTTTGGTTCGGATATCATTAATCTAGAAAACAAATTACACAAGTTCGTGTTAGTGCAAGATAACACAACATATAGAGGTGTACAAATATCACTTGCCGTGTGTAGCTCAAGATGTGACACTGCAAGTCCAATCGTCAATGTTGCTCCACCGAATACAATAATAGTGGCACCAGCAAATGCTTTTGAAACTAGAGTTACAAAAGAATATGTTAATTAACCTCCATAATCAAAATTATAATCTCCAATTAAACTTATATCTACTCCATTTGTCCCAATAAAAAAAAATAGACTGTCCAACATTTGAAGTCGAATTATTTATAAGTACATAACAAATACCAAGTATAAATCATTGTTAAACTTTTAATGATTATGTAACAATATGAACTTTTAAATCATTCGGTTTTTATGAGTTTGATCAAACCTCATCAAGGGAAACTTACTTTCTGATAACTCATCAGTTGTCTCTTTAAACCTCTCTGAATTCATCGGGGTATACTTGTCATGTCTCAAGTCATTAGCAGTTGAAGCAGAAAACGAGTTCTCACTATTAGGCAACCTCCATCTGCGACAAGAAAAAAAAAGGTTGTAGATGCCACCACAAACGGAGTTACCAACGATAATATGTTTTGGAACATGAGTACTTTATTAAACAAATGTAACCTAGCTATATGAAACTAATGATAAAATGAATCATTAAATACTTATGAAAAGATGAAGTACCTTTTGGGTCCAAAAGTGGCTTGAGGAAGAGACACATAAGAACTAATAGGGTTTATGGCATTACGATATACAAAAGAGACACCACTACTTTCATCAGGGTGAAGAAGCCATTTTGATCCAGCTGATAGAGTGGAATCGGAAAGTGGTTGGAAAATCTTGGACGGTAAATTGTGCTTCAAAATCTCTGGAAGGATATCGGCTTCATTTTCTATGGTCTCATGAATTGCGGTTGAAGGAGAACGATTATTGGATTTCTCAGCTAGTCGACTAACCGCTTGCTTGGATTCCTGTAAGAAGTAAGCACCTTCTCTTCCTGCAGCCAATCTTGCAACAATAAAACTCATTTCAGATTATAGTAAAGTAGTAAATTGTATTGTTATGGAGATGTTTTGTTATGGAACTAACACTATCCCTCTTTCATTTGGTATTTATTAGTAAAGTACTAAAATGTACATTGTATTTTTATTTTTTAAATATAATATAAAGAGGTAACAAAAAATATCTATTACTAGGTTTATACATTTCTGTTTAATCAACGTTTGCCGATAAAAAATTATTAACTTGGATAGAAAGATAGCTTTATCTATATTATTATTTTTAAATATTGTTATGTCAACATTACTTTGATGTATTTTCGTAATATTTTATTTCTTTGGTTCATTAATATAATCAAAGTATTTGCTTTAAAATGTGTTTAAAATTTACTTGAAGCCCAAGATTTGATGAAATGGGCCGAACTTAATTGGGAAACACGTAATTGATACTATATTTTTATGAATGGTTAATACGTTTGAGTATGATGGGTTCAACGTTGACGTTTGAGTGTTTAGGGGATCGAATATGCTATAACCTTTTTTTGTCATAATTAATACCTTACAAAACAAATAAACTTAAATCTTTAAAATTGTTGTTGTTGTTTTTAGGTGTCAAGAAGTGTCTTAATTTTTTGTACTACTTTTAGTAGTTTTTTTCTTATAGGGGATAAGATCATAGATACATACCAAGAATTTTATTCATCAAGCAGTTTCAAAACCTAAGTGGAAAAAAAAAAGTTATGATCTTGATTATATGTTGTTATTTTATGTTCACAATATTAGATAAATATTGATATTGATTTCAAACTGTAAAATTTATTTCACATAATTGATGTATATAATGAAATTTCCCTTTTGCACTGTTCACAAATTGAATCATCACATGTTTTAATATTTGCAAAGTAACTATTGAAGTCTTCAATGGTTTGTCTACCGGGATAAAATTACTTCTTATTGTAAAATGGGGTCTTCTCTCTCTACTTTGTCTTTCTAAACTCTCTCTATATACACTTTCTCTCACTAGAGAAAACCACATGATTCTTAGAAATCGTGGCGCACAACACATTCTCCACGGAAAAGGTGTTACATCCGGGAAATCGCCACCCGACGGGGTTAAAGCCCCCGGGTCCTTGTATCATGGAACTCGATACAATCTTTGTGTCGAGTCTTCTTTTAACAAATCATTTAATGTGTGTGGTATAATTTGTGCTTGGGATGGCGAGAAACGATACATCTTGGTCGTCAACACCAATCCGACAAATTTTTTACTTCAACGGTAATAAATTATTGGATCATAATTTATGAAAGAGACAAATTTGTTGAGTATAATCACAGCCCTATGGGTTGGGTTGTGTATATCACAAAAAAAAGGGGGGAAATAATTCTTTTAACCCTAAATATTACACTTATTTTGTAGTTAACTAATTAACTTCGTACAAACTACGAAGTCCACCAACAAGCATTGAAAGGAGTGATAGGGTTTCATGAGCAAGATACAGAGGTGAGGAAGCAGTGGTACACAAGGGATATGAGCGGAAAGCATAGGGTGGCATTATGACTTGTGTATTATGCTCTGGTTAGGGGTGTCGTTTTTACCCGAACCCGGATAAGCTATCCGACCCAAAATGAGTTCGGGTTAAATAGGTCATGTTAAATGGATTAAACGGGTTAAATGCGTCAAACCTGAATAACCCGAAGCTTATATGGGTATAGGTACGGGTCTATTTATTTTCATTTGGATAACCCGCATAACTCATATAACCCGATTATTCGATTAAGTTAACTCCTATATAGGTATTAATAGCTTATGTCCAATTGTATTAGTTATGCTTAATGAAATAATCGTTAGTTGTCTCTTATTAGTTTGTTTTTATTTTTATAAAATATAAAAAAACTTACAGAAAGTTATTCAAAGATAAATATTTGTTTTGTTTTTGGTTTGTGTAAGATGAAATGTTTATGAAATGGCAAAATCAACGATAAGTTGAACATATTTTATACGTTGTGAGTTTGACCTATTTCATTAATATGAAAATTATAACTAAATATACTATCTTAGTTAAAATCCAATTAGTTGTAAACCATATTTGTTGTTAATTGGGTAAAATGGGTTAAAAAGTCAAACCCGGATAACCCAAATCCGAATAACCCAAACCCGTTTGACCCATATTGTTATTTGGGTATGGATATGGGTATTTTTTCACAACTCCAAACTCAAATAACTCAACTCAAATAACCCAAAACCCACTAACCCGACCTAATCAACACCCCTAACTCTGGTCACTAACTGGCTAGACACTATCCTCTGTCTTATGGCTCCTAATATAACCATATTTGGTCTACTGATAAATGAATATAATAAAATACAAAGGAACAAATTTGTAGACCAAAATATACAAGATCAGAAAGACAATATACATTACACACAATACAAAAAATGGACGAGCTGGTTAGAGAATTTAGTTTTCGGTTTTCATTAAAGCTATTATTCAAACGAAACAAGTTCAGTGGGATATCTAAAAGCTATTCATTATAGCGACCCGAGTTCAAAAGAGCAAAGGAAGCAATCATCCATTCATCCTCCTCGGCAGTCGGCATATTTCTGCTCATCGGTCATCTCATCTTCGTCTTGTTGCTATAAAGTAAGAGGCTCACGTATATCTCTATCTTCGAAATCGATCAATAACCAATCAATAAAATAAGGGTTTCATGGTAAAGGTTTTCTTTTAAAACTGCATTTATCGATCAACAACCTGTACCATAAGGCCATAAATTGAAGTTCAACTCTGTATCTAAATAAACACACTTAAATCATCATATTAAAAAGTATTTAATGATGGGTCAAAAGTGTTAATGCTATGTTTATTAAAGAATAACTAGAAATAGACATACGGGTCCCAATATATTATTGTGGAAGGGAATATGTTCTCATGTAAAACTTTTAATTCAACGAGGTAATAAGTATTACTTGAAACTAATGGAATAAATTAATTATCACAAAATCATTAGTTCAAAATAATAGAGTAACTAATAATTGTATTTTTAATATGGTGTCTCATGTACTAATTAAAAAAAATCAAAGTTATAAGGTTCTTAATATTAACATTTAACTTGTATGTAGTGTCACTAATAAAAATATACGTTCATGTAATTATCTAGATAGCTAATATAATATCTAAATTATCTTTCCTGAAAAATCTTATTGATAGATTTATTCAATCGTTAAATGACACTTACCCATAGTACTTTATATTAATATTAGAGTTAATTACATAAACCATGACGTGGCCAATGTATGCAATTAACATATCTAGAGATTTTGCATAACCATCCATGTCGAAAATGATATCTATACAAAAGACTTCTTACATAGATTGGGTTTACATTTTTCGAAAACGTAGAGACCAGAAATACAATCCGACTAAACCAGATCCATGGTTTTTTTGCAATTGACTTCTAAAATAATTTGAATAGTTTTGATATAAACTTCGTTTACTTAGTGAGTTGGTGATATGTTTTTTTTGTAAAACACTTTATATAGAAAATAAGCATAAAATGCTCGCATGCACATATACACTTATTTTATAAAATAAAACAACATAATCATTTAAATCAGCACGCACACCCCTAAGGTCAAGTTAAAGTGGAGCTATGTATTACCATGTATATGAGCACTATAATTCTACTTGTTTTTCTATTATATAGTTTTGAACCTATACATACTAATTTGTTATTTGTTTGCATATATTTGTTTGTAATTCCATATTTATTGTGATAGAATGGTTGGGCATTCTAGTTTGATAACAGGTAAAAAATAATTATATAATATAATATTTATTTATTTTTTGTTGATGTTGAATATATTAAGGGTGAAACACTTTTCTTTTCAATTTGATTATATAAATTTTCTCTCTAATAACAATACGTTTGATGTTGTGAAAAGATCTCTTATATGAAGCTAGACTATAGATGTGTTGTAAAAACACTAGCCCCTACTCGGTTCAACAGATTAATGCTAAAACAAAGTCATTTAGTAAGCAAGCAATGTACATGTTTACATAGATAGAAACACAAATCCTTGTAATTTTGACGACTTTCTACTCGTTTGACTCATTTAATCCATTGATTAGTATAGAGATATTGTCATATTTGTATGAACATGATCTAAATAATGTCACACGTGTGATTAATAGCTTTTGAGTTAATGAGACTAGTACTATTTGCAAGGTAGATATATAAAAATGAGTAAACAAAGTACAAAGTAGGGAAAACATGATTTTAAAACAAGAAAAAAGAGTAATTGTAGTATGTAAATATATGTAGAAAGGTTCGAAAGGACACATGATGAAGGGAAACACATGCATGCACTTTATTCGTGTAAGGCTGTATGTAATACAGAGTGAGTTATTAAGTGCATGGTAGTTGTATGTTATTATTATTGTAATTAATTATCAAACACTAAATATATATATCTCATTCAATTTCCGGGCCCTGTCTTTCTATTTATGATGCAATTTCTATAATCAAAACTATACAAATCCAAAATATGTATTCTCATTTTGTGAAAAGACTTCATAAGTTTAATCATTGTCTAATAGTCTAAGATCCTAACTAAAATTTCATGATTTACATCTTTCTATAAGTACATACGTATTATATGAACTCCCTGTAAATCTAGCAAAATAATACAGAAACCAACAAGATGAATTTAGCTTATACCACTCTTTATGGTCATTAGAACAAACCTTGTTTACCGTCTAATCTCTATTAGAAAAGCCTCGATTGTCACTTCTTCAGCGGACACATCACATAATACTGCCTTCGTAGAGCAAACCCTAATTACATATTTTCTATTTAAGTAAAGAAAACCCATTACATCATATTTCTTTGTCTATCTAATCTATATGTTTCTGCCTTGGTATAGCTAGAATTCATCATTATTTTAGAACTTAAATTGAAACTATGATCACAGTGTTATATAATTAACAAGAAAAGTATGGTCAGAAAAATATATTTGCACTATTCTATCGTTAATAACTATAAGTAATGTCGTTGTCATTACACATTTGCATAAGCCTTATTATCGTTTGAACTCATGAATTTGAAAATTTGTATACACGATTATAAAATTGTACAAATTTAAAATTAACCATCTGAAACTTTTGAATATGATACCTAAGCTCGTATAATGATGGGGATTGACTAATTTTTCACACATATGGCTTTTACCCTAGCATCAACCATGCCAAAAATTGGTAACAAGGAAAATATTGAAACAGAAACTGAACCATAAACCGAAAAGATTTGGAAAACAAGCTTAAATGTTATCACTAATTTCTTGGTGAAGAAGATCAAAAGTGTTAATCAATCATGTAAGTTCGTATAAGATTTCTTGGAACAATTATAAACAACATATATATCTAAACAAAATTATTTAATTACTACAAAATTCAGTAAGAGCCTATATAAACTAAACATACATATTAGTGATTTAAAATCTATTTCAATGAGATAAACAATATAGATTATAAACCACCAATATCTCGTAATCCTAATCAAGCATATAGATATTTAATAGTAACCTGGTAACCACCATATGTTTTGCTCTAGAACCTCCGTCGTTTGTTATGCAATGGATTTGACCCCGTTGGAACTCTTCGCTTCTCGGCTTGAAGATCCATTGAAACCGGTGGCATAGTTGTCGTAGGAAGAAAGAATTGTTGTGTTTCATGTGATGGCCCCGGAAAAGGTCTCGGCGGTAGGGCGTTGGATGGTGAAGTGGAAGATGAAGTGGTTGCAAAGATGAGCAAAAGTAGAGAGAAAATGATGTGAAAACGTATCATGGTTTTGAAGAAATTTGGAATGAAAAAATGTAGGCTTGTAACTAAAGAGAAAAAAGGTAGGTGTAATGAATTATCAACTTTTATATGTGCAAATTGAGGGTTTGAAAAGTCTTTTTATTAGTACTTTTTTAGGAAAATGGTATTGAATTTTAAGATGTTTTAATATGTTGTTGATCTAAAAGAAATGGTAAGGTGTGATTGAACTTTACAATTATGTTTATTCACATTAAATACGGCCAAGAAATAGTCAAAACACTAGATATACAACTAATCTTGAACTTGTTTGGTGGTCAAAATATAAGAAAAACTGAAAATTTTAACCACCAAAAAAGTGAACATAGTTGTTCTTTGGATGAAATAAAAATAAGGAGTCTGCGAATTATAACCCCAAGACTATTAATAAGAAAATCAGATACGGATTATAGTGTTGTACATACGAGCGACTATTCATAAATGACCATTATATAAATAATGAATGTTTATATATATGTATTAACTTTTTAAACATAGCCCCGGAAAGTTACGATTATCAAAATCATAAAAACAAACATATATGTGAACTTGGACATAGGTCATTGATAGATTTTTATAGAAACAAACACCATCAATTTGACATTGTCAAAAATCGAACCGAGCCTAACCGAATTGAATTATACTTCAATATATAGAAATCTAGAGGGTTTTTTTTAGATGAATGATGTTTTGTATTATATTATTTTTGATGAAATAATTGTTGTTGGATACATACGAGGGTAATATCGTTATTAGAAAAAAGGTAAATAGTCAAATGCCAACCCACTCGATTACATAGTTGAAACTTAAAAAACGATTATTATTATAGACTTGAAGCAACGCGTATGGCGCTCCTCGCACTTCATTGTTTTTTAAATGGATTTGTTTGACTTTGATCAATGGAGGTGGTTTTATTTTGACTTTCTTGCCTTTTCCTAAATTTATTTAATTGATGTTTTTCACATTTATCCCCTACACGAGATATGCCACTATCACATTTCTTTGTAATAAAACATCTCACTAATATTTGGTGTAATATCTGTCATCGAATTGAGTCGATAAAGTGTCATGAGATCGACATCCATTCGATTACAAATATTAAAACATTATACTCGTCCTTGATTAAACCTTTTTTTTTTCATCGCGTGCCCTGTTAGTTTAATAAAACGAACATTTTTTAGCTCACCTATGTATGTATTTGATCTCATTTGTATAAATTACCACAAGAAAAAAGGAAATTAAGACGATGAAAATGTTTTGAATTTTTAAGGATACAAATACAACAAAAGTAACATATTTCCCCATCCCATCATCAAATATATTTCATTTCTTAATTTTGAAGAAAACTTTTATATTTTGTTGTATGTTTTATGGTCAAAGTGAGTATAATTGTAAATATATAGATACCATGGGTCTCCATGAGTGACTGGTTGCGTTTAAAATTGAACAAAGTTTCCTAATAAAAGTGAAGGATCTAAGGTTTATCGATTCTCAAAAAAAGTTTTCATGTTAATGATATTTTCCTGATTCAAAAAGTCATTTATCCTGTAAAAAAGATACTGTTTTGACGTCATGTATAAAAATAGTCAGATGACCTTAATAAACATAAACCAGTTTTGAATTCGTTTCCTAAATGAACATGGTAAAGTTACTAAAGAGTATTTGGAGTAGATGTGAATGTAAGCATGTGTTTCCGTCTTTATTTAAGGTTATGATCAATTTACCTTCTGAAAGAAAAGAAAGAAGGTTTCTAAACTCTAAAGTCCAGTCCTAAACAGGCTAAGGAAGGATATGGCCCAAATAAATATAAATGGCAAGATTTGGGTTCCATGTCAACAAAATTAATTTAAAAGTTAATATGGTTTGTAGAAATCTCACCAGTTATCCTTATCATTTTTCTATTACACCGACAATTGCTAAAATTTGAATTTTGTTGCGTGAATGATCCCTAATATGGACGGACTGTTAAGTTTCCGTTAATGTGGCTTATTTTATTACTAAATCGTCCTTAATTGTTAAACTTAACATTTTTCATGTTAAAAATCACCATCATCTTCTTCATCCCATCATCATCATCCCTTGGAGAAAAAAAGAAACAAAATCTCAAATACCTAATCCACCGATCCAAATCCACTGTCACATCTCCGACCACCATCATCATTCCATAACTCCATAACAACAACAAACAATCTTTCAATTATTTTTTCATTCGTTCATTCATCTTCTCAAAATTAGGGTTCCAAAAAATCATTCATTCATTCATTCATCTTCTCAAAATTAGGCATGCTTACTTCGGTGTCGCGAGGTCGAACAACGACATCAACGTGCTTAAACAATCGTCATTGTTTCATGATATGCTCAACGAATCATCCCCGGATTACAGATTCACCGTCAACGACCACGAGTACAATAAAGGATATTACCTTGCAGACGGTATATATCCGAAGTGGTATACATTTGTTAAAGCTTTTTCGTACCCATTTGAAGAACCGCGTCAAAAATTCAAACGTTTTCAAGAGAGTGTGAGAAAGGATATCGAACGGGCATTCGGTGTTCTTCAAGGTCGTTGGGGGATTATAAAACATGCAGCGAGATTTTACAAGATGAACAAGTTAAGAAGAGCTATGTACGGGGGTACCATATTGCACAACATGATTGTTGAAGACAACAGACGGTCGATTTGTGATGCCCAAGAATGGTATGCTCCTCCGGTTACAGGTGTTCCTAGAATTTATAACGAGAGAGTGAATGAACGTATCCGGATTAATAAAGAGATTAGAGACAAGAGCTCACACATCACACTCCGCGAGGATATCGTGTCGTACATTTCGACACTTGCGGATGACTATCGACAACGTTAGCTATTTTTATTTTATGTATTTGTATTTTTTTTTTAATTATTGTATTTTAATTTTATTTTTATTCTATGTGTTTGTATTTTATTTTAATTATTGTATTGTAGTTTTACGTTTAATTTTAATAAAATCTTATATTTATCTTATTCAAATATTTTAAAAATAAAATAAAAATAAACTTGGGGCCCCACAGCTCCCACGACTCTCATTATCACTTCACCAAAAAAATTCACAACTCTGATTATGGATGTCACGTTAACGAATAATCTCACAATCATCCACAACTCTAATTATCTATCCGTGTGCTCTTATACACTATGTACTAGTTACAATAAGTAATATATTTTCTAATTTGAAAATTCTTATTCAAATTGACACATTTGCACATTAAAATTTTAGTTGTGGTTCATAAGTTTTCTCATTTTATTTGTTAAATGATAATATGAAATATATAAAAAAAAAATCAAAATTTTCTACCTCAAATAAAACATATATGTTTAATCATTGAATAAATTGAAAGATTGAGTTATTAAATTCATTTATTAATCTTAAATTTAAAACTTGTCGATGTCTTAAATGTCGTGTCTGGGTCGGGTTATTTTTTTTGTTTTTGGGCTTTCTCTCGGGTTTTCTGTTTGGGCTCGATTTCTGTTTCGGTTTGGTGTGCTTTGTAGCTTTCCACGTGTCGTTCTTCTTCGTTTCTATTTTGCCTACCTGCCTAGGTGATTCTGCTTACATTTGCTCTGTCAAGGTTTGTTCCTCTAATTTCTTTGATTTATTTTGTTTTGCATGCGCGTTAAGTGTTTATGTGTGTTTATGTGTGCAGAGGATTCTCATTATTCTGTTGATTTCTCTTTGTTTCTCTGCAACGTTAGGTATGATTCGTGTGGCTTAAATTGTATTATTTGCTGTTTTTGTATTCCCTATTTTTGGATACGGTCTTGGATAGAAATAGATTATTTAGTTCTGTTGGGATTATTTTATGATCTGTTTCTTTGTTTCTTTGTGGTCTGAAACACTCATTTGGTGCTTTTCTTTGTGCTTGTGGCTTTTGATACTATATTTTGATACTTTTATTTAGAATACTTAATATAGTTGTAACTATACGCACTTATTGATTGCTCTTTGTTTGTCTGCAACGTTTTTATATTTATCTTCAGAGGTATGATTGGTGTGGCTTAAATTGTGTTATTTGCTGATACAGTCCAAATTGTATTATTTGATGTTTTTGTATTCCCTATTTTTCGATATAGTCTTGGACAGAAATAGATTATTTTGTTCTGCTGGGATTATTTCTCAGATACTCTAAATCTGGTTATTTTTATATGATTTGTTTCTTCCTATGAATTGTATTATTAGTTGAGATAGCGATTTACGTATGGTTTGAAACAAAGAGGATGGTGACACTAATTTGGTGCTTTTCTTTGTGCTTTTGGCTTTTGATTTTAGTTATGTACTATGTTTTGATGCTTTGATTTACAAGACTTTTGAAACGGATTAGTTTATGTCTTTACCAATAGGGTTGTGGCATCTGATTGTAGTTACACGAGATTCGAATCTCTATTAGGTTATATATTGTTTTGCTGTTTTAGAATTCAAGACTTTTATATGATTTATTTCTGATATGTTGAGGAATAAAGTTATACACTGCTGCTATGAACTGTATTATTTGTTTGAAGTAGATCGATTTATGTGCTGAACAATGGGATAGCGACACTGACTTGCTGCTTGTGTTGTTTACGTACCGTTTGTGTTTGTGATTTTGCTTGTGGCTTTTACTTTTAGTTACGCGAATGCAATGAGTTTAATGCCCGAAATTGAATCAACTGTATTATTTGTTTTATAGGGATAGTGACACCGATTTGTTGCTTATGTTGTTTATATACCGCTTATGTTTGTGGTTTTGCTTGTGGATTTTACTTTTAGTAACGCGAACGCAATGAGTTTGGACTTTTTTATTGCTACGAGAGTTGTGTCGTTGTTGAGATAGTGATTTACGTGTGCTCTGAAACGGATTAGTTTATGTCTTTACTAATAGGATAGTGACACTCATTTGATGTCTTTCTGTGTATTTCTGGCTTCTGATTTTAGTTACACGAGATTCGAATCTCTATTAGGTTATATATTATGTTTTCTTGTTTTAAACTTCAAGAGTTTTATATGATTTATTTCTGATATGTTGTGGAATAAAGTTATACGCTGCTGCTATGAACTGTATTATTTGTTTGAAGTAGATCGATTTATGTGCTGAACAATGGGATAGCGACACTGACTTGCTGCTTTTGTTTTTTGCGTAGCGTTTCTGTTTGTGATTTTGCTGCATTTATAGGGAATGGTAATGACCCTGTCTTTGTGGTTTGTCTGTGTAAATAGTGTTGTTCCTTGTTTATTGGTATACGTTTTGTTACGTTTAGGTTTTCTCTCTGCATTGTCGTCGATAAGGAATAACAAAATTGTAGAGCCCGATTTTTATCTTCTTTGTCTTTTCTGTTTGTGTGTTTTCGGTTTTCATCTACAATGTAGGGTAGCGCTCTTAGTCAAGGGGTTGGTTGACCTATAGCTTCTCTTCCAGTACGTCGTCGTTCTGCACGTCGTCGTATCGTTTTACCCACTGCATTGGCTGCTTATAATTCTTTGCCTCCGTATTTTGATTGTGGTGATGCGAGTTGCTCTTGTTGTTATTGCGGTGCCTTTTTCTGGTATGAAGAGAGAGTTTTATATTCTTCCCGTGTTGGTAATCCGATGTATAATCAGTGTTGTAAAGGTGGTTCTGTTGTTTTGCCCGCACCTGTTATGCCACCGCCTGCTTTACTTACTCTATATGAGGATCCTCATTTTATGCATAATATTAGGGCGTACAACTTTATGTTTTCAATGACATCATTCGGTGGTAAGATCGACGCGTCTGTCAATGTAGGTCATGGTCCGTATACTTTTAAGGTCTCGGGTCAGGTCTCACATTACATTGGTTCTTTGTGCCCTCAACCTCCAAATGCTCCGCGTTTTTTGCAGCTGTATGTATACGACACCTTGAATGAAGTTGAAAACAGACTGCGTGTTTTTGGTACAACTCAGAATGATGATAAGCTGAAATCTGACGTTGTCGCTGTTTTGGCTCGCATTTTTCCCTTGTGTAATGAGTATATCTGTACATTTAAGAGGTCTGTTGAGATTGCAAATTTCAATAGTGACGACGATTATGCAGTTCGGCTCTATAGCAATGTTCCCGATAATCGGTATGGTCTGCCGCAGTAAGGGACCCTGGGGGTTATTGTGGTTGCTGATGATGCAAATGCGAGTGTGTATGACATAATTGTTCGTTCGAATGATGACCGGCCTTATCGCATCAGCAAGCTCCATCAATCTTACATGCCTCTTCAATATCCGTTACTGTTTCCCTACGGTGAGGTTGGTTGGTCTTCGTCTCTTAAGTTACGGTCTGCGCCGGGTAAGGGGGCTAAATCTTTGACAGTTAATATGTATTATAGTTATCTGTTGCATAATCGTCGTGACGTCTTTTCTATTCTGCTGCGCGGTGGCAGACTGTTTCAACAGTTTCTGTTAGATGCATATATGTGTTTGGAAGATAGTAGGTTAGAGTTTGTTTGCACTCATCAGAACGCTCTGAGGTCTGAGTATGTTGCCGGCGTCTTCGATGCTCTATCCAGAGGAGATTATGTGGGTAGGCAAATCGGGAAACAGATCTTCTTGCCATCTTCTTTCGTAGGGGGACCGCGCTACATGTATAAGCATTATCAAGGCGCACTTGCTCTATGCCGTGTTTATGGTAATCCTCAGTATTTCATCACCTTCACATGTAATGCTAGATGGCCTGAGATTACCAGGTTTATGGAGTCGAATAATATGGGACATTCTCAGAACAGACCGGATATCATTTCTAGGGTATTTAGCATGAAGGTCACTAACTTTATTAACTTCCTCAAAGAAGAGAAACCGTTTGGTATTGTAAATGCGTGTGAGTTTTTTGATTTTCCTAATTCTTCGTTTACACGAATTTTCTTTTACTTTTGTTCCTGATTGGTGCCGTATTTATATTATGTCTCTAGACTTGTACACAATAGAGTTTCAGAAGAGAGGCCTTCCGCATTGACATACGCTCCTATGGGTCGATGAGGCTTCGAAGATTAGGGACGCTTTGGATGTTGACAAGTACGTTACAGCGGAGCTACCTGACCCTGTTACCGAGCCAGCGTTGTATTCCACGATAACGATTGTATGATTCACGGCCCTTGCGGTTTCTCCAGTCCTACTGCTCCTTGTATGCGAGACGGGATTTGCAAAAAGAAATTCCCGAAGCCATTTACTTCGATAACTTCTTTTGATAAAGACGGTTACGTACATTACAAAAGGAACGACCTTGCTGCGCATACAATGCAAAATGGAATCCGGGCACATAATGGATTTGTAGTTCCTTACAATAAGCTCCTATGCAGCCGTTTCAACGCACATATAAATGTAGAATATTGCGGCTGGAATATGATGATTAAGTATTTATTTAAGTATATTTCAAAGGGTGTGGACCGTGTGGCTTTCTCTTTGCGAAAATCTGAGAGTTCCGTATCATCGGTTCCCAATTCGTGCAAACCTTCTACCAGTAACAGTTCTTGTACCACTGCAGCAGAAACCATTGATGAGATCGAAGACTTTGTTGACGGCAAATTTATTTTCCCGCACGAGGCAGCTTGGCGACTACTCAACTTCTCAATCCATGAGAGGCATCCTGCTGTCCAGGTGTTACAGGTACATCTAGAACGTATGCATACGGTCACATTCAATGACGGTTGTGATTTAGAACATTTAATACGTAATGCTAACTTCGGCAACTCTACACTCTCGAGATGGTTGGTCACGAATAGATGGGATCCAGACGGCCGTCATTTAACTTATACTGAATATCCATTATTGTTTACATGGAATGCGGGTAAAAAAGATTGGGTTTTTAGGACGAAAAATACCATCACCCCGATAGGTCGAATGGTTTACATACATTCTACTGCGGGCGAATTGTTTTATCTAAGAATGCTACTATGTCATCAAAAAGGATGCTGTTCCTTCGACGATATTAGGACTGTGAATGGGGTCGTTTATTCATCGTACCGTCTCGCATGTGAGGCTCTCGGTTTGATTGGCGATGACAAGGAATGGCTTCCTGCCTTCAACGAGGCGTCGCTGTGGGCGTCTTCTTCCGACCTGCGTACCCTGTTCTGTAATTTGCTTTTGTTTTGCGAGGTTGGCAGTCCAAAAATACTCTGGAACGATGCGTGGCCAAAGATGGGAGACGACATTACCCGAATTTTATTAAACTCCACGCAGTCTTCGGATTCTGCTATATCTGAAGACACTTTACAACAACATATTTTATTCGAAATTGAAAAGTTATTAAATGCAGCAATTCCGCCAAAGTCTTTGACTTCGTTCAGTCTGCCTCTTCCATCGTCCAGTTTGTTGCTTCCATTGAGAAATCGTCTACTGTTAGAGGAAACATAATATGACAAATCTTCACTTCGTCAGCAACATTTAGAAATGTCTTGTAGGTTAAACCCAGATCAGCTAAGAATTTATAATAAAATACGCAACGACGAAATATTGAAAACACAGACGCTGCTGTTTGTATATGGTCACGGCGGAACTGGGAAAACTTTTCTTTGGTCGACAATACTCGCATACTTCAGGTCTGCTGGGAAAGTGGTGTTAGCGGTTGCTTCGTCGGGTATCGCATCGCTTCTTTTACCTAGTGGCAGAACTGCTCATTCCCGATTTAACATTCCTATAAATCTGTTAGACTCGTCCGTTTGTAACATCAAGAAAAAAACACAGCTATCTGAGCTCTTAGAACAGACACATATCATTGTATGGGACGAAGCAACAATGATGGATCGCAAATGTTTTGAGTGTGTCGATCGCACGTTCAGAGACATATTAGAAAAGAAGGATAAACCTTTCGGTGGAATATCAATGCTGCTTGGAGGAGATTTCAGACAAACTCTGCCTATAAAGCGGAAGAAAAGTCATCGAGATATCATGCTTGCAACTCTTCCAAACTCATACTTGTGGCCGCAATTTACTTTATACAAATTATCCTACAACATGCGTCTTTCGCCTACGAGTACATGCAATTCTATATGTACCGATTCAGTTAGATTTGCGCAGTGGCTTTTGGATGTCGGAAACGGCATCGCTGGTACTCCAGTCGCGATGAATCCTCGATACGCTTCCGATCTTCAGATTCCGGATGGTTTCCTAATAACAAACAACGACTCCAGCTTACAGCAATTAATTGATTTTGTGTACGGGTCAGCGGTCCTGTTTAATCCAACTCCGGAAGCCCTCTGTAACAGGGCAATTGTATGTCCAAAAAACTGCACGACTGACGACATCAATTCTACAGTTTTGAATAGCACTCCGGGGCCAGTTACCTCTTACTACAGTGCTGACACGATAACACCCCACACCTGCAGAATGTCAGATTTAGATTTGCTATATCCGGAGGAGTACCTCAACCAACTAAATTTTCCTGGCCTTCCATTACACAAACTAGATTTAAAGAAAAACGTTCCGATTGTCCTTTTGCGGAACATGAATCAAAAGAATGGTCTCTGCAATGGCAAAAGGTTAATCGTAACTCACCTTCTCCCAACAATTATTGAGGCAGTTATCATCACATGAACTTGTGTCGCCCAAAAAGTCTACCTTCCTAGAATCAAATTCATTTACCACGACCCCGAACTTCCTTTTACTTTTAATCGAAAACAGTTCCCATGTAAAATTTCTTACGCCATGACCATCAATAAAAGTCAAGGCCAATCCCTACAACGAATAGGCGTGTTCTTACCTTCTCCAATATTTGGCCACAATCAATTATATGTTGCTCTTTCCAGAGCCACATCTCCGGATTCAATTAAAATCCTGATCCATAACGAAAAAGGAGAATGTTCCCGGCATACGAAAAATATCGTTTATAAGGAATTCATTTCATATGTCGATAGCTTAGAAAATGCATAACAAAATCAGACATACACATATACATATACACTCATATACAACATCCACAAAATACAACATATATTCTTTTTATACCTTACGTTTCGACAAAAAGATACACTTGGTACCAAAAGTAACCTCTTTGCAAAGCTACATTCCCTATTTAAAGTTGTTTGTTTATGTTTCCAGTTACTACATTTTTATTACTTACTAATAAACGCTGACTCTTTTATGACAACAGGAAAATATGGTCCGCATTGCAGATCTCGAATACGGCTGCGCATGATCACCCCTCGAGATCAGAATTCTAAGAAAATGGACGCCACACTTTCGAAACAAAGAGACATGGTTCCTCGCTGTAGACGAGCATGTAAGTATTCTACGCACATGTTATACGCTTTCTACACTTATATAATTCATATACCCTAAGTCATCGTTAATAACAGGGAGACACCGTTACGATCGTTGGCGAACAGGTGGGGCAAAAATTCCTAGAATCTAAGCTTCAGCTGAGAAAATGCTACATTATAGAGCAATACTCGTGTACCGAAACACACAAATATCAAAGGATAATCAGAAATGCAATCCATCTCAATGCCGGTGAAGCATCAAAAATCAGTATGATCGAAGACAAAGAAAAAATACCGCAAACGTCTTTCGATTTCGCGTCCATAGATCAGCTATACGCATTTCTTGAAACACCTACATACTACCCAGGTATGTAAAATGTAAGCAAATTTTCATAGACGTTTCTAAACTTTGATATCTATATGCCTTATTGATATAACCATTCGAAGTGGAATTTGGCTAATCTTATATTTTGGTTATTAAAATTGTTATGCTTTTAACAGTGCATATAGGATTTGTTGTCACACCCCGCTATAGCGGAAACACGGAATGTGAGAGCTGGAATATCATTACATGGTCATAAGCAAATTAAACGATTCAAGTCATTTCGATAAAAATAAAATAGTTCAAGTTTCAAACAACCAAGCAGTTCACAATTTTAAATTAAGTACAAATACAAAGTTTCAAAATAAAATTCCCAAAATAGAAAGGTCTTTTCCCAATGTGCGCCTCACGTAACCATAGTGACCCTTCCTTGCCAAGCATTCCGACACTTACACTAATTTCCTGAAACATAAGATAAAGTGTCAACTACATAAAGTAGTGAGTGAGTTACAGTTTAAAGTTTCGATAAAGTTTCCAAAAATAGAATGTACATAAGAACAGTGACGTCATAAGTAAAAGGAACGGAGCGACGTTAGAACACGTAAATGTAAATAGTAAAAGTTTGTACACACGCAAGTAAAACAAATAAAACTCGTATAATTAAAGTTGTAGCGGAATCTAGGCGCTAAAAGATATATGCGTAGGGAGTATGTGTTTAACTAAATAGTAACTCGTATCAATCTCTTGGCATAATATAAATAGTAAGTATACACTAAACCGATTGTGTGGTCCTGATCTAGCCCAAAAAAAATGTTTCAATAAGTTGCTAACGGAATCTTAGTAATATGTACTTGGGTCGCTAACCCTGAGTAAGGAGTGACCGCTCCTAAGTATCGATACCCATATGACTAACGGCTATTGCTAATAGTGTATAAAGTTCCTGAACCAAAAACGGGGCAAATGAACAAAGTTTCCAAAAGTAGCAGTAAGTTCTTACGGGTTTATATTTTCATCAAGGATTGGTCGCTAACAAGTATCCTAAATTTAGTTAACCGGCTAAGGCATCAACACATATACGCATAATAGTTTCACAAGTTTCCAAGTTTCCCAAAGTTTCAAAGTTTCCAAAGAGTTTCAATAAAGTTTCGTACAAGTTTCCAAAGTTTACGAGTTTCATAAGTTTAAAATGTTTCAAGTTTCCAAGTTTCACACAAGTTTCCAAAAGTTTCAATAAGGTTTCAAAAGTACCAAGTTTCCAATTGTTTCAATAATTCGCAAATAGTTTCAAAAGTTACAAAGCATATAATCTTATGTTTCCCCCAAATAATGTTTAAAAGAACAAAAGTAAAACAAAGTGGGGTTGTAACTCACGGTTTGCGAAGAAAAGAGATATGAACTAGCACGAACGAAGCGGAACGCGTCGGGAATCACAAACGACCTAAAACACCGGAATGTTTTACAAGTTTTATTAGTATAATTTGAGTTATGTTAAGTTCCAATTTAACATTTTAAATCTCAATTGTCTTATACTTAGATTCTGTCCCAAAAAGATTATTACGGAAAGTTTATAAGATTCATGTGTTCGTGTACGTTTCATAGTCCGATAAGTCCAATTATGTCCAAAAGTGTCCAAGTTCAAAGTTAACGTGAATAAGTTATAGAACCCTTAAGTTACTGAAGTTGGTGTATATTTTACGGTGAAATTTGGGCAGCGCTTCCGCGCTATAAAAATTATGTCAATTTTCAAATCACTTTCCCGCTTTAAAATACACAATATAACCATTATGAACGATAATACACATGTTTCAATTCCAAAAGCTTTACCAACCATTTTATTTACCAAAAACAGTAAGCTTTCCAAAACATATATTCTTGAAAACCCGATTTAGCTCCAAAAACTTCTTGAAAACCCGATTTAAACCTTTCCTTTTTGCTACCCTTTACTCTTAGGACGATTTGTGTATGATTGATGGTGTTAAAGGACTGTTTTAGTGGTGAAATGTTCCTGGATTTGTTAAGAGTTCTTGAGAAAAAGTATGGGAGATTTAGAGAGAGAGAGAGAGCAACTAGGTGTTTTTGTGTGTTGTGTTTCAAAATGAAAATGTAAAAGTGAAGTGAAGTGAATTGGGAAGGTGATTTCTGGCCTAGGGAGTTGGTCTAGCAGTAAATATGGTCCAATCCCGAGTTGGGGAAGTTGGCCAATAACTTTACATGCAAAAATGAGTCATCGACCAGCTGGACAGCGGGATTCAGCCGCCGGCTGAATATATCCAGCCGCCGGCTGGATTGAAAATCCAGCTTTTTGACGTTTTAAGTTTTCCGTTATAATTAGTTAAGGACTAGAATCTTTTTAGTTTCCGTTATGAACTTAGTCAAGTTCTTGTATTGTTTATTTGGTGTTAGGATTTATAGATTGATTCCGACTTTTGGTTCCGACAATAAAAGACACAATAAGTATGAACTCGAACAATATGAACACGATAAAGAGTAACTAGAGATTCGAACCGATTGAGTAACTGAGAATCACCTGAAATTTTGACGGTTGTCACATTTGTACTTACGAGTATTATTATATAAACTACGATATATACCAAGCAAACAAATCTAAAGAGAAAATTATAAATGCAGATTTCTTTGGAAAATACAGGAGACAAACGCTCAGCAATAAAAAGAATGGCGACCCATTCCTACTGTTAAGTTTAACAAACCCTGCGTAAGTACAAAATCAACCAATACTTCTATATTACTACAAACAAACAACAATAACAATACAATTTATTCACTCTTCTGCTGTATCTACACTGTAGTGGACCGAAAATAATTGTCACTATATGGAAAGAATGTATGGAGAATTCTGAGAAAGTCGATATTGTTGCTCTATCCACAGCAACGCCAGACACCGTTATAGCAGTCACAAATGTAAAACCCGCAATATACACAGGTACAACCGCCCAGATTTAAAAAATTCGATACCATCACGTTTGTATCATACCCACTGAAAACACTTCACATATAAATTATTTCAGGTTCCTTAACAATGTCATCCACCGACGCAACCCACGTCATCATCAACCCACCACTGTGTCCAGGATCGAAACAACATCAACAACTGACTGCAACAGCTACGAAATCTTCGCTGCCCAACTCACACTCCATTATGACCTTGGACGAGCTGCAGTCAAAACCGTACGAAGCAATACTGGTAAGCACTCTAACTACTTCAACCACAATTACCAATATAACAAACAAATTTACTTAGACACTTATATAACCATATACTGCATAACTACGTTATCACAACGAAAGGTAATCGCCACAGACGCAAGAATTACAGAAACCAATGTTGAAAACAGTTGGTACACCGTATCATGCCCAGATTGAAAAAGCCAGATATCGAAACAAAAAGAAACGTGGTTTTGCCCAAATCACGGACCAAAGTCTAATCCCAACTTTTTGTAAGACTACAAATATTAAACACAGATTGTCTCAAAACAAAAATATACTAAACTAACATCGCTAAAACCTGTGCAGCTACAATGTAAGGGCCGTTCTTTCAGACGGAACAACCAACTTGCAAGCTATGGCGACAGACTTGTGTATGCAAAAATTAACTGGCCGCAACTGTAAACAAATAGTCATGGAAGATGGTTATGACGATCGTAAAACACTGCCTCCGTCATTCAAAAAAGAGGGCATGAATACGCACAAATTTCACATAGAAATGAGCAAAAAATCTACCCCTAGCAACATAAACTTCGTAATCGTCAACAAAGAACCGCTACCTACCCAATCACCACCACCGCAACCCGCTCCTCCAACCCCAAAACAACTCGAGACACCTCCAACAATAGCATAATCCCCACATATAACCCCACTACCATACACACCCGCAACCCCAGATACCGACAGAAAAGCCTCAACCACAAACGCAATCGAAGCAGAGGAAACCAACAGACCTCCAATCGCAAGGCAGCTGTCATTCGAATCACCAGGTAATGACATCCAAAAAACCACAACTTCACATATAAACACTGATAATTATCATTCCAACAATACAGATCGTACCGAGGCTACCAACAGAGCAACAGATGTTACGACAGACACGAAATCTCCGTATACAGACAGCGGAAGCAAACGCAAATCAGCGAAAACAACAGGTACACAACCTCTGCACTAAATAATAGTTACACCAAATCTAACAAAATATTATTAACGCTTTGCAGACAAACTGCAGGCCATCAACCCAACAAAACGTGAACGGTTCCTAGAATAACCAACCCACGCTACACAAAAGAAGCAGCAGCCCTACTTTTGTAATAGACTAGCACTTTTATAACGAAAAGAAACAGTCTGTAACAGCCACTGCAAAGGCTTTATAATTACCTATGTAGATACATATAACCAGCATCTTTGGTGCACGTTTTGTAAACAACATCAACCTCGACAGCTATTATAAACAACGTATTTCAACAACACAACCCAAACTCGTACAACGCACGAGATTCAACTAGTTATCTTTAAATGTAGAGTTTTGGTTCATTTGATGCATTTTCTAACAAATGTTTTTTAACACAAATTTTAAAAACCCACTAACAAAAATAAATCAATAGGACTTCAAAAATTTATTACCTAGAAAAATGTTAACAGGATTAAAAGCCATTAGGACATGATCTCTAATGGGGCCAAATGTCACATGGATTTTGAAAACTGAAGTCAAGAAACTTTCTTTTTATAGGAAAACCGTTTTAACCACACATAAGTTTGTAATTTGAAACACATAAAGATGGCAATTACCTCTTTTATAACTTCATTTGGGTAGGAAAAGGTTAGAAGCAAGAATCAAGTTTCCAAACCGCAATCGACTCTATACATTGGGACATTTTCATCATTTTGATGGAAAGTTCTTTATGAATATCCCTAATATGTAAACTTACTTTTAGTTTTAGACAATGTAGTTTGTTTTCTTCATCGTGATAATTTAAAGTTGGTTATGATATTTTTCTTTTTGACAATATTTTTAAAAAATAATCATATTTAAAGCTTATATCGAAATATAATAGTTACTATATGATGACGTTGTTCGTATTTTGCTGATGTGAAACATATTTTGTTAAGCAGTATAAGAAATTAGTGTCAAACAAATTAAGTGAGATGGTAAAATGCACGGTTTGCAAACTTTTTTCTGTATAGTTTATATTTTCATTAAAATATCGATAAGATATGAAAATATATAAATTATAATGAGATATAGTCTTTATATACGGATTTTTTTAAAATTGTTGTCAAAATAAAATATCGTAATCAACCTCGAATTATCATGAAAAACAAAACAAAGTACTTTGTTAAAATAAGACAAAAGTGATAGTAACTTGAGTATCTTAATAATTTACCCTCCTTGTTTTTCACAAAAATAAAATAAAATAAGAATAAGAATGTTTACTCACCTAATGCGTATTACATCAATGTTATTATATTATAATTATACTTATGTAAGTCATAGCCAAACTATTCACAAACTACTAAGTGTTTGTTTTAGTGGTAGATTGAAACCGGATAGAACTCTTATTAATG
This sequence comes from Senecio squalidus, assembly GCA_910822075.1. Classification (NCBI taxonomy): domain Eukaryota; kingdom Viridiplantae; phylum Streptophyta; class Magnoliopsida; order Asterales; family Asteraceae; genus Senecio; species Senecio squalidus. The sequence continues at coordinate 29,146,963 of CAJVGC010000590.1, read as the reverse complement.
GTAGGAGATACCAACTTCGATTAGAAGCAACGAAGCATATCACATCTCGGTCAAGTGTCGAGAACGAATATCATGGTGTTGTCAATGTAGTAGTTGAGACCATTTGGCTACACAATCTACTTATAGAGCTTCATTGCCCTTATAATCGGGTCATTATTGTTTACTACGACAACGTTAGTGATGTCTATCTTTCTAAATACACTTAAACCACCAACTTATTAAGCTTCCTGCCCTCATCTGATTTCGATCCACCTTTTATTTTATTGTGTTTCATGATCAAGCAATAAAAAGTAATTGTTATACTAATGTTTAAGTTGGTGGTTTGGTGCGTATCAATCTTAAACAAATTGTGAAAAACATACGGGGTTACAAGTATAGTTGAAATTAGGGGTTTTAAAAGTATCTTATCCTAGCATCTCATTTCGAATATCCAAAAATTTGATCCAAAAAACGAGGCTTCCCGACTAAAACTCTGTAACTCCACACCTTCAGATTTGAAATCTTAATTGGTGCTTGAAACAGATTATGAAAAGCATATCGGTATTAGAGTATAGTTGAAAACACGAATTCTAGATTATCCAGGACACTTAAACTACAAATACATTTTTTTAGCTTTATAATGTTGATACCCTATGCTTTGTTCACTAGACTGGTCTCACAAACCGATTGTGTTGTAGTAAAATGCTCCACATTTTACTGTCAAATCTCGTGTTTATGGGCAATGTACACAAACAAGCGCATAAAGAAATAAGAAAGAACATAAACATATGAAATGCATTCAACTTTAACTTATAGTTAGCCAAGTCATAAATAAAGTAACATCAAAAGAAACTAGTTCCAAAATGGGAGCATAACCCACGACAGACGATTAAACAATCCAGTTATATAACATAGAAAATTAGAAACGAGCATATACTATAACTATACCATCTTGTGACCGACTCAAAATTACTCTCTTTGTTAAATAACTAAACGAGCCTTTTCCTTTCCGTGGTAAATTTCAAAGGCAAAAGCTCATTTAATTTAATTAAATTAAATTAACCACCATCAACCTTACCAAGCTTTTGAAACAGATTCTTGTAAGCATCATCCGCGGCTCTGTTCACAGCGATCATCCTCTTAAACTTATACTTTCCTCTCCCAATCAGCTCGTTGTCAATGTAGATTTCTACCTCCCCAGTTTTCTTCCAGAAATCTTTTGCATGTGGTTTCAATCCCATCTTCTGGCAAGCCTCATTGAATCTCGCAGTAGGATGCAACTTCAAAGTCTCCTTACTGATCAACGGGTGTAACAAACGCTCAGCAACCTATATAAAACCCGAGTATATTAGTTTATCCCACCAAACAATATCAACACATTTAACAAAACAATATCAGTACCTCCCATGTAGCATTCATTGACGCATCAGTGTCGATGAAGATAGCACCAATCAATGATTCGAAAATATCCGCTAGTACCTTAGGCGGATCAATCATACCATGTGAGTGTGTCGGGTAATCCGCAATTCCGTCCACGAATTCTTGAATCTGTATTGTCACAAATTAAGATTCAAACAATTTAAATCATCCAAATATAATAATTTGTACACCACAACAATGAGTTCAGTAAATTTTTACCTTTTTACCATATGATAACAATCAAAAAGACCAAAACAAATTTTCACTTATGTAAGGGTAAAATGGTAAATAAGTCAAAAACATCATATTTATGTTTTCGATGAATATTTGATTACACAAATATCTGAATCATAGGACTGAATAATCATACAAATATACAAAAAGTAACAAAAAAGGAAAAATGACAAAAACTTTATTTAGTTATGTTTTAGAAAATAATAGAAAAACAAGATCCATATGTTTATTCATCAAAAAAAAAAAGTTAATTACATAAATCGTTTCTATGATTTACTCAGAATTATAGTTTTCGTCCCTAAGTTTAAAAAATTGTATAAATCGTTCAAGTTTAGAAATTAATTACGCTTTTCGACCCTATTTTCGCAAATGCACCCGTAATTGGGTCAAACCTTAGGAATCAAATTCGTATTTGAAGACAAACCTTAGGGACAAAATCAATAAATGAAGCAAATTTTACGGACGAAAAATGTAATTAGTTTATAAAAGTAGATGATTTATAAAACTTTTTAAACTTCGGAACGAAATTCAAAATTTATAATAAACCTTAGACGATTCATGTAATTAACTAAAAAAAAACATAGTTTGTCGGAATTTATAAGAAAAACATAGTAATGAAAAAAAGGTAACCTGTTTGTCAAGAAGAGGATTCCTGTGTCGGAGATATTTATGCAAGCCATATTTCAACGAGGCTCGAGCCAAGGCCTCAGTGTCAACATTAGCAGCTCGTAACCGAGTCAGCTCACCCGGTCCCATTTCCTTATACTTCATAAAATGAAGCCTAGCCACTGAATGATTCAAAACCGAGTCGCCTAAGTACTCGAGTCGCTCATACGATTGACGGTCACCGGCTCGATAAGAAGTATGCGTAAACGCTTCTTTTAACAACTCCTTGTTTTTGAAATTGTAGTTAATGATTTTTTCAATTTCGGTTAGATTTAGTGGTGGTGAGGTTTTGGGATCAGATGTTGTTGTTAAGTGAAGGTTTTCGAATGATTCGATAAGAAATGACATTTGTGTCGAAAAATCGAGGTTTTGAGGTTCATCCATGGTGTGTTTTTGGGTTTCTTGTTGGAGAGGATTTGGTGATGGAAGAAATGAGGAATTGTGGATTATTGATTATATAATGTAACTTGGAATAGAGGGTGACATGATGGTGACTTTTTATTTTTATTTTTATTTTTATAAAATACTCAAAATAGTATACTTTCTATTAAAATGACTTGGTTAAAAAGTCTTTAAGTAATTATAATTAAGTTCCTTTAAAATTCACATTGTAGGCTTAGAGTGGTATCAAACTATCAAGGAGGAATGTGAAATCAACCTTGAAAAGCTTTGTTTGGACTGTAAATTTTTAGCTTTTCCATTGAAAAAAATATTCTAGAAGTTACAAAGTGAAAAGTTTAGTCCCATTTATAAAGTTTTAGCTCTAATTTATATCTTCAAATTTGCTTTAGATACAACTATCTATAATAAATATATCTTATATTTTATATAGAGAAAAAAGTATTTGGATAGTAATTATCCCCGATAAACCTATTTGTATATTGAATTAGTACATCTTTTGTAAACTAGATGATGTGTACAAAATGAATGATCTGTTTTACATACAGTTCAATACAAGGTTATCGATCTTATGATGAAGATCTTAAAATCTTACGATTTTATAATTTTAGTCGTTGAAAACATGCAAGATCTTACGTAAGATCTCTATACCATAAGATCTATATAGGATCCCGATCTTGCTCATAGGATATTAAGATCTCGATCCAAGTCGATCCTACTTAACTTGACTTACCGAGTTAAAAACCCATAAATATGAAAGGTTTTTATGAAATTACTGAATGAATAACCTCTAATAGTATATATCTCATCACATATTCATTTTAGTAGTTCAATACTTTAAAAACTAAAGGTTAAGTAATATATTTAGTAATATGAATGAATGTAAATTACATTAAAGTTTTTTATATTATGTTTAAATTAATACTTATTATGAATATGTCATATATTTATACTTTTATATTAATTACAACGCATGATATTGACTATAATATTTGATACGATTTTTTTTCCGATCTTTTAACGATCCTGCGATCACGGTCGTGTAAAGACAAAAAAGATCCATAATAAGATCCCGATCTTGACAACCTTGGTTCAATATAAATAAAATTTTATTAATTTACAACTTATGTAAATACCAATAGTTTGTATCATTTTTGTATATGTATACATCTAATCAGATTGTCAAACAGAATGCATCGGAAGCAAGTTAGAATCAAACAGATAATCAATATTAACTAAGTTAAGAATTGTACCTTTGTTGTTGATTTACCTCGTTTAGGATCTATAGTGAAATCCCTCTACATGCTTGTACACGACACCTTCTTTAGCAACAGACTTGTATCCTAGTACGCGCTATAATCACCACAACTTTTGTCTAGCTTGCTTTCTTAAACCGTATGCTCGAACTACACCTCCTAGGTGTTCGAAACCTTAAACTCGAAAAACAACAAACCGAAACACACTTTGGATATGTTGAAATCGACTTGGCAAGAGAAAGCCAATGAAATCGATTACTAGGTGAAACCTAATTCGACTTGTTATATAAAAAATAAGGGATTTGATGTTCAATATAGCCAAGCAATGTCTTGGAATACAAGTTGTATTATAATTAGGAAACCTCCATAATTACATAATACATCCTCCCATATATTAATTATTACAATTAACTCATTTAATTAATAATTAGTAAATAATAAACGTATAGTCGGGTCTAAATGTCAATGTGTGGAACCCCGTAGGCTCACGCATTTAAAGACACACATTTGCTAAAACTATTCAAATACCAACTTCCACTTTTGAATAATTTTCAAACAAACATGATAATATTGATTAACGTCTAGCAACATATCAATGCTCCCATAAATGCACGAGTGAAGTTTCGCCAAAGTCACTGTGAGTCTATGATTGATTCATATCCTTTTGTTACAGATACTCTAGTTAAAACTTGGAGATGGATCAAAGTCATTCCATTTTAACTTATGTTTCTCATTTCGCGAATCACTTCAGATTACCTAATACGCTCTGTACAACAATTGTCTTAGCAGCAACTCTTTATTACAAAAACCAAAAAAAAAAAAAAAAAAAAAAACCCTTTTATTTTTCAAATAGTGGATCGGCTAAAAAAAGTTTCAAAAAAGGTTTAGGGTTTGTGTTTTATTTATAAGTTTTCAAATTTTAGAGTTTGAGTTATATTACAATAAGGAAACCTCCTTATTTACATAATAAACCCCTCCATTTAATAAACATTATACTTAACCCTTTAAGAAATATTTACTAAATATATTAAACTAGTAGTCGTGTCTAAATGTCGATGTGTGTGCTCCCGTAGTCTCACACATTTACAGTCACATATTTATTCGACACTATTCAAATACCTATAGCTCCCAGTTTTAAATAAGTTCAAATAAACATGATAACATTGATTAATGTCTAGCAACATATCAATGCTCCCATAAATGCACGGGTGAAGTTTCTCCAAAGTCATTGTGAGTCTATAGTCGGTTCATATCCCTTTGTTTCAGATACTCTAGTTAAAATACGTAGCTGGATCAAAATCATTCATTTTAACTACTGTTTCTCATTTCGCGAATCACTTAAGATTACCAAATACTATCGAGACACATCTAGATTTATTTGGGTCCTGCCAGACAAACATCTTAAGTATCCATGAGTGGCCCAGTAAGTATCTAACTTCAGTTTTCACTGAAGGAACAAATCCTATCTTGAATACAACTGGTAGTCATCGTATTTTGCAACATTACCAAAAATAGCCTTTTTGCTACCCTTATCCAGGAATAGTATTGACTATGATCAAATAATGCACTAAGTACATGTAGCAACTTGCATCTCAAGTCTAAGGATAATAACCTTATAAATTATACTTAATGACAAAGATCCATAAGTAATAATTCATGTGGGATAATCCAGTATGCATCCGAATGGATACCATGTGAGTTAGTGAGCCAAGCTGACTAAACACTCAGATATTGTCTTACTTCAATCATATTCCCATATGACCAACTGACAACGGATATTTAGAATAATATTACACAACATTATTCAAGGATAAAACATGAAAAATAGGATAACAATTATTATAACAAATAAAAACAAAATATCCCAAATATTATTTCATTCATAAATAAAATTGTTTATTACATCCGTATATCCAAATACTAAATTCACGGATTTACATGTGATTACTAGATAACGAAGTCCTATGCCCTAATCTAAGTGAGTCAACTTCATTTTTGACAGAGCCTTCGTAAAGGGATCTGCTAAGTTAGCATGCGTGTGAACTTTGAGTACTCGAATTTCACCTTGATTGCCTTGCTCACGAACATAGTGAAATTTCCTCTGAAAGTGTCTGGCTCCTTTCTGAACACCAGGTTCGTTGGCTATGATAATTGCACCAGTGTTGTCGCAATACATATCCATAGGAGACTTGGCTATGGGAACAACACCAAGTCCAGAAATAAATTTTCGGATCCAAACAGCTTCCATTGTAGCTTCAGTAGTTGCTATGTACTCTGATTCTGTTGCAGACATGACTGTAGTGGATTGTTTCTTGCTTTTCCAAACTACAGCTCCTCCATTCATGGTGAACACATATCCAGTTTAAGATTTGGTGTCATCATGGTCAGTCTGAAATCCGGCGTCACAATAACCAGTAACTTTTAGTTCTGCCTTAGGATTTGCACCATCCACTAGAACCATATATTTAGTAGCCCTAAGGTACTTCAGTATGTTCTTTACAACAATCCAGTGTCTTTCGCCTGGATTCTGTTGAAACATGCTAACAACGTTTTGAGCAAAAGAAACATCAGGTCTTGTGCATCTTACCGCATACATAATAGACCCTATAGCCGAAGCATACGGTATCTTTCATACGCTCCACCTCTTGAGGTGTAGAAGCACAATCCTTGATACTAAGTTTAAGTCCATCTTGCATTGGTAAATATCCATGCTTGGAATTTTCAATACTAAATCGCTTTAGTATTTTATCAATGTAAGCATTCTAACTTAACTCTATCAACCGCTTAGATCTATCTCTCGAGATCTTGATTCTCAAAATAAATGTTGCCTCTCCTAAGTCTTTCATGGAAAAACACTTTCCAAGATAATATTTAACATCTTCAAGCATTGGAATGTTGTTTCACATTAGCAATATGTCATCTACATATAAGACTAGAAAAGTAACATTACTCCCACTGCCTTTTTGATATATACATGGCTCATCGAAATTCTGAACAAAACCAAACCTTTTAATTTCTTCATCAAATCTTTTATTCTAACTCCGCGATGCTTGCTTAAGTCCAGAAATGAATTTTTTAAGCTTGCACACCTTGTTGGGATGTAATGGATCAATAAAACCTACAAATCAATTAGGTTTACACCTACAAATCGATTTCTGCTTAGCCTTGTTAGTCGATCGTGTATAAACCCAAATTGGGTTTTCGATTTTACTTGGTGATCGAGTTCAAGGGTTTCGACACCTAAGAGGTGAGTTTCGAGTACGGTTTAAGCAAGCAAGCTAGACAAGTGTTGTGGTGATTGTAAACGCGTACTAGCATACAAGTTTGTTGCTAAAAAATGTGTCATGTACAAACCTGTAGTAGGATTTCACTATAAATTCTAAACGAGGTAAATCAACAACAAATGTACAATTATTTACTTAGTTAATATTGTTTATATGTTTAATTCTAATAGCTTCCGTTGCATTTGCTTAATAATCCAATTAGATATATAAGTATATGTATAACCTTCGTATCAAATTATATGTAAAATACTCTGTGTAGCCCAAAACCCAAAGACTAGTTGATAAACAACCGACTAATACTAGCTTTAACATTATTCATGGATCATGGTTTGCTCGTGATTTTGATGTCACAATTTTTGAACAATTTTTGTAATAAAGTGAATTTTCTTATCATTTATTGCAACCTTTTGTCCACATAATTATAAATACATAAATTGTTGAAACAGAGAAAAAACTTTATACCATTTTTAAGTTATTAACTTTTAGAAAAAACAAATATTTTGTTAAAAGCTTACCCCTTCTTCACGATCCAGGCTTATCTGTTATATGAAAGAATAGTAGAATACCTTTTCAATAAAATTTGACTTGATTATAACAATATAAAATAGTCTATCCATTAGCCGACAGGATAACAAAACATACTATAAAGAATTTATATAATAATTTATTACAACTAGGCTAGGTTAAAATAAGAACCCTAAATGTTGTTAGAACGTTGCAAAAAAATCATTTTCTTAAGCATTAAAATATGTTTTTTTTTAAATGTTTTTTTTGGGTGAATCTTATATAAATAGCTTTTTTAACCTTCTTGAATTTTTATATATTTTTTTGAATTTTTGAATTATTTTTGTTTATAGTAGTGAAGATAATCACAAAATATAAATTCATAATTAAGTTAAAATTTGGGATTTTCAAAAAAAAAAAAAAAAATCTCAATCTTTTTTTTTTTGACAAGAATTTATTTTTGATCATAATCACAATAAAAAAAAATGTGATTATCTTCACCACTGTATAAAAATATAAAATTAAAAAAATTGATAAAAAAAAGGTTCAAAAAGTTATTTAAACGAGAAACTCCGAAAAACATATTGAAAAAAACATGTTTTGAACATTTAAAAATTAATTTTAAATGTTAAATATATTTTCATGTTCTTATATAATTTAATATTCTTATTTTATCCTTCATGTTACTTTTGCAAAACCCACAATCTTTTGTAGTCCAAGACTAGCTAAACAATTGACCTAACTAAAAATAAAAAAATTATTCTTGTTTGATATAAGTTAAGTTTATAATTATATGTCTCTCTATATATATATATATATATTGTCAATTTGGGAAACAATCTTTTGACATGATTCACCTAGCTTTATCATGTAAGTTGGTCTATTTACTTATTATTCATTATGAATAAAAGAAAATACGCAAATATAACTTTATGAATAAAAGAAAATACACAAATAGTAACACACTTTTGTAATTGTGCATTTGTCTTTAAGATATTTGTCTTTAAGATAGATAATATACAAAATAAATTACATAGATGGTTCTTAGGCCATCGAGCATATCGGAATCTTTGGACAACTCAACTCCACATCACCCACGTTTCCTACTCGTGAAATACACACATTTTTCACATCTTATAGTTAACAGTTATTTTAACTAAAAAGAAAGAATGAAAGTGAGAGAGGTAGAGACTAGAGAGCTCAACGAGATGAGCTCAAAGAGGTGGGAGAGGGATGGTATTCACTCCAAAAAATGACGTCGTACGTGGACAACCACCTAAGCAACTCGACAAGGGCACTACTTGTATGTCGTATGGTTCACCGTGACATGTAAAGCACATTACTTTCAACTTCATATATATCACCACCCAATTATGACAATAACAAGACACTTTTCTACTCAAAGAAATAGCATCTTAAATGCAAAAACTATTAATAGTATGTAATATTTATAGTACTTCTAATTAGTGCTTGATGTAACTAAATATGTTTTTTCTCAAATGGCAATGAGTCCATGAGAAATTTATTGTCAAAATTGGCCAGTTTGACTGTTTGATTAGTCAAAGTATGACTTCTATTCCTTTACCTTTGACTAAATGGTTCTAAATTGAAATGGCTGCATTAATCAAACAGCCTCCAACTTTTAACTAATTCAAACGAGGTTTTAATTATGATATATAATGTAGGTTTTTTTTTTTGTAACCTAGATATCCAACTCGCTTTGCGAGCCGACTAATCCTAGGGCGACCACCCGCTTTGCGGGTAGCCCGGAGTCATCGTTGTTGAACCTCCATAGCCACAAAGGGGTTTATTTTTTGCTCACAGGATTCAAACTTGGGACCTCCAGGAATTTCACCTTTGGAGACCAAGCTTTTTACCACTAGGACACCACCCTTGTGGTTATATAATGTAGGTGGCTAATGACAAGTAGCAATTTTACGGATTCGTTTGTGGACATCAATAAGAACATTACTATACATCTTAAATATTTGGTATATTAAGATCAAGAACAAAATGGAGGTCAAAAACAAACTAATCCTTCAGATGATTTTAAACGGTACTATAAGCTGGAGGTTTCTGAATACCAGCAACAGCTATAGTTTTTCTCAACGAACTAGCATTGTCCCATTTCTCCGCTTCAGCATAGATACTCGATAGAAGTATATATTGCCCACATTGTTGGGGTTGTAGCTTAAAGAATCGGTTAGCTACCTCATTTCCTAATTCAACACCACCATGTAGTTTACAAGCACCTAAAAGAGCCCCAAAAACAGTGGCATCGGGCTCAAACGGCATCTTATTCATGAATTCTTTTGCTTCTGTTAAATACCCCGCTCTACCAAACAGATCAACCACACATCCATAATGCTCCATTTTTGGAACAATGCCGAATTTAGGCAGCATTGAGTTGAAAATTTCTAGACCCATGTTCACGAGTTGGGCACGAGCACAAGCGGAAAGAACTGCCACAAAAGTAACGTCATTTGGACGCCACCCTTCATTTCTCATCTTATTGAACATTTCTAAAGCTCGATTCTCTTTTCCATTTGAAGCAAGAGTACCGATCATTGCATTCCATGTACATAGTTCTTTCTTTACCATGTTTTCAAACACCTTTGAAGCGTATCCCAAACCATCCATTTTTCCATATAAAGTGATCAGTGCGGTTCCCACAAAAGGACTGATTCGTTCCTCGATTTTGATAATATATGCATGTATCTGTTTCCCAATTAACAACCCCACAACGCCAGTACAGTTAGCACAGGCGGAAAGTACACTAACAAATGTAGCTTCATTCGGTTTCACAAAACACTCACCCAAACACCCTTGCATAATCATCCGTCGAAAAAAACAAATCGCCTGTTCATAACACCCTATATTTCCATACCCGTTAACAACATTAGTCCATGTATAAACATCCTTTACCGGCATCCATTCAAAGAACAAAACAGCCTCATCCATATCCCCATTCTTGCAAAAACCATCAAGCATAGCATTACACGAAACAACACACGGTTCATAGATTTCATCAAACAACTTACGTGCACATGAAACACTCCCACTATGTGAATATAAGTTAATAAAAGATGTTAGTACAAATGGATCACCTAATACCCCACGCTTAAGCGCTTGAGAGTAAAGTGGTTTACTAATATCTGCACAAATAGTAGCCGCTTTCAAGATTGAAGGGAACGTATGGGCGTTTGGTGAGACGTTGTCGGAAAGCATGTGGGTGAAAAGGAGTAATGTTGTGTAAGGAAGATGAATGTTGAGGTAAGCTCTGATAAGAGTGTTGTAGAGTACAGTAGTTGTCCATTTTAAGGAAGATGCATTGGGGATACGCGAAAGTTCACCGTTGGTTATAAACAGGGAATGGATTTGCTTAATACGAACCGAATTTTTGATGAAACGTTGAAGGTGTTTTAGTAGAGATTCTGTCGAGAGAGGCATATCGAAGAAATTAGTGCAAACTGTTATATGGCACATTTAGTCCTACATTATTTTTCGTAATAACATATGATCAAATATTGGATTATGATATGTGAAGGTATAACATCCGGCTTTTCTTCTCGTGTTGTTTGGTTGAGTTACTTTAAACATTTTACGCGTCTTCATCCTTTAAAACTTAGACAGCAGCCATAGGGCACACGGGCGGGCCTTAAGGTGTGCACTATGGACGACCGCACATGGCCCAAAATCGATAAGGGCATAATTTTTCACTACATATATGTAGAGGTTAGTGTAACGCTGGAACAAATCTCGTGATTTATGTAACAACTTAAGAAAAAACACTTTTATACTGTTATTTGGGGTCTCATTTTTACTCGTCGCACATGTCATTGAAAATGTCGGGCCCGACCCTGATAGGGCAATAGCCAGTGGCGGAGCTATATGGAGGTCACGGTTGACCATGGTCCACCCATAAAATCTTAAATTTTATGCATTTTCTATAGTTTTATTATGTTTTTTGTTTAATCTTTAGTAATCGGCCCGCCCAAAAGCTATAAATTTCATCAGTTATATACACTTAATCGATCGTACATTATTTGGCCCTAGAGTTGAATTTTTGGTTCTGATTGTTTCAACATATTTACTTATTGTAATAAAATTGCGATCCTAGTAAAATACAAACAAAAGACAAACTAAAACGCCCAGTTAAAAGATAGTTATGTGACTTAAACTAACTACATAAATTATTGTAGCTCAGAAAATGCAAAAACTTGTAGACATTTTTCATATGTGCTAGAGTTTAAAGGACCTAATATAATCTAAACAATGCTTTCAGAATGGTGATTGCTGTTATTTATCACAGAACACAATTGACAGCAAACTTTAAGCTAAATTTTTTTTTTCTGTATTTTGAAAAAAGAAAAATGCTTCCGAATTAACGAAATTAACAACCATAAACACGTATTCAAAACCCTAAGTTTAAAATAAAACAGAAAAAAAAAAGTCGAAAACTAAAACCGAATAAGTGTAGAAGTCCTGCTGGTTCTCGGTTAGTTTACTTTACCATTTCCCAGTTCTGACCAGCCTCTATATAACGTTACTACTAAATGGGCCTTCATATGTTTTCTTTAGTAATTTTAAACTATGTTAATCCGTATTTATAACACCGTCTCTATTTATCAAAACTACAACTCTATAATCAAAGTTTCAATAAAATAATAGATCTACATAAAAGAAAATTACTTAGAAGGTTATTGATGGTAAACTTTGATAAAATTTAATGTTAGGTAAAAATAACATGTTTGTCAAGTTGATATTTTTATTTTTAAAATGGAAAAGATTAAAAAAAGACTAATAATTTTTTAATGATCAAAAAACTCAATCTCCGTCATTCATTTATTCTCAATTTAATGACTAAATTAAATCAAAACCTACTTTTAAATTATTTTTTTTAAATTAATTTATCTCGCAAACTGTTAATCGTTAGACAAAATAAATTACACCGTTGCGACCGTCGTGTTCTCCTCTTTAATAAGAGCAGTGGTCATATATATACTTTCGACGACTTTTATTTTTTCAATTTTCGGGTGAGTATTGAAAATATAACGTTAATATCACATGTGATTTTAACATAAATGAGTAAACTTCAAAAACAAAAAATGTAATATAAAGTATGATTTATCTAAACCCAAAAAAAAAAAAATCAAATTTTGACAACTTTAATTTTTTTATTTTTTGACAAATGTTTAAACTAATAAGATTATATCACATGTGATATTAACATAAAATGTGGATTTAAAAATCTAAAATCATTATATGATATATAATTAACTTAAACCTATAAAAAAAATTCAAATTAACACTAAAATCATATTTAATATTAACGTAAATCATATGTGATGTTATAATATACGTGTAACTTTAAAACAAATAAACCAATAACACACACGATTTTAACTTTAAATGTGAAATTTTAAACACAAAAATATTATATGAGGTATAATCTATATAGATCCGGAAAAAAATCGAATTTTGAGGACTTTTTTTTCTTCGTTTTTTGTCAAATTTTGATATTCGTAAGGTAAAATCACATGTTATATGAACACCAAATGTGAATTTCAAAACCTAAAAATATTATATGATGCATATTTAACTACAATAAAAAAGAAGAACACAAATATCATAAGTCAAACTACTAATATCACATGTGATAAAACTGTAATTTTATAATTTAAATTTTTCAAAACCCGGAAAAAAAAATTCGTCAAAAATATCAAGTGGTTACTCTATAGAAAAATGAAATAATACTCTTTTTAATGGTGTAATTTATTCGTTTACACCCTGTTCCAGAGTTTAGTGAGGGAAGAATAGAAGTGAAAAAAAAAAAATTTAACAGAAAAGAAGAGAGAAGAAAAGGAGATTATTTTTTCAAATACGCGTTCCTGAATGGAAGTATTTGGAAAGAAAAAAAAGTAAAGAAAAATCAAAATAAAAGTTCGTTATAAACAAATTATAAAAACTCATCAAGGTTGAACGAGCATTACATAATACAAAAATTAATTTTCGAAAAACAAGTGATGAACTTTATAAACACAACTAAAGCAATTCAATATAAATAAATTAAAAAAACTCATCAAGATCAAAAGAGCATTACATAATACACGAATTAATTAACGAAAAACAAGTATATGAAAAATTGTTTAAAAAAATTCATTTGTGTAAAAAAAAAAAAAAAAAAATGAGGAATTTAGCAATTCGATTCAACTCGGTTGTATCGAGTAAAGATGAAAAAATATAAACATGTATATAAAAGATATATATTTGGTTAAAGATAATTTGGTGATTAATTTTAAAAAAATGTATAAAATATATTTTCTTTCCAAATCTTCTCAATTTTGGAAGGAAATTAAGAGAGAAAAATGGAAAAATTTTCTTTCCAGTTCTTTTCTTCTCTCCACTTAAAAACTCAGGAACACGTTATCTTTTTTATTTTCTTCCTGCTTCTTTTCCTTTCCTTCCATTTCTTCAGAAAAAAAAATCTCGGGAACACAGTGTTAATACATTTATGGTTTTTAAGAAAATTATTATTAAACAAAAATAAATTAAAGTATATTTTTAAAATAAAAGATTATGATTTGTTCATTTAGTCTCAAGTTCTATAATGGTGTTAAATGAACTCAACTTTATTAAAAGTTTGGTAAACTTCAGTAAGATAGTAAGATATAATAATATTTTCATAAAAGTGTTCTGATTAATAAACAAATTAGTAATATAGAGTCAATGGGACTAAATACAATAGAAAAATTTTATTTAAAATATGAATACATACCTAATATTTAGAGATTGATTATTTAAGATATTTCTTTTGTCTTTTTGAATAAATAATTAATAGGTTAAAAGAAAATGACCGAAAAATAAAATATGAGGATAGATATGACGATGATACGTGGAGACAAAAACCTTGTTTTATTCAATAGATAGATAGATGGAGTTTCTTATATTTTAAAATTTTGAAGCAAAAGTTTTGTTTTTTCTAGCGAAAACGCATAGACTCAAAGCGTTGAAGACGTTTTGAATCAAACCTAAGCCTGTTCTAATGAATGTAAGTATTTATCATCCGGTCACCCCTAATTAATATATTGCATAAAACTTTCTTTAATATTTAGATTAAACCGATATATAAAGCTTCTTTTTTCCTTTCAATTTTTATATAAAAGTAGTTTGGGTTTTATCTAAAGATACCCACGCGATTCTTGACAATAGTTCATGAACAACCTAATTTACGTTACGTCCATTAAAAGACTTGGTGCACTCACTACCCATAGTTAGTTAAGTGTCAAGACATCGTTATTCAAAATGGTTTCTAAACTCCTTAATCTTGCCATATTTAAACAAGCATATGATATGTAGCAATGTCTACCACATGTAAGGGTTATTGATGTTTCAATTATCAGATTGGGATTTGTAACTGTTAAGTTACCGGTTGCAGTTACATATAACTCATGAACGACAGAGTAATGTCACATAATTTGTTACTATGCCCGGTTATTTTGATATTGATTTTAACTTGTTAAAATTGAAAAAACCGATTAACGAATCATAAGTAAAAGTTAAATTAGCTACTATTCTTGAACTTTCTTTTGAACGGTACATTTTAACTCTCGAAGAGGGAAACACATTGTTATGTGTATTGTTATAAGTCGTAATAAGATACTTTATTATCAAATTATATGATAAGAAAATGTTCAAAACTTACCATCACTCTCATTTTCTCTTAGAAAATTAAGTTCGTTTCCTCGTTCAAACTTTCACACACAAGAAAGACCGATATGTACATGCAAGAATTCGACAAACGACATGATTAGTAGTCAACATGTTGGGTGTATATAATACGATACATAAGAGTCATTTTATACATAATCACACATTTTTAATAACTCAAATCCATCAAAAGTCAAGAATAATTGGCCTACGTTTTTGACCTTTACGATAGTTTTCTTAACTTCCATACACACGCATGCACACATCTATATAGAATATGTATGTTGATGGCGAAATCTCTAGTTGATAAGAATTTGGATGGGAGTCGACTTATATACGATATCTTTTTTTTCTCGTAAAAACGTACAATTTTAATATTCATCACGACTATTTACGTTTGTACATGTGTAATGAAACAATTTTTTATTTTTTAAAATTGCAAATTTAAATACACTCTTGTGAAGAAAAATGAGTTTTCTATAAGGGTTTTTTTCTTTGTGTTTGACCATTATTTCGTCTATGTAAGAAAATTTCATGGGTGTGATAAGTATGATGATGTCGTAGTAAAAGTAAAAAATGGTTACATTTTTCAAAAGATTTTTGGATGCTAATGATATGTTTTCTTGTGTTGTTTTGAAAAAGGCAAACTTCTAGCAAGAAAGATGTGTACATTATCGGTTAAATTTTCAAGACTTTTACCATAATCATTGAGTTTTCTTTGTATGCATACGGAATGTCTGTATCAAGTCATCCAATTATAATCAATAAACTAATTTTTAAGCCTTGACTATTATCGGAAGATTATCGTGCAATCACAGGAAACACTAAAAAATTATTATCTGTTTGTAAAATGACGGTATATGAGTTGACTCATTAACCTATAAAAGTACATGTAACGTTGCGTTATGGCCTATGGCTTGAGCCATGGTTGGGCAGTCGCGTTATAACGGTGTTATGGGCAGCCGCCTTACCGGGCAGACGCGTGTTATGCAATTTTTTTTAATCTAATATTTAGAAAGTTAAATATAAATTGGTAGATCCAGATTTTAGTGTTATGGTTGGAAGATATTTTTGGTGTTATGTTATGAGTTGAGTTATGCCGACGTGTCCATATATAACATTGGGTATTTCGGTATTATAATTGCACGTGCTCGAAATTGTAGGTTTAAGTCTCATAAAAGATAAAATGATAAATGTTTGTAATATGTGTTGTAATACTCTCTTTTAAACAAAAAAGTACTTAAATCAACTGAACCGAAGAAGATTCAAATTTTACTATTGCAAGATCGACTATCACAATGTATATTTTCGCAACTACAAATAACTATTATATACCGTTATGTTGATGTTTTAAGAGTATGTATATCTATGTATCCTTTTTAATCTAATAAATCAAACTAATGATATATTATATCTATTTAGTAATTAACACACCAGCTAATCATATTCTTTCTCCTAGCTCATATTTAAAATGTGTCACAATCTCTTTAGTTGACTTTGTCATTGGGGTTGTCGGAATGACCTCCGATCCAATCTCTTCGGAAACAAGCACTTACACATTAAGCGAATAATAGAAAATTATGCTTAGAAGTAGCGAAAAGAAATCATATTTATTAAATAAGAAATGATTAATAGACATAATTTGTAAACCTAAAAATGGAACTAATGGATTGTATATTTGTAGTTAATGCATTAAACGTATAACCTATATTTTCTTTGTTCAAATCTAATGCATAATGGACAACTATATAATGCATCATTCTGTTTTTTAGATCTAACAATTGGGTCCATATATCATTTCTCTTATTAAATAGGTTTCTTCTATTCAATATGATCGACGAGAGTCGTATTGATAATGCCTATTAGGGTTTCTACTATGTCCCATGTACTTGACTAAGGTCGAGTAGTTATACATTATACCCACATACTTGACTAAGGTCGAGTAGTTATACATTATACCCACATACTTGACTAAGGTCGAGTAGTTATACATTAACTTGGAGAAAGTCGACCCGAAGAATCTGCCGCTACCGGCAAAGTGGTATGCAAGTTTTTATAACCAATATGAACTAAAAAGCTAATATGACTTTCAAAGAGATATGTGTAGACAGCAATGGGAATCGAGTATATTAATAAATAAAAGGTTCGATTAGTTAAGAAATGAATCGGGCGCATATATAGGCTTTAGGTGGTTAGCTCTGTGTAGAAAGGCTAATACTGTGGGGTCTATGAAGTCGTCATTGGGGCCCACTAAAGATGGGCTGGTTTCTGAAGGTCGTTGACCCGTGGCTGGAGGAGAAGACCTGTAGTAATAGTTTAACCCTTTTGTTTTCTCATGGGCTAAATTTATGATCTAACCCTTTTACTTTAAACTTTACTTGATTAACCCTTTAAAATTTGCCTTGTGCATTAACAAATAAAACACTCAATTGATAAAAACATTTATCTTATTAATCTTATGTTAGGGTGTTGAATTTAACCAAAAAGCCAAACAAAACATATCCTCCTAAATGAGACTCTTAATACAAATGCTCTTTTCCAATATGTTATCTTGAGAAAACCCCCCTTATGACTTCTCCCATACAAATAAATATTTTTGTGTTGCCCCTAGAACTACAACTTTGTAACGACAACTTGACAATGTGCAGAGCAATCGAACTATACGTGCACCCTACTTACAGCAAATGTTTGTACTTGTGGTCAGATCGGCATATGTTATTTATTATATATATTGTTTGGTATCATACTTGTTATATCGAACATACTTAATGAACAAGTATATAAGCTCTTCTATCTAACTTTTGATAGTTATCGATCATAAGTTGAAGAATATTTTCAAGTACTTGATCTATATACAGAGTTGAACTTAAATAATTTATGAGTCCACTTCATAGTAGACCAAATTAAACCTCTTTGACCGTCACCTTTGGCTTAGTCTACTACGACGTATTGAGATATCTATTTACAAGATGTGGTTAAATTTGTTTGCCAAGCATGCTAGATATATTAAAGATTAATGGTTTGAGGCACATATCTCTCGACCATCACAGTTTATCAATTGTTTGTAGGTCGCGGTTATACTTTTGTGGGGTTCGATGGACATATTTTTGGACTAGCATTAAATCATTCTTTAAATATCCTTTAGGATCAAGTACAAAATTAGAGGGAGTAAAGTGTAAGTAGAATAAACAATAGGGTGAGTGAACTCATCGATCTCCTCTTTTGACAGATCCCAGACGCAATCGAAGACGATTTTGCCACCACTGTGGGACCCACCCTAAATGCCAGTTGTCATCACCTACCCTTCTCATTAATATACATCTTTTTTCTTTTTCTTTTAACTCGCACGTATTTGCGTTGAAAACAAAAATGAAATATTTTAATTAAGAAGTTTCTTTAAACATATATTTCCCATTATACACGATTAACTTTATATATAATTAATTTTTTTTTTACTGTATAAAGGTGTAGAATTGTGGATGTTATATACCTATTAGGTTGATTGTTTGGCTCGAATAAGAAAAAAAATTAATTCGTCTTTTCGTATATCGGCTTGAGAGGAAAAAAAAATCCGCTACATACCCTAAAGTTTATAAGTTAGAATTGTGTATTTTCACTATATTTGGCGCTTTTATATATATATATATATATATATATATATATATATATATATATATATATATATATATATATATATATATATATATATGTTAATACAATATTTTTAATGTTCTTTCATATTAACACACTTTTGTTCACTTTACTATAGAGAGAAGGTAAAAGGAGTAGATTTGTGTTCCTTAACAATAGGATCATGTAAATTTCTTGTTCTTTGTTTCTGTCCGAAGACTTTGTAAAAGACAATTTCAATCATATATGTAAAAATGAGTTAATTATTTTAATTTTAATTTTAGCGCCTAAATCTATCAAAAATAAAACTTGTTCAAATGCATTCTTAATTACATATTTTAAAATGAATTTAGACAATTTAAAGGATTTTACCTTTTTACTATTCGTTTTTTGTAAATATGAATTTGTTACGTGTGATTTTAATTTGACTTATTTTAGCTCCTTGAAACAAAAAAAAAAAACGACTTATTTATGTATGTTGTATGGCCTTAATTAGGTTTCATTTATCAGCTAGATCGTTTTAGATGGTAGAATTCCAAATAATGAATGTATTCATCTCCTTCTCGTATCGTATTTTATGATATCTCCACTTTCACTATAGTAAAAACGACTTATTCAACCCGGATCTGTTTTTATTCGATCTATCGTCACACAATCGGCATTAAATACAAATTTTGTCAATTATATTTAAAATATAATGAAAAGATTGCCAAAATATCATAAATTTAAAGTCATTGATCAAATGCTGACTTATATACAACCTATTTCTTACGTCTGCAGTGTGGCATAAAACCAAAACAAATAAAACACAAAAACAAATTTAAATACCATAATATCTTTCTTTCTTTTTTTAACATTAATTTAAGAAAAACACACACACGCATTGGGTGTATTTTTAGTCTTTAGTCTTCGGTCTCAACTTCCCTTTTTATTGCCGTAGTCCACTGCTTCTTTTCTTCATAAATAGCCACGCCACATTATACTACTACACTCTCCTTCCTTTCATTCCTTCATTCAGATCGCATCAACACAACATGTATGACGATATACCGATTAAGGAAGTCGATTTCTTCAACGATAAGAAATACGGCATGTCTAATTCGATCCAATCTACTCCTCCTACTACTTATGATTTGAATTCTAATATCAATGTAAGTTGATCATATTTTTATTAGATTTTCTTTTTCTTGTATATATGTTTGTTTTGTTTTAATTATCGCAACCTTGACTATATAGACTCGTTTGCATCTTGTTACCGGGAGTGATCAATCTGGAATTGATGATGTAATCTCTCCGAATTCTGAAAATAAACAAGCTAAACATGAGGTACATATAGATCACATATATATGTATTGTCCTACAAGGAATTTTTCAGGTTCTAAGTGAATTATGCAATATATATCTAGTTAGCGATTGTTGAAGCTGAAGTGAAACGAATGAATGGTGAGAATCAACGGTTGAAAGAGGCGTTGAATAAAGTGATTATAGATTATAACACACTCGAGATGCATCTTGCTACGATGTTACAACAAAAACAAGCACAGGAAAAGTGTAAAGAAGATTTCAAAGGAGGTGGATCGACACCGGCACCTAGGACGCTAATGGGTCTGGCATTAGCAGCTCCTAAGATAGGTGAAACCGAAGAGAATTCGCAGTCGTCTTCAGAAGGGAAGAGCCAAAATGAACAAAATGGAAATATTGATCAAACTACGGAAGCAACCATTCGGAAAGCTAGGGTTTCTGTTCGAGCTCGATCAGAAGCTTCCGTGGTAAATATTTATATCATAAGAAAATTATTAAACTTAAGAAAGAACATATAATATTTCGTAGTATGATTCATTTAGCAATCGATTTGTGTGCTTTATTAGATCGCGGATGGATGTCAATGGCGGAAATATGGTCAGAAAATCGCGAAAGGGAATCCTTGTCCTCGAGCATATTATAGGTGCACCATGGCTACAGGTTGCCCAGTGAGAAAACAAGTAAGTTGTTCCAAATTATAGCAATAGTATTGTGATACAACAATAAACAGTTTGTATGTAAAATAATTCTTGAACAATAAGCAGTTTGAAATAGCTTATTACAAAACTCTTATTTCAAATAATAAGAAAAAATTTAAAAGTTCTACTAAACAAATCTCAAACACCCTAGACAAGCTATAACGTACTTTGTCCCAACGCTCGTACGCATACAGTAGCTCAGTTGGTTCCGAAGGGAAAAAGTTTGTTAAATAATGTGTTGCATGTTTAAACAGGTACAAAGATGTGTAGAAGATCAAACAATTTTGATCACCACATATGAGGGCAATCACAACCACCCTCTCCCACCAACCGCAATGGCAATGGCTTCCACGACCTCTTCCGCGGCCAAGATGCTACTATCTGGCTCCATGTCAAGCTCCGACGGTCTCATGAATTCAAATTATTTAACAAGAAATCTGCTTCCTTGTTCATCTAACATCGCCACCATTTCAGCATCCGCACCATTTCCAACCATTACACTAGACCTCACTCAACATCCAAACCCATTGCACCTTCAGCAAACACCCAATCAATTTCAACTTCCTTTCACAAACCCGAACTCACTGCCCCAGATATTGGGGCAGTCTTTATACAACCATTCAAAGTTCTCGGGGCTTCAAATGTCTCAAAACAATGAAGCCCTAGGAGCCAGCTCACAACCATTGTTGGCTGACACCGTTACGGCCCTTACAGCGGATCCAAATTTTACGGCCGCTCTAGCTGCGGCCTTATCGTCAATAATAGGTGGTGGCAGTGGCAGCGGCAGCGGTGGCGGCTCTAATGGGAACAACAACAATGAAAATGTCAACGTTATCAACAGCAACATCAACAACAAAGGTCATGGCAACAATAAAGTCAGCAATTCAAGTTTTCAAGGAAATTAATAATAATAATACATGAGCTGTTGGTATTAAATTCTTTTTATAGTTAATTAACTTGCTTATTAATACACACATGTTCGCTTTTACTATTCCGCTTCTTCATTGTTTTTTATTATCGAGTTGGATCAAGTATTTCGTTAGGACGTCACATACATAATTTTATAAGGTGGTAAAATATCGTGATATATTTTTTGCGTCATCTGTATACTATGATCACAGTTAAAAAGATTCAAAACGAGTTACTCTCTTACTCTCAAATTTATTCTCTAAAAAGTGAAAAGGCCGGCCCGACCCGAATAATAAATTTCGGTCCGATCTTCGGATTTGGTTTTAGGGATATTTCGGGTATCGGGTCGGGACGTCTGAAACCGACTAAAATCGTTTATAGCCGACTAACCCGGATAGTTTTTATTATTTTTGGGTTATATACCAAAAAATGTCAAACTATGGTTGTCTAGATTCGAAACCAGGTTGCCATACTTAATTGAATGATGATTTAGGGAGCTCATTCATTCACAATAAATATTTTACATTCACAACATTTTCATTTAGTTAGACTATATTACCCTTAGATAACTTTTATCAATATATTATTATTTGACCCCCTAATCTTACGTTTTTCACAAAGCACCATAATTTTATCAATATTTTACCCTAATATTCATTCCTCTTCCTTCTCCAAGCCAACGGCCCACTTATATTAAAATTTTCATACAATCGTAGGCTGAATCTGTCTTCACATGACCTTCTCTTTGTCTCAAAATCATCTCGTACAACATCGATTTCACTTATAGAGACACATGTAATAAAAGAATTCAATAAATTTTAAAGACGGTAAAATGATTGAAGTGTCATATTTACAATCGTAGGTTGAATCTGTCTTCACACGACCTTCATACCGGGTCTAAACAGGTTCGGTTCCAAAAACCGGTTTGGAATATTTAATAAAAAAAAAGCGTAACTCTGGCGTAACTGTTACAAAAGTGCAGCGGGACTTTACCTACATACTTATAGTAAATTTCGAACCGGTTTTGGTCAAACCCGGTTTGGACCGGTTTCGGTTTTCGGTTTTCGGTTTCGGTTTCGGTTTTTTTCAACACTTACATCGTTGCTGGAAATGTGGTTTCAAGCAATTTGGAGAATTGTTTTCATTTTGGTATGGAGCTAAGACACTTATATGGTTGCTGGAAATTTGGTGCAACATATTAAATTGAGTTTTTTGGTTTTTGTTTGGTCAAATGTTATATCGAACTAAAGTTTGTATTTTGTTTGAGATAATCATGTGTTTGCTTTGTTTGTTGAGAATTATAATTTGGTTCATTTTCTTTTTATGATAGTATTTTAATAATTTAATTGCATAAAAAATAAGGCTTTTATCTGTACTTTTATTCTTCTTTGTAGTATATGGTTTTGATTTTGTCACTATTATATGTTCTAATATTATGTCTATTTTAAAACTTGGAGTTTTAATGATCTATATTTTTATTGGCAGAGTATTAAAATATTTGAATCTTTTGAAATGAATAAATAAAAATATTAGCGAAAAAAGACGTCAAAAAAATAAAATTGTTTTAAGAATGTAAGGGATATGATTGCAATGATAACTTAAAAAAGTGTGAGTTTTAAATAAATTTTACACAATATATAAAGGGTTAAATGTAAATATTAAAGGAAGGGTAAATTAGTCGGACCATATAAAATTTGTTTTGTATGGCTAATGTTGTTGTGAACAAATCACTTCCCGATGATTTACCACTCCATCACATGGAGATTTGATTATAATTTTAAGGCAAATTTTATTTAATAATACATAATGAAATCCCATTTAACCCCAACTCCAAAAAAAACCCTAATTTTTAATCAAGTTTTAGAAAACACACATCAACGTGCAACCATCATCATCATATTCAAAATTGTTGCGAACCACAATCATCATCATTAAATCGAAATCAGTTCTCCATTTTATGATCGAAATTCAACAAGAAAGTTTATACACTTGATTTTAATTATAACGTTAGTTGGTTTGTTCGACTTTTACTATTTTCTTTTCATATATTGCAACATAAATTCAGTACCACATTTTTTTTCTTCTTCTTTTGAATCGGATCTAATGGTCCTTCATCAATTCAGCTCTAATGGTCCCGGTTCACAGCAACATCAATCAACATAAGAAAAAAAAAATATATATATATATATATATATATATATATATATATATATATATATATATATATATATATATATATATACAGTACCACATTTCTAACCCGGTCCGCCCGACGGTTTATACCCGACCCGGCCCGGTACCAATCGGTCCGGTTTTTGGTCTGGGATTTTGGGCTTTAACGGTCTCGGGCCGGTTCGGTCCGACCATCTTTGCACTGGGCTATGGTCGACTGAAGCTCCCTTTGCGTGAAACTCATGCAAGGATGAAGCTCCCTTCAACATGAAGCTCGTGCATTGATGAAGCTTCCTTCGGCATGAAGCTCGTACAGGGATGAAGTTCCTTTCGACATAAAGCTCGTACAGGTATGAAGTTCCTTTTGACATGAAGCTCGTGAAGTGATGTAAAGGAAGCGAAGTCGTTATGGTCTGATATGTCATCTTGGTGGAAAGTAAACAAAAGCCCTCGAGAAAATAATGGAGATTAATAGCTTATGGGAGGGGTGATGTAAAGGAAGGCGACCAAAAGTCAATACGCGATGCTATTTTTCGAACCACTTGTTGGGTCTTATGGAGAAAAAGGAATATGAAGACACTTTGTGCCCCCTCTGCTAATCAAGATCTCTATAACTTTGTTAAATCATTCTCCCTTCTTTGACTCTCATCACGAGGGAAAAGATTCCATTTGGATTGATCTTATTGGGTAAATGATCCATCAAGTGTTATTGTCTATGGACCTTAGTTAAGGGGTATTTGAGTCTTTGTTGCTTAGTGGTGCTTGTCGTCCTATACAAATTTTCTTAGTTTTCATGTTCTTCTCCTACTTAAAGTTGCTACTTTTTAGTTTGTATTTGGGTTACCCCTTTCCTTTTTGGGGCTTTTATAATTTATGATATTCAAAATAAAGTTAAAAAATGGTTACGAAAATGCTGGTTAGACCTACATTATAAGCTATGCGAAAATTTTACTCTAAAAAGATAACCTGGATATAGATCGTATTCCATTTTAAAATGAAACCAAAAAGTCAAACTATGACCTTCTACTATGTATAAAGTTTATAAATGTGAAACGAATTAACAACAAAATCCTAATCAAACCAATAAACGAACATACATTAAAAGTATAAACAAACTAAGGGAATGAGAAAAAAGATGTTAGGAGACCCTTAATTAACTAAACCGAGAGCATGTGATTCTAATACCACATTGAGACCGTAGTACAAAAAATAAATATCTAACTTCATTCGAAGTAGTTCTTAATTGTATTGCAAAACTAGACTAAACAAAGCTAAACAAAAATTACATTTAAATGGACTTAATTAGCTAACCCAAAACATGATATGACTACTCAACTTTGAAAGTTTTGTTCTATCAAGTCTCGACTATGTTTACTACTTTGTGTACAATAATACTTACGATAATCAAACATATCTCTTTTGTGTTACACTATGGGATAGACATGTGTTAATAAATCCTTTTTTGGAGTTCCCAAATAGAAAAAGTAAGTTCATAACGTTCTACTTCCCGATGCAATCTTTGATTCGAATTAAGTGATTATTAATAGCAAGGAACATTTATGTGCATGTGCACTTTAAATTCTAACATGTTTTTGAGTTCATTATCCTGTTTGGAAATGTAAATTTAATCTGTAAGACTATACGGAGTGGTAAGTGATAAGCGATAATGATGTGGAGTGATAGAGGTGATTTGTAGGAAAGAGAGTGTGGTTTTAGGATAGAGGGTGTGATGATGTCACTACAAATCAAATGCCATTTTCTGACTGAAACTTTTTCTCACTTAAAACTTATTAGTAGGAATAGCTAATAATAATAATAATAATAATTAAAAAATAATCGTTGCTTCCTCTATCCTTTTTCACTTTTTTCCTCAAAACACAGCTCTCTCTCTCTCTCACCGAAACCCTAGATCTAAAGAACACCATTCTCGCCTTCATCTTCCAGAGCTCTAACTTCGGCTAATTCGCCGGCGATTCCGTCTATCTCGACGCCGTTCACGATAAACGTCGTTCACGGCTGTTCGATTGCCTTTCTATGTCAATATTCAGTTTCTTCGCCAATAGATCCGCCTCTATAATCTCGGTTCATGATTCATCAGCCAAATCCGTCCGTAGATTGCCATTCACGATTCACTTGCCGGAGGTTAATCACCGTCGAATCCGCCTTTATCGGCACTGTTAACGATTTCGGCCGTCGATTACTGTAAATGCCTTTCACGATTCATCTGCTTTAGGTCAAGCCTTCTCAGTTGAAGAATTCGTCCGTTCATTGCTAATAGGTTAAAACACCTATTGTTTCTCCTAATATTGTTCCGGTGAGGCTCCTATCACACTTCACTTAGTTCGGTGCCTGTAGGTTTTTCGATTGGTGATACTCTGCGACTTCTTCATCTCTAATGAGTTACACTTACCAGGCTCTCTGTATCAGGTCGTCAGCCGATGAGGTAATTTCAATCATGAAGTAAAATATATCATTATTGTATTCCGATATTTAAATTATGCATTATTTATCCTAAATTTAGTTGAAAACAATTTTGGTTACAGTATTTACCTTGTTACAAACGATTTGTTGAGTGAATTTAAATGACTTAAACTAATAAGTAATGAACAAAGTTAGCACCTAGCCGAATAAGCTATATTATTGATATTCTACATTAGTGACTTCTAAAATAGGTTATTACGCGTTTTAAGTTTATCTGAATTTATATATTGTTAATTTTATACTTCCTTAGCATGAGGAGTTCCAAACAACTTATAGGCAAAACATAAGGTTCAACAAAATTCGCACTCAAAACAAAACAGGTAGCAATATTTGTGTAGAATTGTATGTAAAAGAAGCTTCACTCGTTGATTCTTGACTTTTGTATCTTAAGTGATTAGGTGATATATGTAAAAACTGTTGATTAGTAGTTGGTTCAAAGGACTTCTTGTTTTATTTTTCGTTTTCGTAGGCCTTGTAGACACACGACATGTCCTTGCAAGTTATTGATGCACATGGATGCAATCTCTACTTTACATTCTTGATACGTCATATAATGATATATGTGTGCTTCTCAGGCGGTGTTCAAATTCCTCTGTAATTTGATTATTTGATTAATGGACATAGGTTCGATAAATGGGACTCATGTAATTCACTCTGTTCTAATCCTTCAATATCATTGTTGTAAATTGGTACTCTTGTCTTCCTGTAATTCCCTTTATCTATATATAAATGGTACTACTGTAACGTTCATGATTATTATCCTTTATAGGAAACGACTGATATTGCATTAGGTGGACTACATGGATACGTGGAGTTGTTAGACAACAAGTTTGGCTACTGGCAGATTTTGTAAATCAAAAGGTTATGGCTGATTGGGCTGTAAGGTACTGAAAAACTCAAGCTTATCTACTACTTGAATGCTAATTAAGACTTTTTGAGTATTGCATGTAAAGGAAATGAATCTTCATATTCTCTATATTGTTTTCATTGCAGGGCTTGCCGGCTTGGTGTTCTTAACATGGTCTATCAAGTTGTTTTAAGAATGAAGGGAACAAAAACAAAGCCTCATATTTACTCAATGAAAAAGATGTGCGGTGATATATATGATCCAACTTACTAATTCCATTTAGCTTATAAAGTGATCATTAACATTTTATCATAATGAATGGCGTTTGAACCATCCTACTAAACTTTTCATTTCAAACTTATCATTTTTTGTTGACCTTTTGTTTATAGAGTTTGATTACAAACGGAACAAGTGTTGACCCATTCGCTGCACCACTTGCATAAGACGTTGGAGAGGTTGAAAGCATAGGACTCGAGGAGGGATCTGATTTTCTTGATGAGGTAAATTTTTAAAATTTTTAAAATTTTTTAAATTCTTTCATTGGATTCAGTTGTGGCTTATTTGATATTTCAGGTAGAATAGATCAAGTGTCATGTCCTTGGTTTATCCCGATTTAGTGGCATTTCCAATGGGTAGGTGTTTGCTTTTACCTGTGAATTTATTGATCCGATTGAACATTGAATGCCCTTAATAGCATATTGTTTGACCAGAGAACTGATATGTCAATGAGATAACGACTAATTCTGATCTTAAATCTTCATTCTAAGATGTTTAACTCTAATTGTATAGCTTAAATTTGATGAATATGCATGCTCCAACGTCTTATGTCAATGAGATAACGACTAATTCTGATCTTAACTCTTCATTTTAAGATGTTTAACTCTAATTGTATAGCTTAAATTTGATGAATATGCATGCTTTAGACTGTATATGTACATAATTTACTGAATAATAATTTTTCCCAGTGAGAATTTATGTCTAACTAGTTTTGCACTTTGATTGATATATGTAGGTTTCATGGAAGTTGGAAGAAAACAACATTGGACCTGTATAACGGATTAGTAGCTGAAACTGCAACTTGTGGGAGCCTACTCTTCAATACAATATGAGTGACTTCCAACCCATTTGACCCGGTATTAAAGAAGTCGAGAACAATAGTTATTTTGTTAATTTTTATTTAGTTGGCCTAAGAGTGAACTTGTAATTGTATAATATTATTTTGGAATTCATAAGCAATAAAATTACCTTTTATGATATGTAATTGTTTAGAAAATTATTGTAATTATTTAATAAATATGTGAAATAATCCAGATTTTTAAAAAAAAAAAAATTTAACCTTTTGTGACTGAAAAATTAATAAGTAAAGGTGAAATTAAAAAGTTTTTGAGCACCCAATAGTGACTGAAAAGTAAATCATTAAATCCTTCACTACTTTTTCTGACTGAAATATTAAGTCAAAATAGACTTTTAGTGATGGCTTCAGTAGTGACTGATTTTCCTTCAGTGGGAGTAGCCAAAAAGACTTTTACTGACTGACTTTAGACTTTTCCTGACTGTTTTTTTCAGTCACTAAAAGTCCTTTATCTTGTAGTGTGTGGAGTGATAGAAAATGGGTGGAGTGGTGAGGGTGTGATGATGTGGAGTGATAGAAAGTTGTATTTTTATTATTTTTTTTATATAAATGAAATTTATATAGTTGTATTTTTATTAAAAATAAAAACAAAACATACTACAATTTATTTATAAAAAAACATACTACAATTTATTAAAAAAAAAAACATACTACAATAAAAAAAAAATACTACATATCCGAAAAAAAAATTTCGATAAGCCTTTACTTTTCGAGCTCCGCTATTCTTCGATAAGGCTCCTCCAGATGACTAATGTCCTTCATAATCGTCTTTAATGCTTTTGATCGCATTTTTTCTTGAGCAGTTTCAGTAAATTCCCCGAACTTTTGCCCAATAAACTGGAGTGATTCTTCGGCCCCCGAAGAAGAAGCAGCGGCTTTGCCCTTTCCTTTGCGCGCTTTTGCTTTTGCTTGATCTCTACCCACCGGTCTTGGAAGATCTTCCTCCAACTGAAGATCATCATCATCATCGTTGAGATCGAATGAAGCAAAAGGCGATACCGGAGTGGCGGGAGTGGAGGGGTTACTAGACTCCGATGTTTTGCGCGCTTTTGAGGACCTTCCAACAGTTGGTACATGTTGACAAATCGGGCTTTTTTTCAATATTTCCCAAGACGCGTAATGTTGGAAACCCGTACTCATTTTCGCGCGGTATATCTCCATAGCATGTTCGACCACTTGTTGATCACTTTGACCGCTTGTTCTTGATTGTTGGGCTTGTCGCATAATCCCGTTGAATTTTCGGACCTTTCTTTGTAAGTCGGTCCACTTGCTCGATATCATGTCGTTGGTACGAGCGTAATCGGGATCTTCTTGACGCATCTTGTGGAAGAATTTTTCGCGAACACTTGCCCAATAACGTGGTGAAGCTCGATCTCTTCCCAAGATGGGGTCTTCGGATGTCGACGACCATGCCGAAGCAAGTGCGACCTCTTCCCGTTCGGTCCACTTCTTTTTTTCGGTTTTGCCTCTTTGCGATTCGGTTTCCTTCTTCTTATGTCGCCTCTTCCCACGGGTCGGCATACTTTCCGGTTGAGTTTCCGGAACAACGTCATCGTCTTCGGAATCGACCAATCCGCGGTTACGGTCAACGTCAAATGGAGGCACTTGTGGAAAATCGCCGAGGTTAAGCAATTGTTGGAACGACCCTCCTTGGTATACCGGGTCTTGGGATGGTCGTTGTGGTGGTGGAGTTTGTTGGTAAAATTGTGGATATTGGTTAGGGTTTGGAAATTGGTTAAAGTTTTGAAATTGGTTTGGGTTTTGATATTGGTTGGGGTTTTGAAATTGGTTTGGAAATTGGTTAGGGTTGAACCATTGGTTGGGGTTGTTTTGATTGTTGAACCATTGGTTGGGGTTGTTTTGATTGTTGTTGTTGGGATCCATTTGATGTAGAATTTGTATAAAATTGTGAGAGAATGTTATAAAAATTGTAGGAGAAAGTTGGATGATTTGTGGTTGTTTTTATAAAAATTGTTTGGGTTTTATAGAGGAGTGTTGGGGTTTGTTTTTGGTTTTGCCCGTTACCCTCTCGACCGTTTGAAATACTCGACTGTTGCACCCACTTTCTCCCTCACCACGGCGTGTTTCTGCTCACGCCGTGGCCCAATTTCCTTCGATAACGCCCCCACCGGAGTGGAGGTGGGGCGTTATTAGGCGTGATTTGGCGACGTGGCGGCGTTATTCTTCGTTATCACGCTCCACTCCCACTAGTCTAATCGAGAGTTAGAAATTTCAAATTCCGTGATTTGGTAACGATCTTGATTATATAACTTTCAGAAAAAATAAAAATATAATCTATTACTATACTAAATCAAACTATAAAATTGTCTCTATAATATCATTAACGTTCTGTTCTCAAGTCTAAAATTAAAGAAAAAGAAAGTAATGTAAATAAAAATAAATTAAAGTAAAGGAAAGTATTTATTTACTTTACGATCACCCCAAATATTGCCGGATTGTTTTATTGAATAAAAGGTATAAACTTTACCTTCAAATCCTTTCATTTTCTTTACTTTCCTTCCTAAAAAAAACTTGAGAACATTATAATTTATTTATTTCCTTTCCTTTATATTCATTTACAACAACGTAAGGCTAATGTGTTAGGTTGGTTAAAATTTTTGCCGCCTTTCTACAATATTATGTCATTTACGGTTTCAAACACCCCACGTAACCACGTACATCAATCAAAACTGTTTTTGGACTCCACTATTTACTGAAACCGTTTTTCCTCTAACCGTATGTATAATGTAAGAGAATGTTGTTTAAATTCACAATCAATTAGGTTTTCATCTCTTCCCTCAACAATTATAATCCCCACATTATTATCTTCAACTTGGTCATCAATCAACACATCTTTGAAGCTTATATTTCTGTGTAATCAATCGGAGTCGGTGCGAAGATTGTTGTTTCCATGGTTTGCTTACTTACACTATATATTTTGAACATGTTATTTGTGTAAGCTTATATGGCTTGCTTACGTACACTATATATTTTGCTCAATACTGATTTCTTTGAAACAACATGCGATATTTTTTTAAAACTGCTAACTCGCTCAACTTTATGTTGACCTTTTTAGTTTTCACTTTCAGGTAATGGTACTGCTTATTTGTTCTGTGTACTGACTGGACTTTTAGAAGACCTTAAGTTGGACATGGGATGCATTGTCTTTTATTACCATTTATCGTACTCTTGACATTTGGTTGTAATACTCGACTATAGGGGTTTATCCTTTTCGTTCAGTATGTTATTTCCGAATGTTTGTTTTGGATTGTAGTGGCTCACCATTATGTAAGTTTCTGCTTATGTGTGGCGATGTCATGACACATCTTCGATTTTATTTTGGCATTTAATAATATTATATTGCTATACTAAAGTGCTATGACGATCGCCAATCGATCACACCTTACATTTCCGCCAA
>CAJVGC010000590.1:28979145-29114823 GCA_910822075.1 Senecio squalidus | reverse complement strand
CTTAACGCATTTAGTGCTAATAAATATAGAATTATAATTTAAAGAAGAATGAGCATGCAAATCTATTTCATATATGTCATTAATATCAATCATATTAATATAATAACATTATGTTTGAAACAGAAATTCCAAATTCATTATTCTATAAAACATAAACTGAAACATTCCCCCCTAACATAAGTAAGTGCATAATAACAATTGTCTAATACAATTATTATGCCTAGGGTAAATGTAAGTTGCAACTTATCATGGTTTCTATGACTGTACGTACGGCATAGCCTACATACAATTTTAGAGATCCATTCTTTCAGTTTTCTCTTTGCTCTAAATCCTCATAAGGTAACACAAATATGAGTACTACAACCAGTGTCATATACTCACGTATTTATTTTTAGAGAAAGATATAATTCTATAAGTGAAGATTCCTGAAGATCCGGCGTTGCCGACTCTCTTCATGTCTTGCACCTCGGCTAGAGTAGGACAATTCCTCTTTCAATGCCTAATCACTCAACAGTGATTTCAACCATCATCCTTAGCAGGATGTTCTCTTTTCGCTACTTAGCTTAGGCTTGTGAATATAAACAATTGCTTGTTTATTCTTTCCGTCTTTAGCTTTTTCCCTTAGCTTGCGGTTGTGTGTTCTTACCAGTACCATACCACCACGAACCGCTAGGATCTGGTTGGTAACCGATTAGGAAGGAATTTCTCAAAACTCTACGTGCATCAAATGAAGTTCTTGAGAATTTTAGCCATACCATTTATATTGTTGTTAGGAATGAATTCATCAAAACCTTGTGAAAGGCTATTCATAACAACAATAGGTTGATGGTAAGGGTAATTAATCCTTTCCAAATGATTAAAGCAGCTTTTATGTTGACAACGTGAGTTCATACTGACGTTTCAACAACATATTTACACTTATGCAATTCTTGAATCAAGTCGTTCAATTCAAGACCGACTTGTTTCTCATACATAATGTGAAGCTTAATAATCATTATATCCGGCCACTTATCGCTACTTGATACGTTGCCCGAGTTATCTCATCATAGGCATCTTTCAGCTCAAAAGATATCGGTTTATTAATGACTGGTAATTCCTTCATCGCTCATAGAACAATTTTCAGCTGATGAAACCAATCATTAAAATTTGGTTCAGTAAGTATTCACTTTTGAACATTGTTTTGATTTCTGACATAATCCCGCTTGAATCGGGATTTTGTGCCATTTCTACAAAACAGAAGAAAGTTCTGATTAATACTTTCGACATAAAATTCTTAACTTAAACGTAAAACCCATGGTTTACTTTTAGTTAAGTCTAGGACCCAATTGACATATTACCGTTCCATCAGTTGATCTGCTAGGAACTAAATAATACTCAAAAGGTAAGGAACGATTCGTAATTGCATTTACCGGTGCAATTCCTAGAAAATGGGACTTAATGTCATAATTCGATCCGAGCATCAAAATGGTGATCGTGACATTAATCATGTTTCGTCGCATCTTATCGCTATCGGCGTTTACAGTCTCACTGCATAACCCGATTTAAGTCATCCGACTGAAGAGATAGTCCACCACAGTCTCACTATGAGTGGTAATCCGCCTTGGATACACTTCACCTACGTCTCACGTAGAGTGACGAGCAAGTACAAGTTGTCTAGGCAATACGGATAGCAATTGACTTAAATTCCATGGGTGTTAAAAATCTACGTACGCAATTGCCATGCACCAATTTCGTAGCGTAATTTAATTAAAAACAAAATGTTTTTATTTTACTGGTTATTAAACGTGTTTCTATGATTACCTAACTCATACAACTAATCGTAACATGGTCATCATTAAAAAAACATTTCGGTAGCTCTACAACGGGTACGACCAGGTAAGCAAGTGAGGGTAGGGGACGACTAAGCATCTCTTAAAACCTGACCTCATTAGGAGTAGAATACTCCGCAAACTTTCCTAGACATCGTCCTTTATGTAGGTGAGCCTAGTTGGATAATAATACACTGAGCATGTACAATCTAGTTATAAATTACCAATCACACGCTTATTAAATCGATGGTTTTTAAGATATTTTGTAAATTTATACGTTCCGTCGCTGGACCAAATTACGGTATATAAACCCAACCAAATGCGTTATAGAACGTATAAAAGTGTCAAAATAAATTAATAACTCGTCATAATAATTCTTTAGTCTTATTATTAAATTTTGTTTCTTTCAAAAGACATTTGACAAACAATATTTATAATAAACAATTTAAAATTATTCTACGCAACTAATTGGGTAATGCCTAAAAAGTCTCTATGGTCATTGTTTACATATTGAATCACTCCCGTTTCAAAGGAAACGGACCACATACATCCGTCCAAATAAACAAGTTTGGATTGCGTAAACTATCAATATGTAAACAATTCGTATATCAAATAAACCACACATAACTTTTTATCATACAAATCCTTTTGTGTCGCACATATTCAATTAACAATTAATAATATGTCACTAATTCAATTTACTTTTTAACAATATCAATATATCTAATTATGCTTACAAAGTTATGCATGCAACTTTATAACCATAATTTTGCATAAAAGTAAATAAGGTAATTAAACATCAAATTGCAAGGTAGATTGATTTCAAATTAACTTTTAATTTTGTAAAATCATACAATAAACCAACCCTAATCCCCCCTCAATTTTGATGTTTTAGATCCAAAATAATATTTACCTATGTTTTGGCTGATACCACTGTAGGTATACAACTAGAGTCATATTGTCAAACAATACATGGCAGCGGAAATAGGATCACATAGTAAATATTAAATCGGATAAAGTAATACCTTTTAGTCTTGAATTACCAGCAAGCTAGTTGTGTAGATCTAAGTGTAAGATCTAATATACGGTTACGTACGCGACACCTTCTTTTAGCGACAGACTAGTATGCTAGTACACGTTTATTGCTTTGTACAACAATTGTCTTAGCAGCAACTCTTATTACAAAAACCAAGATAAACAAAAAAATAGAACCCTTTTTATTTAAAAAATCGATCGGCTAAGGTTTCCAACCTTTAGTCGACATTTTATGGTTTGCAATCCATTAGGGTTTAGGGTTTATCTTCTATTTATAGGTTTTCAAATCCAAGAGTTTGAGTTATATTACAATAAGGAAACCTCCTTATTTACATAATAAACCCTCTATTTAATAAATATTTACTCTTAACCATTAAGTAATATTTAATAAATAAATTAAACTTGTAGTCGTGTCTAAATGGCGATGTGTGCGCTCCCGTAGTCTCACACATTTACGGACACACATTTGTTAAAACTATTCAAATACCAACACATTTAAATTTTGTCGCGATAAATTGTGATTAGATTTTGATTTAAGGTTAAAATAGTTATGTTTGAAAATATGCTAAGAAGTTTCAAGTATACTCTCTATGGTTAAGCTTTTATCACCTGATTATTTAACTATTCAATTTTCTTTGCCTAATTTGTAACTGATAGCTCTAACTACAATCAACTGATTATATGATTATCTCAGTTTTTTTTATTCATTTAACTGCAATGATCAGTTACAAAGATACAAAACACTCATCTAATTAAACCCCGTAAGATTAGTTGGTTATATATATATATATATATATATATATATATATATATATATATATATATATATATATATATGGTCTCAGGTTCTCAGCTGCATAGTTAGACGCAAATATCTTATTCCATTTCAAATGACATACATTTCGACTTTGGTTAGACGCAAATAAAAATCGTTAGACGCAAATATAAAGCGAAATACATTTCCGCCAACAGTGGGGTGTGACATAGACTGCAACGACAGTTTCTATTTGGTTTTCAGGTTTCATTTTTGAATAAGTTTGATTTACAGGAGTTGGATTTGGTTTAGATATGTAGGTTTATTTTGTTTGTAATTTTTTTGTGTCTATGTGCGTGTGATTTTGGGTTTGATCTCGTTTCGACCTAGGTTTAAATTTTAAATGGCGCGAGGTAGATAGCTCGCTGGAGTGAGAAGGTGGTGGCAGAATGAGGTTGCGACGGTGGTGATTGACTAATGTGGTGGTGGAGATATAATTAAACCAAAAGAAATGATAAAAATTGAATCATTAGGGGTATTTTAGTCATTTCAAATCTCAGAGGGACTATCTTTGTAGCCAAACTAACGACCTAGGGAATTAACCTGTAGGATTTGCAACCCAAGAACTGAATCTCTTGTTTTGATACAAGCACGAGGACCATTTATGTAATTATCTCAAGTTTTTTATCTAGTAGTATTTAGTTATAACAAATAAGATGCTGGGCCTATGTAGTGATGCTTTTTGTTATGAGCCATATTTATTACAAGCCCAAATATTATGCAAAAAGCATGCAAAATCGGTGGAGGACCGGAGGGTATTTGGTACTTGGTTCAGTTGGTTGGTTTTTATATTTTATAATTTGTCTTTTCATTATTATCCTTTTTTTTATGAAAGGCAAAGCGAAATTTAAGAAAAAAAAACAAAGAAAGAAAGTTCGAAACAGGCTAATCATGAGAGTAAAAAGATGGCAACCCAATACACAGACCATTGAAAACGAACATCGAAAACTCTTTACGCGTTTAAAGTTCCACCAGGGTCATTGATCCAGTTTGACCAAGTTGCTACGTTAAATTTGCTTCTACCGGATATCCAACGAATGGGACATGCTGAACCAATTCAACTCTATCTTCTTGTAATTCATGTAGAATTAAAACTTTTTTTCTTAAGAGTGAAGAACTTGATTTCGTTATCTTCGTGTAGCCCATAATAAAGTGTAAGAAGTGGCATGAAACAACTTTGTTGCTCCACTAATGTTCTGAGAAAAACCTTGACCGTCGACAAGAGATTTCAGAGAGAAAATCGACAGGTTGTTGAAATTCCACCACGCCCATAACTTACGCCATATTGGTTTTTTACTTGTAGTAAATTTTTACATTTTTTCTTAGACCTCAAATATGGATTTTATTGTTACTTTAATAAAGTTAATTCTATCTCAAAAACATTCAATTAGTCTTCGATGTTAAAATTAGGAAATGGATGACTATAATTCCTAAAATAGTTAAGACGGAATAGCCAAATCATCAAGTCAACGTATCCGAGATCTTGCTACTAATTGGAATTGGTCTTAGGTTCATGAAAATTAGATCGTCGTCTTCATCTTGTGGCAGCAAGATATTAGTGTTGAGAGCAGTGTAAACCATTAGAACAAATGAAACCAATACCGAAAGTGCAGAGAGAATAAGCATAAGCAAATGAGCAACACTACTTTTCATTTCGTGTGCATATTCCGTTGAAGCCAATGCCAATACTGTTAATGGATATGAATACGCCCACCATACCACATTGAACTTTTTCATTGATTTCTTGAATAACCTCGGTCGTAATATCTGAAGTCAAACAGGAACAGAAAGTGATTAGCATATATAAAATTATGAGTTTCACGAAATGCCCCCAAAATCTTTGTTCGGCTTATTATTAGTTTTGTGACACAAAAAGTATTATACGTGAATTAGATCAGTTTTTTTTAGCAAAAAAATCCCAATAAATCTCTAGTTAACGAGAAACAAAAATTAACCAAAAAGTAAGATACTAAGGTTGTTTTTAGTTCGCGAAAAAATTTCAATTTTTTCATCTATATTTTTCTTGAAAAAGAAATGCATTTTTATTCCTTACAAACAAAATGAAAATTATGAAAACGCGTTTAGATGCAGATAAAATGTTTTCATTTTTTGTAAGGAAATGAAAAGGAAAATTTGGAAATAATAAAAAGTAGTTTCCAAAAACTTAGTATTAAAAGTGAAAAGTGGAATTTTTGTTTTCGCTTAAAAGTTTTTTGAAAAAACACGTGTTCTGTTTTTTATGTTTTTCTTAAAATTTTTTCCATAAAATGAATAATTTTTTCAACTAAACACACCATAATCTTTTTAAGACAATAAATTAATATTAGAAAATTAAATAAAGAAACTAAAAAGGTGAAAAAGTAACCACTATACTATGCCTCTTTCATATGGTGTTTGGATGTCATTGTAATTGTACGAAATATGACTTGAAGGAATGTCACGTCATCAATTAGACAAATGCATCGGATATTATTCAAATGATACGAAATGACCTTAAGTCTTATTAGTTCTCTAAAATTCAAAAAGTTCGAATGTATATCATAGAAAGAAAGTATTTGGTATACCGAATATTATGTATTTATGTAGAAATTATATTCTATCGAGATTATATCATGTATAATATGTTTTATACAAGTAGTTGAAATTCGAGTTCGAGTTTTATTAATAACTAGCATTTAAACCTAAGTCTATTAGTTTTTCATATTATAGCTAGTCTTGATAAAAAACATAAAAAGTTAGAACTCTTTGAACCAAAGTTGTTTCCATGACAACATGATAGTTTTGAAAAGCTATGTGTTAAACATACTCATATATATTATAGTATATATGTATTGTGTAAAGTATCTTTATATATATATTTTTAATTATTATTATGTAAATAACATAAAAACTATTAACTTTTCAATCAAATTATTATTAAGAAATTAGCAACTCTTTTTTACAAAAATGGATTGCTTTTTTGTAAAGAAAATCCTTGTTTGACTTACCAGAGATAGGAAGAGAAATAGAGAAAGATAAAAAAGCATCTTTGATGAGTAATCAAACGTCCCGGAAATAGAGTCCCAAGCTAAGCTTGCCATGCTTGGAGTAGCGATAAACAGAAACATAACGGGACGAAGCATCGCCGGCATGCAACTATTACTCGCAAACCGTTGATAAAGAGTCACAAATAACACCAAATAATGCACAATCCCTAACGAGAACAATACCATAGCACTCTCCTTCCACCCCATCTCGGCTGCAGCCCGAGCTCCAACAAAGTTTCCTATAACCGATAACTGACTCGCAGGATTCGCTGCCGTGGACAAAAACCTTTTCCCTTTCGTAAACCATTGTCCGTATATTTTCACATCAAGAATAAATATTGGAACAACAAATACCCAAAAAAGAAAAAGATAATAAATAGTTTTCGGAGTGAAAAATGGAGATGACTGAAGCAATAGTAGCCATGATATCCAAGGGGCAAAAAGGTAATTAACACTTATATGGTTTAGGTATTCGCCTTTAACCATATTGGATAATAATGCACAACGTAAAATATATAAAATCGAAAGCGTTAGAAGAATCAACAAAGATAATGACCACATGAGAACGAATGCGGTGGACGGTAATATGCCGAGCATTCTTCTATAGGCATGAGCATCTTCTGGTGGCTCGTTTAGGGTTTTGAAAAGTAGGGTTTGCCAACAAAGGGAAAGAGATATTCGAAAATAGCCTGCATGGAACTTTGTAATGACGGGAAAAATGATGGTTTTCATTAGTATGAGAATGTTGTCGTGAGAAACGCGGTGAGGAGTGATCGTTGAATCGATCGTTAACTCGACATGGGGTGGTTCTGGTGGTGTTTGTTGAGTGAGTTTGCCTTGCATTGTGGTGGACATAGTTTTTGTGAGTGTGTTTTTCACACGTTGTCTTGTTTTAGGTTTTGTTGTTTGGATTCGGGAGAAAGCGTGTAAACTATATATAGACAACCAAATTGACTAATATTTGAAATATAATAATTCTTATTTTGAAATAATTAAGATAAAGACGTTTTAGTGTATATGAGAAAATATGTTGTTTTTAGGGTAATAATTTGTTTCAATAAACTGGTTTTGATAAGAAGTTTGGTAGATATTTCTTATTTCAACTAAAGGGCCTTTAACCTAACAGTTTTTGTGGTTGAAAGTGTCTGGATTTCAATTTGATTTTCAATTTGAAATCGAAGTTCGAGTTTCGTTGAAGAAAAATGTAAATATGTATGGTATAATGAATTTACCGCATTAAAGTATAATAATATGTTAACGAAACTCATTATCTGTTTTTGCTTAGAGCTGTTTAATTTTAAGTTTAGCTTAAGATAATATTATTTTTTTACAAGTTGCCAATTCAAGATAATATAACAAAGCTTTTTTTTATAAGAAGAAAAATTACCTAGATATTTTCAAATTTTATTTATTACATGTCCGTATAAAAATATATTTAACCAATCACTATAATTGATATCATAAAAATTCCCTTTTTTTTGTTCGATTTAATTAATTTTAGAAAGAAAATAAAAAGTTTAAACTCATAATTCTAAAAAGTGATTTATTTTTTTATTTTTTTATTTTTTCGGTTTTATTCATAGTGAATCTGATTAATAACTTAAATTAAATCCTTAACAAAAAAAATTAAAAAATACAAAAAAATAATAATATTGAGTTTTAATAACAACAACTCTAATGACGTGTATTAATTAGTTATACCTTTTTAATAACAACTTATAAATTTAGGGACTAAGCCCCGATTTAAAAAAAATTGATATTTATAAATTTCAATACATGTTTTAACATATAGACTACAATTCTAAAACTTGTAGTTATCGACACTCAAAAATTATATATGGATTAATCAGGTATATATCTATATAAGTGACATCACAAGTCCTAAAACTTGTTGTTTTAAAACTTGTACAAATATGTCTAAACCGTTTATATTGTTACATTTAATTGATTAAATATTATTTAAAAATGTGTGAAAATGATTAAAAACGAAATATTTTGTGACATATTCTTGGAAGTTTACGTGGGACTAAAGGCGGCTGAGTAACTCGGCTAACCCTTTTGGACCAATCCGGCTACATGTTTGGTTTCAGCTCTTTTCTTTACAGCTAGATGTCATTATGGTAGACCCCACATTATAAAGCTCGGCTTAACGGCTTGACTAATGAGTCAAGTTGGCACGCTATTAAAGGGAAAGCCTTTAGTAAACATTCCACTTTTTAATCTTATGTATTATATTTATATAAATTGCATTA
The DNA here is from genome assembly GCA_910822075.1 of Senecio squalidus. NCBI lineage: Eukaryota > Viridiplantae > Streptophyta > Magnoliopsida > Asterales > Asteraceae > Senecio > Senecio squalidus. The sequence goes on along the minus strand of CAJVGC010000590.1, from coordinate 29,105,888 downwards.
GTGATATTTTTTCTTGAAAAAATTAAGACAACACATTTATAGGTATAAAGTATAATTAAACATGATACTAATACTGGTACGTACCAAAAAATTATGATACTTTCATGTCTTATCATGTTTTGAAGCATTATTTGGGAAATCGTAAAATTATAATTTTAAGATTTGTTTTACTTTTTTATGTATCTTATTATCTTTATACATGACAAGCTATCATAATATGTGGTGTATAATTGTGTGTGTGTATATATATACCCAACAAAGAATGAAGGTTAGCTTTATTTTCCTTTAATTAACTATTTTAACGATATTAATTTTAGGAAAAATTTCAAAAATATCATACAAAAATACCGTTGAAAATATTGTTTTGACAAAATACAGATTGGACTCGCGTTGCGGTCATTTAATACCATCGCGGGAGCCCATATAATAGGTTCAGCGGACGAAAATATTGTTTTGACAAAATACAGACGTTTTATACTATGAATAGAAGGAAACAAGCCAATCATAAGGTATACATATTCTACTCCCTAAAACTTTATCCCCTTCATTTGTTCATCATAGATTGATTCTTAAGCTGAAGGTAAATTAAAAGATTCCTCTCGAATTACGTTGATTACGCCGATCTACATGTTTGCTCATCAACATTATACATACAAATCGAACTCAAGTTTCTTCTTAGCGGAATTACGCTTGATTAACCGTATAAGAATTTATACGGACAAATAACAAATTTATTATACGTACTAACCATGAAATCTATACTACTTTATAAATTAAATTTAATGTATTTAAATTTTAGAATACTTTTAAAATTAAATTTTCAAAACTTACTATTAGTGGTAATTTGTAACTCTCAAATAAATGTTTAAATTCATAATAATAATTATTAAATCTCATAATTGTTCAATAAAGTACATGATTAATTTTCAAACTAATAAAAATAAACAAAGTTTCGTTTTACTCACCCACCAATATGAGATAAAAGTAATAACACATAATAGAATATATTAAAAAATAAATTACAAATATATTTTTTCATTAGTAGTATATAACTTATGGGATAAGTGCATGAGAATGTAATAAACTTTGTTCGATTTGCTATTGTATGTATCCAACTCTCAAAACTTCTATTGTGTGTATTGAACTTTTATTTTTTAACAAATGATGTAAGAACCGGATTTTTTTGAGAAATATTAAACTTAAAAAACCGGTTACACGTCAGCAAAAATGCGGTCTGTTACATCATTTGTGAAAAAATAAGAGTTGAATACATACAATAGAGATTTTGAGAGTTGGATACATACAATAGCAAATCGCACAAAGTTTGTTACATTCTCATGCACTTAGCCCATAACTTATTTATATAAAGTATAAGGGGTCGTTTGTTTTTCATGTTAAGCTCGTAATGATATCTAATTGTATTATCCAATAAGTGAAATAGTATATAAGAGGTTTTGATTTTTTTTTTTTGAATAAGATCTTGATATCCCTTTTTTTCCTCCTATTTGATAAGCTATATTTTATATCTTAATACCTCTTAATACCTCTAATTAGAATTAATATTATGACACCACATCGTAATGTTAGATATTGGCTTGGAGACTTTCGTCGTCAACGTGCAATGAGCAAAAATGAAAAGTTCAATCATGCTCATGCAAAACTTAGAAATGTTATTGAACGGGCGTATGGAGTCTTGAAAGCACGTTTCCCGATTTCGAAAAAGATGTCAACGTTCTCATTTGATACACAAAGGGATGTTGTTATTGCATGCTTTGCGGTTCATAATTTTATACGAAAGGAACGCGTTAATGATGAGTTATTTTCTATATCTGATCAAATAGAGATACAATTCGAAAATGAAAATGAAACAAAAAATAATCAGAATCAAGAATTCCAGTCACAAGGTAGTGCATCAGATCAACAATTAATGATAAACTTGCGTGAAGAGATGGATGATCAGTTGATGCACAATGGAGAATGATTTACTTTAAATAATTTTGTCATGTTAGTTTATGGATTTTCATTTACCGTACTTTGTCGGTATTATTGTTAGAGTGTTATTGGTGAAGACGTTGTCTTTTGATCTAAAAACTTTTTGAATATTTTTCTTACATTTAGTTATTTGTTAATTTTATTTTTCGTGCAATTTACCTATTTTAATAGCTTGAAAATATGATAAAAAAAAAGAAAAGAATTAAGATATTTATGAAAGTATATTTTTTAAACAATCTTAATGATTATGCTTTCAGATTTCAGACACAACCTCTTATCATTCAGAACTGGTTTTCAGATTCAGACTTAAGTATTTAGAAAAAACAAAAGATATATATAGACAGTATATGATTTTATCGATAAATATGATATAAAATAAATCTAAGTTTTGAATTGAAATTACAACTACAAATTTATTGAATAAAAAAGATATATTAATATAAAAATCTATAACGTAATCAAATAAAAAACACTCGATACAAACAACAATATTTAAACAAAATGAAATTAAATCATTTACATACGATTTTTCAGGTATTAATATATATCGCGCATTGCATGAATACTAACTATTCTTAATTTATTTTTCATTTTCAACACACATGTTGTCTCCTTATACTCTTTTTTATAACATGACATTGCACAAACACAAATATACCTATAACTATCATAAAATCGACACTACTTTAAACAAATTAAACTTCAAAAATAGTTTATATACGATTTGAAGTGGATAAAAGTTATCTGTCGCGTAGCACATATACACTTCTAATAAATAGATAAAGTAAAAAGATTAAGAAATAAATTACCATTCCAAGTGAACTAAAAAAAACCCTTCGATTGACCAAAGTCATGATGAAATATTTTCAATTAACTCATAACAAGGCGTGGTTGTTACAAACTCTTAAACTTAAAATCTAGATATTTTCTTCTCAACACATAAAATCTTAATAATATCCCAATTAATTGATTACTCAAACTGGAAACATTTCATCTGTAACCATAACGTACCAAAGTCTAATAAAATAGAACTAAATACATGCAGATTCAACGAATTAAAGAAATGTATGACATGTAATTAGTTCCTCTGGATTTGTTGCATACTTGCATCATACAACTAACTTGGTTCTAATAATTTTTCATTGATGTCTTTTTCAGTTTATTCAAACATTGTCAAATTTTGATTTCTATAAATGTTTTTCTCAAATGCGCGTATGATTTCCGTTTTCGTATATGTTTGATCTCCTTATTCTTTTTTCCAAACTCGCCTTTTCCGTGTTTCAAACTTCAAAACCTCATTTCCTTCCATCGTCATTATTCCTAGGAGTGGCAAGATGGACGGGTCGGGTCGGGTTGAATAATGGGTCAAAACGGGTTAGGGTTAGAACGGGTTAGGGTCAAAAAGGGTCATAATGTGAAAAGGGTCAAATGGGTCACGGGTCAAACGGGTTATGGCGGGTCGGGTCGGGTCAACCCTAAATAATATAACTAATTTTTAATATTCTTATCAAAACAATTTTAAGTTGCTTTTTACTATTATTATTATTAAATATAAAATTAAATAAATGTAACAATTAAATTATTATTTTAGTATTTTTATATAACAATATATTAGACAGAACTTTTGTGTAAAGAAAAAACCAAATCTCTTTGTTCAATAAAAAACTCACCTACTCTAGTCTCTCTCATGTACCCACGTTTCTAAAAAATCCTTTTTTATTGATTTTAGTTTTTGGATCTGATAGTTTTAGTTAATCATCCGACATTAAAAGCTCATAAATTTCGAATTTTTTGTGAAGATATTTTGGGGATTTAATGCATACTCCCTCTTGTTTTTTTTTCTCTTGTTTTTTGGTGGTGTTGGTGGCGATTTATGTCGGTGACGACAATCAAAGTAGTAGCTCCGGCGATTAAATGGTGGTGTCAACAGTGGTGGTGACCGGAAGCTGCTATGACTGTAAATGTGTCTACAACCCGGTCATTGACCCGCTCGACCCGTACGGATTTCTACAGAAGTGTCTCTTACAAACCGTTGGACCCGGTTGTGTAACCTGTTGATGACCCAAGTTAACCCTTATATGTCAAAAGTTGACCCAAATGACCCAAAATTTTTAAAACGGGTTGATATTGCCAGTCCTAATTATTCCCATTGCACTAAATATTTATGAATGATTTACTTAATAATTTGAAATGAAACATATCGAGTGTGTTTAATATATGTTAAAGAATGTTATAGAGTGCAAAATTATGTTGCCATTTAAATAGAGATAACCCTATTCTGAAACATAAAACATGTCATCAGTTATGTTTAAAAATAAAACTCTAGCTATTTCAAAGTTAAACATCCACTTATTTAAATTTAAAAAGCCAACATGTATCAACTTTTATATTATATTACTTCTACTATTCTATGAATAGTGAACCATACAAACTGACATGTCTATTTTTTAAGGGGGAACATTGATCGGTATGGTATTCGGTAAAGGTTAATATTAGTGAATTTTGTCAAATACATGCATGATCATCTTATCAAAGAAAAAAGAAAAAAAAAAAGTGTTTCACCTTTGTTTCATAAGTAACACGTAATATTAAAGAAAAACAATAGATGTAATATAAAACTTTTATATCATACCACATTGAACATCAAAATTTTGATCGTGTTAAAAGATGTAATATAGTAGTTAATAATTTAATTGAAATTAGTTTTTTTAAATAATAATAAGCCGACAACTTTAAAATTGATGTGTTTGATTACATTTTGTTACCATAATAGAGCATTATCTTCGTTACTAAGTTAAGTGGACATGCAACAACTAAAGATCTTTTTTTATAAAACTTACCCATGTTAAATCAATTTAAACATTAAACATAAACTAGGAGATTTTCCGTGCGTTGCACGGGTTCGTTTTTGTCGTCCCTTCTGCGCTACTTCGGGTTCTGTTGTTTGTTCCATGTATTGTGCGTTATCTTTGTTGCTGAAACTTGCGGCTCTGGTTAGTGGTATATCTATTTTCTGTTATTTTTATTTCTCTCGAGCATAGCCTTGTTTATGGGTAATCTGTAAATATGCAATAAGGTATCTGTTAGACTGAATTGAAAGGGGATTATTTAAAAGGAACGGATTTAGATAAACCGACTTACGTTGTTCCAAATTATTGTGCCTGTGTAGTATTTGATGTTGCTTCTGATCGTGTTTGTTTGGATGTTGTTTGTCCCAAGTAATTTGCAAATAAACAAAAAAATATTGGTTAACTGTTTTTAGAAACATATGTGATGTGTACGACTCTATTTGGTAGTTACTTATGTCGAGAATTAAGAGAAGTGAATTACCTGGTTGAGCTAAAGATCAAGGTTTTTGAAAAGAAACGGAGAATTTTAGGATATAACTCGCTTCTCCCTCACACACGAATTTATTGGAGAGTAGTTGAAATGAAGATAAGTGTCCTCGGAAACTGTAGAATGCAAGACTCAAGATCTGACAGATAGATGAAAAGACTTTTCACCCAAATGTCAGATCTGCTGTTCTTCATCCTCAGGTTTCGTTGGATGCTGATGTTCAGTCAAACGAAACTCCAGCAAATTCGTTAGTGAGGGAGCATCAAGTTTCATCCCGGGATTTTCGCTTTTGAGTAACCTTGGTTTTCAGCTCAAACTGATAATACATCTTTCTTACTTCTTTAATTTTTGTGTGTTTTGCGTTGTAGTTTAAAGTCTAAACATATTACCTTACGTTGTTTCAAGTTATTGTGCCTGTGTAGTATTTGCTGTTGCTTCTGATCGTGTTTGTTTGGATGTCGTTTGTCCCGCGTAATTTGCAAATGAACAAAAAAATATTGGTTAGATCGTACAAAAAGCGAAGCAAAAATGAGACTAATGAGAGGAGATAATTATTTTAACTGTTTTTAAAAACATATGTGATGTGTACGACTGCATTTGGTAGCTATTTATGTCGAGAATTGAGAAGGATGAATTACCTGGTTGAGCTGAAGATCAAGGTTTTTGAAAAGAAACGGAAAATATTGGGATATAACTCGCTTCTCCCTCACACACGAATTTATTGGACTGTAGTTGAAATGAAGATAAGTATCCTCGGAAACTGTAGAATGCAAAACCCAAGATCTGACAGATAGATGAAAAGACTTTTCACCCAAATGTCAGATCTGATGTTCTTCATCCGTAAGTTTCGTTGGATGTTAATGTTCAGTTAAACTAAACTCCAGCAAATTGGTTAGTGAGGGAGCAGCAAGTTTCATCCCGGGATTTTCCCTTTTGAGTAACCTTGGTCTTCAGCTCAAACTGATAATTCATCTTTCTTACTTCTTTAATTTTTGTGTGTTTTGCGTTGTAGGTTATTCGTGTTGTAAATCTGAGTTTATTAGTATGTGAATGTAATAGTTATAGAAGGTATGTTCATACCTTGATCATTAGATCTTTGACGAAGGTGTAACTGTGGGTATTGAGTGGGTGTTTGTCTGAACATCGGGCAGGGAGAAGACGCTGCTGTATTATGCTCCGGTGTCGTCTGGAGGCTCTGATTTTTGATGTGTGAAATGAAAGTCTGCAATGAAATATGTGAGTGCTTTACCGACTAAATTTGATATTTGATAATGAGTTGGAGGTGTCGATTTATTACCTTCCTGATTATCATCATCTGCAGCTCAAATCTCGGTGGCATTTAAACCACATACAGCAAACATTTTGAAAAACCACAAAAACAGAACCCGTTAGTTTAAGAAGAAGGAAGGAATTCCATCAATAATTGCCAAATCCTAAATTCAGAATGACCAAACCCGACCCAATTTCCTTATTTTCTTATTCCCGAACCCGTTAGTTTAAGAAGTTTTGGGTTGTTGAAAATGATTTTCACTGTTTTAAACCACTTGGATCGTTGGGGGAAAACGCAAAATCTCAAGATGAAACTTATTCCTTACATATGAACGAATTTGTTGCAGTGTGGTCGGAAAGAAGATTAGCGTGCATGAAAGCTGAAGGACGGACTGTTAAAGATTGAATAGGTAGATGAAAAGATTTTTCACCTACATATCGGATCTCTTGTCCTTTGTCCTCAGGTTTCGGTTGCTGATAATGTTCATTGCAACGATACTCCAACAAATTCGTTAATAAATAAGTGATGAGTTTTATCTTGGGATTTTACGTTTTCCCTCAGCGACCCAAGTTGTTTTACAAATTAATGAACTTATAAGAAATAACATAACAGAACAATAATGGTGAATGCGAATGAACTCTAAACATATTATCTCAAGTGGTATGTAAACAGGCCGCTTTGGCTTCTCAATATCTACGTATCTGAAATTCCGTAACTCTTTAAGTTTTGTACTTCAATACTTGGCGTAATGCTGATAAATTGTTATGTCTATTGGCTCAGTAGCCTAACTGAGTCAATAAACATGACAGTCTATGAGTACTACGTAAAATATCGAGGTAGGGAACCTAGGGAGTCACGGAATTTTCTATGTGTAAATATTTGGAAGCCGAAGCGGCCTGTTTACATACCACTTGAGGTAATATATTTTTTGGGTTCATTCGCATTCATCATTAAATTCTGATATGTATAGTTTTTCAGTTGTTTAATTTAGGATTGAAAACGGAAAATGTCAAGATGAAACTCGGTTCTCTCACACACACAAATTTATTGGAGTGTAGTTGAAATGAAGATAAGCGTCTTCCGAAACTGTAGAATGAAGAACCCAAGATCGGACAGATAGATGTAAAGATTTTTCATCCAAATGTCGGATTTGCAGTCCTTTATTGCCAGGTTTCGTTTAATGCTGATGTTCAGTCAAATGAAACTCCAGCAAATTCGTTAGTGTCGTAGAAGCGAGTTTCATCTTTGGAGTTTCCCTATGTTTTATGTTACAGTCTAAAATACATTTTTTTTCGATTTTTAACTTTTTTTTTCGTTTTATGTCTTCTGTTTTTGTGTAGGGAATGAATAGCAGAATTTAAATAGTAAAATTAATCTCGTTTTAAGAATCTACCTTGAATATGTCGTGGATTTGAGTGGTAGGGTCGTCAAGCTCTCCTCTTGGTAAACACATTATTTGCGTCTGTTTAAACACAAAACATATTTACCCATTATGAACATCTAAGGCCAACATTCCAAACCGTTTCAAAAATTCGTCTAAATATCTCAGTGTTATCAATTAACTTAGAAAGAAACCTGCTCCAGATTTTAACTGATTCAGAACATTGTCATTTTCAAATATTGCAGGCTTCAAACTCGTATTAGGCTTTACACATGTAATGTTTGTTCGGGAATTCTACATATTTTTCAATTTACTTTAATAATTATTAGATCTTTATGTCAAACGTTTAATATATAAATGTAAGGTCTGAGAATCGTAGATGCTGTTTACCTGCTTTATCGATCGGTTTTAATCGGTTTGTTCCAATCTGCATGTCGCTGGCTGGAAACTTGATGTACTTACATGCTGTTTAGCATTCGAAATATTAGATCTTTAATGTATAAATTTTAGATCTGTAAAGAGGTGTGTTCTTACCATGATGTTTGTTACATTGGATGTCGGAGATGGTACTGTGTGCGAGCGGCGCTGAATATCGAATTTTTTCGATTTAGGGTTAAAAGAGGCGATGATGTTTTTTGGGAGCAGGGAGTATGTTTTAGGGTTTCTGAGTATTTGTGTGTGTATCAAAATTGGTAATGTATATAAAGAGGGTGGGTGTTGTTGGGCCATGTATTTGGGTTGGGTTTGGTAGCGAATTGTTTATTCTTCTTTCTTCTCTTAAAATGCATTTCGTCAAACTTTGGTCATGCATTTGCTAAAGTGCAGTTGGTTCTGAATTTTGAGTTGAATTTAGTTTTTCATTATACTTTGAGTTCGAATCGTTATGGATTTATATTTTTCCGTTTGACAAACAACATGGAATCATTGTATAAAGCAGTTGTGTTTTTGATAGTCTATGTTCTTTAACGTTTGCAAACTGAATATAACGCCATGAAAACGATGCACTACCTACGATTAACGAAGATACAAATCTGCTTTTTCTTAGTTTGGTGCATTAGATACAAAAGACTTTGACTGTTTGCTAGTGATAATGTTTTCCTTATCTACAGACTTGTTTAGTACTTGTTACAAAAGCGGTACTTGACGTACGGGCGGCTAAGTTTTTTGGTGTTTTTTCTTTCATTCTGGAAAGCGTTCTCGTTTTCCCGGATTTATGACTTCGAGTTCGTCTGTAAAATGTGATAATTTTCAGTTAAAATAGTAGCATGAATTTCGATTTGTAGAGTATGTTTACCTGTTGCTGTTGTTGTCTTGCGTTTGTCCGTTGGGGAACTTTCGATGTCTGTCGTTGTTGTTTCGACGTGTTCTTCCGCACGTTCAGCGGTGTTGGTTGGGCTGTCTTCTGAATCTGTCAATGTATAAACGTTGTCGGTAGTATATGCGTGATTTGAGTTATGGTTACTAACATATGTATAAGGAAAAATAATGTGTTTATCGTTATTACGTGTCGTTTGGGAGGACACTTGTTTTGCGGGGGCGGGTTTGGTGTGCGTCGTTGCTGCAATCGTCTTTGGTGTAGATTTGCGTTTGGTTGCAGTAGATTTTTTTGGTGCAGCAGTATGCGAAATTGTTTTGCGTTTGCCTGTCGCAGAGGGTTTTACGTTCTGTGTTGTTGTTTGATGCCGGTCTTTTGTCTGTTGAACGATGGTGCCGGCATCCTCCTGCATATCCGACTGTGTATCAACGGCTTCAGAGGTCTCTGGATGTTTCGAGCTATAGTTATTGAAATGTATGAGACGTAAAGTAAACTGCTTGCTGTGATTACCTGTAGATTCGACTGTAAGCTGTTTTGCAGCAGCAAGCTTCTTGTGCTGCTGCATTGCTGACGTATCTGGCTTGTCCGAACGTGTTTCGCTGATCGGTGTTATTGGGGTGTGTGGAGGTGGAGTCGTCTGTGTTGTTTCGGTTACGGTTGTTGATGAGGTTGTTTGTTCTGAAACTGGTGTGATTGTTGGTGAGTTTGGTGATTTAGTTGGCACTGGTTCTTTGTTGATGATCACGAACTTGACATTTGTGGGAGTTGATTTTTTGGTCACCTACACATGAAATATGTGTGTGTTGAGGCCTTGTTTTTTGAAACACGGGGGTAGTTTCTTTCGATCCTCATAACTTCAATCACTATTTCCTTGCACGTACGGCCCATCAATTTTTGCATACACAGATCAGTACAAGCAACTTCCAAATTTCTTGTTCCATCAGACAGAGTCGCATTTATGTTGTACCTGTACAAATGCAAAGGTGTTAATCTGTAACAATCTTTTTTTGGGAACATGTTCTGTAAATAGGCGTAGTCTTACAGAAACGTTGGCCTGCAATTCTTTCCGTGGTTGGGACAGAACCACACATCTTTCTGTTTAGAAATGTGGCTTTTGCAGTCTTGACATGTGGCTGTGTACCAACAATTATCAAACCTGGTATCTACAATTCTTGCGTCAACTGCGATCGTCTTTCTCTGTTGTTGCGCATACATGTTATATGCGGACAAACGGTAAAGTATATATTGATGTGTATAGTATTATCGAAATTCGTATAAGGGAGTGTATGGGTGCACCTGTATATTATCGTACAGTTTATCTTGAAGTTCTGCCAATGTCATAACAGTGAACGAAACCGTATTTGAAATTTGTCGACCTGGTATGGCAAGTTGTCCATATTCTCTCAGTTCTGTAGGTAACGTTGGATTGATATAGACGTGCGTTGCATCGGTCGATGAGAGCTTCAGAATTTCTACATCATGAAAAACGTGTATCGTTCATAATGAATGTAATAAGAATTTAAATATAACAAATACGCAGATGTTTGTAATATCATACCATTGAATATTCCCGGTTTGACGTTCGTGACTGCTATCATCGTATCCGTTGTAACTGTAGATAGGGCAGACAAATCCACTTTTTCCGCATTTTCGATACACTCCTTCCACATGGTTATAGTTATCTCTTGACCACTGCGAGACATATGGAATAGAACATTGCGTTTACGTATTGTAACGTAGTAGTGTGAATTTTTTCTGTAAATACCTCGTATTGGTTAATGTCAGTAGTAGGAAGCGGTCGCCATTCCTTTTGTTGCTGTAACCTTGCCTTTTGAATTTTCCGATGAAGTCTGCATTTTGTAAAGACGTTTATATATTAAAAGTGTACATGAACGAATATGTGCCTTTAAATACCTGGCAAATGTGTAGGCGTCTGAAAAAAGGAATGCAAATCATCTATGGCTGCGAAATCAAACCATGACTCTGGTATGTCACTCCTGTTATCGAGCGGAGTGATTTGTGATGCTTCCCCGGGGTTTAAGATGAACTGTGTTTCGGATTATTTTCTGGTATCCCGCAGTTTCAGAACACGAATATTGTTCAATTCCGTAACATTTGTTTATTTTTAATCTTGATTCCAAGTAGGTTTGACCCTGTTGTTGGCCAAGAATTACGATCGTATCCCCCTGTTAACGACATAATGTTAAGTATATAGACTTTAATAAAATAAGCGAAAATGTCTGTAGCCGACTAATGTATGCAATTAACAGTTGGCACGCAGTGCATACCTGTTTGTCTACAACCAAAAACCAAGTTTCCTTGTTTCTGAAATAAGGAGTCCATTTCCGTAAAATCCTAACTTCGAGATATGAACCGTCACAACCATCCTCGATTTCCGCAATATAAACCATCCTTCTTGCGCTGTCATAAAAGAAAAAATGGCATTTAGCGAAAAATGAGGAACCAGAATCTATGTTTTAAAATGTACGAAAATGTATATATATATTTAGACTGGCGGTTCTGCAGTATTTTATTAACATATGTTTAGTTGAAAGCACAGCAATATTTTTAAATCGATTAACACACTTTTGAAGTAAGCATTTCTTATTCTGCCAGTATTAATAGAAAATAAATACACACGTATGCAGATATGCACATTTTCACAATGTGGAATATGTACCAGTAGTCGGTAAATGATGTGATAATGTGCATACGTACATATGTGTGCATTATAACTCTTTATTTTAAAGGCTGTCTACGTGTGAAATGAATTCTTTGTAAACCATATTTTTTGTTTTCTGCGTACACTCCCCATTGTCATCGTGGATTAGAATTTTTATTGACTGTGGAGAAGTCGCTCGTGACAGAGCTACATATAGTTGCCCATGACCAAAAACTGGAAAAGGAAGAAATACTCCAACTCGTTGGAGAGATTGACCTTGACTTTTATTTATAGTCATAGCATACAAAATTTTACACGAAAATTGTTTTCGATTAAAAGTAAACGGGAGTTCTGGATCACGATGTACGAATTTAATTCTTGGCAAATAAACCTTTTGCCCCACACAAATGCCCGTCATTATAACAGCTTCGATGATTGCTGCTGATAGATGGGTTACTATCAACCTTGTACCATTACACAGACCATTTTTCTGACTCATGTTGCGTAACAGAATGATAGGTGTGTTTGTCTTTAGTTGTAGTTGATGGAGTGGGAGACCTGGAAAGGTAAGTTGGTTAAGATACTCTTCTGGATAGAGCAGATCCAAATCAGACATCTTCCGAGTTTGCGGTGTTATCGAATCAGAACTATAATAAGTTGTAGGTGTGCCAGGAATACTATGCAAAATTTTAGAATTTATCTCGTCAACAGTACTGTTTTTCAGACATACTATAGCTCTGTTGCAGGGAGTTTCCGGAGTCGGATGAATCAAAATAGATGCTCCATAAACAAAATCGATCAACTGCTGCAATCCATGGTTGTTGTCCGTTATGAGGTAGTCCTCCGGAATTTCGATATCCGAGACATGTCTAGGATTCGCTATATCTGGAGTACCAACAGTGCCATTTCCAACGTCTAACAACCATTGAGCAAACCAGGCCGAGGCTGCGTTTGTAGAATTTTCTGAATGCGTAGATGAAAGACGCATGTTATCACAAAGCTTATATAACGTAAACGATGGCCAGAGATGTGAATTTGGAATTGTGGCTAGTATTACATCTCGGTGACTTTTTTTTGGTTTTATAGGCAATGTTTGTCTAAAGTCTCCCCCTAACAATACTGACCCTCCGCCAAATGGCTTATCCTTTGTTTCTAATACACCTCTAAAGGTGCGGTCTACACATTCAAAACATTCACGGTCCATCATCGTTGCTTCGTCCCATACGATGACTCGTGTCTGCTGCAGAAATTCACATAGTTGTGTTTTTTTCTTTATATTGCAGACAGACGTATTTACGGGATTTATGGGAATGTTAAATCTGGAATGTGCAGTCCTACCGTTGGGCAAGAGCAATGAAGCAATTCCTAAAGAAGCAACTGCCAACGCGACTTTTCCCGTAGACCTAAAATGAGCTAGTATTGCAGACCAAAGGAATGTTTTTCCAGTCCCACCATGACCGTACACGAATAAAAGGGTTTGTTTTCTTAAGAGTTCATCATTTCGTACCCTATTATAAACTTGTAACTGTTCCGGGTTTAAATTTTGACACATCTGCAAGTGCTGCTGTGCCAGACTGAATTTATCATAAAGTGTTTCTTCCAATAATAAGCGGTTTGTCAATGACTGTAATAAATCTGAAGACGGAAGTGGCAAATTGAACGAAGCCAACGATTTTGGTGGAGTCGAACTGTTTAAAAATTTTTCAAGCTCCAGTAAAATATGTTGCTGTAACATGACTTCAGACACGATCAGCTGAGACGACAACGTCGAATCTGACAAAATTCAAGAAATGTCGTCAACCATTTTAGACCAAGCATGACTCCACAACACTGCTGGATTGCCAACTTCGCAGTATAAAAGCAGATTACAAAACAGAGAAAGAAGCTCGGAAGACGATGCCCACAACGAAGCTTCGTTAAAGGCAGTCAACCATTCTTTATCATCACCGATTAAACCCATAGCCTCACAGGCAAGTTGATATGACGAATACACAACCTCCCTAACAGTACGAATTTCCCTAAATGACCGACATCCTCTATGATGACATAGAAGCATTCTTAAATAGAAAAGTTCACCAGCGGTAGGATGTACATACACCAATCTGCCAACAGCAACAACACTATTCCGTGTTCGATAAAACTAGTCCTTTCGTCCTACATTCCACGTAAACTGTGACGGGTATTCGACGTAGGTAAGTTTTCGACCATCCGGATCCCATCTGTTAGCTATTAACCACCTGGATAGCGTAGAATTATCGAAACTCGCATCATCAACTAACTGTTCCAAATGGCAGTTATCCCTGAACGTAACCGTTTGCATTTTTTCAAGGTGTACTTGCAAAATTATTACTGCAGGCTGTCTTTCGTGTATTACAAAATTAAGCAATCGCCAAGCAGCTTCATGTGGACATACAAATCTGCCATGGACGAATTGTTCGATTTCATCTACAGTTTGTACATCACCAGAGACAACGTCACTATTTAGTGCGTTGGACGAAGTAGAGGTCTCTGACACAGAACTCTCAGCCTTCTGCAAATAAAACGCAACACGTTCCACACCTTTGGATATATACTTGAAAATATATTTGATCATCATGTTCCATCCACAATACTCCACGTTGATATTCGCATTGAAACGACTACAAAGAAGCTTATTATAGGGAACCACAAACCCGTTATGAACTCGAGCTCCATTCTGCATCGTATGCACAGCACTATTATTCCTTTTATAGTGTACATAACCGTCCTTATCGAATTCAGTAACCGAAGCGAAAGGTTTTGGGAATTTTTTTTTGCACGATCCTTCCCGGGTACAAGGAGCGGCAGGATTAGAAAGGCCACATGGGCCGTGTATCATACAATTGGTTATAGTCGAGTACAAAGACGGCTCTGTAGAAGGATTGGGGAATTCTGCCGTAATGTATTTATCAATCTCAGAAGCATCCCTAATTTTGGAATCTTCGGCAACCCATAGCAGAGTATGGAAGTGGGGCAAACCTCTTTTCTGAAACTCTATCGTATATAGAACTGCAGAAAACAGACAGACCTAAGAACGATGAGGTACACATCTAAACAGACATGTAATAAAACGAATAAACGAAAAAAAACAAAAAACTCGTACATGCAGTAACGGTACCGAACGGTTTCTCCTCCTTCAAGAACTTCACAAAATAACCAACCTTCATATTGAAAACCCGAGAAATAATATCAGGTCGATTTTGAGAATGAACCATGTTATTCGCATCCATAAATCTAACAATTTCTGGCCATCTAGCATTGCATGTGAAAGTAATAAAGTATTGAGGATTGCCATAGACACGACATATGGCCAATGCATCTTGATAATGCTTATACATATATCGCGGACCACCCACAAAACTTGAAGGCAGGAATATCCGTTTACCAATATGCTTACCCATAGAATCTCCTTTAGATAATGCATCGTACACACCAGCAGCATATTCTGACCTCAAATTGTTTTGATGTGTACGGAGATATTCCAGCCTACCATCTTCCACACACAGATACGCATCAATCAAAAATTGTTGAAACAGTCTAGCCCCGCGTAGCAGAAGAGAAAAAACGTCGCGACGACTGTGCAACAAATAGCTATAATACATATTCACGTCAAAGACCTTGGTATAGAACCCGAAACAGATCTAAGCTTCAAAGACGGAGACCAACCAGGCTCACCATAATGAAACAGAAGCGGATATTGTAGAGGCATGTACGACTGGTGTAATTTGCTAATACGATGAGCCCGGTTATCCTTTGAATGAATGATTATATCATAGCCGTTTGGTTTGCGTCATCAGCAACAACGATGGCCCCTAGCGTTCCCTGCTGTGGTATATTGTAACGGTTGTCTGGGACATTGCTATACAACCTAACTGCATAATGCACAACATCTGCAGAATCTGCAATATCGACAGCCCGCTTGAAGGTGCGTACATACTCATTGCAAGTTGGCAAAACATTACTCAGAGCTTCAACAATATCAGTCCTAAGCGTATCGCCATGATCAGATTTACCAAAAACATTCATCCTATTTGCAACCTCATTTAAAGTATCATAAACGTACAATTGCAGAAATCGTGGAGCATTTGGAAGTTGGGGACACAAAGAACCAATATGGTGCGATATTTGACCCGACACCTTAAAAGTATATGGACCCGAACCAGTATTCGCAGATTCATCAATGGCTGCACCGAACGACGTCATAGAAAACATCGAATTATAGGCTCTGATATTTCGCATGAAGTGAGAATTTTCGTATAAAGTAAGAAAAATTGGCGGTGGCGATGCAGACGCAGGCAAGACAACCAAACCACCCTTACAGCACTGATTGTAAACCAACCTCCCACGACGCGAAGTAGATACGACCCTTTCTTCATACCAAAATAACGCACCACAATAGGAACACCATTGGCTCGCATCACCACAGTCATAGTACGAAGGCAGAGAATTACCAGCCGACAATACAGGAGTAGTCACAGGACGACGTCGCGTGCATTTCCGAATGACTGGCGCTGATGCCACAGGCCAAGAACGCCCCTGCGGCAAAGCAGCACCCCACATTGCAGAAGAATACAAAACGCCAAAAACAAAACCGAACACGCACGAACACGGAAACAGAACCTAAACATAAGAGAAGACACACAAATGAAAAACCAAGCAAAGGATCTACGCAAACCCGCAGAACACAAAAAAGGCACTAAACTCTACAAAACAAAAAAACCAAATCAAAACAATGTCCAAAACCTACAAAACCTCACACTAAAACCCGATTAATCCAAAAAACAGACAGAAGCCACTAACCAACTACTCTATACTAACCAAATACTTCTATAAAATCAGAAAACTAACCAGAGCAACAACTGAAGACAAAAGAAACGACAATGTAATAATTCCACCTAAATGCCGACTCCACAAAATCTACACCTGTAAAAAAATTAAAAACTGAGAAGCAAACCAATACGCGAAATTAACACATAAACGCAGCCTAACATAACACCGAATAAACCAAAAAAAAACACATGCAATAACTAAATAACAAAAAAAAAATCTCATACAATTGAGTACAATTTATTCTTTCACAAAAAAATACCGAAAACCAACTAACGCAACAACAGAAGACAAAAGCAACAATAATGTAATACCTCCACTTAAATGCCAATTCCAGAAGATTCGAACCTGTAAAAAACAAAAACAACAGAAAACGAAATTCAGAAATTAAGAACCACACGAACGCAGAAGACTAAAACATACCCAAGACATACCCAAAACCTAACATAACAACGAAAAACCCGTAACAATAACACATGCAGCAACCAAACAACAAAAACAAACCTTCGACTGAAATCAATTAACCAAGAAGAAAACACAGCGAAGCAGAACATAAGACAGGTGGCAGCATATGAGACTGGTAAATAAAACATTCGTTAACTGGATCAAAATCGCCTACCGGACTGGATCTACTATTAATTGTATAGAGGCCCAAAGCCCAGAAAGATTAAAAAAACAATTTCTTGCACGAAACCATAGGCATTCACGCAAATTAAATAGAGGATAGAATAGATAAGAATTCTTGTTATAACAATTGTTGGTTCGGTTAATTTGGTTTGGTTTTTTATACATAATTGTAACACAACCGAAAATTCGATTATTGAAAATTTTAAAACCGAACCAATGGTTATGTGACCGGTTCGTTTAATTTGGCTCGGTTAAATCAGTTATTTCGGTTACGATTCAGTTAAATCGTTTTGCGCATCCCCTAATTAATTTTTTCGTTTTTAACGTTTAACTTTTTTTTTTGAACGGCATTCTTTCCAACTTCGAGATTTATCTTTTATTTTGTTGGTATCAAATAAGGAAGCTATCTTTTTTTTAGTCTAGTTGTTGATTTTAGTTTAAGTCTTTTAATTTTTAGTTATTTTTTTTTTCTTTATATTTTTCGTTAAGCTTGTATTTTTAGTTTTAAATAGTTATGTCTTCATTTTGGTTTTTTCTTTGTGTTTATAACTTTTCTTTCGGAGTAACGTTATGTAAATTGTTTTTTAGGTTATCTATTTAATAAAATAGCTAAATATTCATTCGTATTTTGACTTACACAATTATTTTTATAAAATAAAAAATTGTATACTACAACTAATTGTTCACCAAATAAATTTTTGTCCCACCACAACACACATGAGCAATGTAATTATGTATATTTGACAAGTTATGTATACTTGACATTTTATCATTGGAATTTTGTTAATATTTACGAAACAAAAGCATGTGAAGTTAAAGTTTCAAATCTACAACAGATAAATAAAGTTAGAAATGACACAAAGTAAAACACATTTTGTATGCTACCATTTCGTTTAAATATTTATAGAAAATTAAGGGAAGTATATATTGTGGTATAGAATAGAGGTATGAAAAGTGGTCACAACCATTAAGTATACCCCAAGTCATGGCCACATATTATAGGTTAGTTTTTGGTATGGATGTTGTGCCACATCACATTTTGTTTACTCCCATACAATACAACGAACGAGCATTACAGATGCCCTAAATCAAAACGGACACTAGAATGCAAGTGCAAGAAACAAGCTAGGTTCACTTCTCTCATTTACCGGAAAGATAACCAAATTAGACACGGAAGTTTCTTTAAGAGATATTGTGTAGCCCCACTTAGTCTCACATCAATACACACTAAAATACAACTTGTTATTATGTAGTCCGAATCACATTACATATTCGATCTTACACAAATGGTACCTTAAATTTGTATCGAATGACACCAACAATCCAGTTTTGAAAACTATTTACACATTTCATTTCTACCATTGAAGATTTTGTTACATTTTTTGAGTAACTACTTTTCCGTTTTCATAAATTACATATATGGTCTTTAAAGTGGAAACTATGTACATATTTGGTCCTTAAAATTGGTTAGCAAGAAAAAATATGGAATTTATGTAAAAGGCAAAATAACCCATTTCAAAATTTTTAGCAAATATGTTAAACAGACGTATGTCCAAGGAAGAAATGTGTAATTAGTTTTCGTAATTAAATAATTTGTGTAATTTTCATAAACCATGTATATAATTTACTCATTATATTATGTCAATACAAATATCGCATATTCGCATAGTGTTGTCCTAGCTAGGTATGTCCATTGGAATCAAGTGGCTTGAAAAGACTTCCTTGATGGTTACATAACCAACTAACTCAAATACGTTGACATATGTTAGACGATCAATCATAAAAACTATGAATTATGTATTGTCAAAGTTGTATTTCTTTTCCGATTATGTCATCTGTTATTAATAGAGTGTGATAGGATTAAAGCTATACCGATTATCACGGTTTCAAATAATCTTCTTTTTGAACAAAAATATATTGAAGTATCAAGAAGCTAGAACTAGATGATTATAAAAAGTTATAGAGGACTAGGGTTTGGGTTACAAGACTAATCAATCCAATTATACAAAAATGCTTCATATTTCTACTAGAATTCCAATTGTAGGAAATGAGCATTACATCATCACTAAGAGTGTAGCTTGTGGGCTTCTTTGAATTGAAAATAGATTTGTTTCGAAAATTCCAAATCACCTAGACGGTACCGTGACTTGACAAGCGCATCAAATACATTTTTAAACTTTATCGAGACCATTCTCGAGAGTTTGAAAATGTCATTGGAGAGCTGGATTTGATCAATATTACACCAACTAATTTAGATGGTATTCCAAAGCCCAACCGATCCTTTACTTGATACTTTACATTTACCGAAGAGATGGAACTCACTCTCTTGATTTTCATCACATATAGGACATGTAGTAAAGTCGAGATCGACCGCTCTTTTGTCTAGGTTAACCCATGTTGGCATTCTTTCATTAGCCGCTCTTCAGGTTAAAATATTCACCTTAATAGGGAACTGATGTGTACACAACAAATTTTGTCCATTCACAACAATATTATACAAAAAGTCTATTTTATCCTTAAACAACTTTCACCATTGTTTTAAAATTTAACCCTTTAAGTTTCCGAACCTCACTCTATAGCCACACTATTTACAGTTATATACACGGAAAACATTTTCATCATTATTTATTGGATATTTACATGTTTATATTTATATTCTTTTAATCACGTTTATTTCAACCTATTTTACTAGAGCATAAAATAAAATTTACATCTTTTAAATAATCACAAACAACATACACATATATACATGTAGTATGAAAAGTAACATATATCTCCATTTACAAAATGTTACAAGTCACAGCAGATATTAAAACATACTTCAATTGCAACCAAAGCTCAGACAAACATAAAAAGGTCATGCATTTCTATCTTTAAATTTAAAAGTATCTAAAAAAATTGAATATTTGACAAAGATAAAACAAACAACACAATTCTTTTATAAATTCTCAAAAAGATCTCATCTAAAAAAACAATTTTCACATTTCACGTTTATTTAAACAGAAACCCAAAATTACTATCAATAACAGTTTATGCACAAAAGAAGAACCAAAATTACAATCTCAATTACAATCTCAATTACATACAATTCTGCTAACAACTTTACTAAACTATATATCCAAACCAGTAAGGCAGTAACCACCAAATAAAACATCATGTTGCCTATCACGTTTGCAAATTATGTATCATTACTTCTCTAATTCTACACTTTCAAACTTCATTATTCAAGATGGGATCCATGTTTTTAGATAATTGATTCTGAAATCGCGTATTTATGACAAACATGAATATTTAAATCGAATAGAAAACAAATAAATTAAAACATACAATTTAACTCATCAAATAGCAAGTAATATATTGAAATCTAGGGTTTAATTAATCAGTCGATTTAATTACATGTCTCCATAATTTAAACTGACGGGAACTATAGGATTTAGAAAATTGAAGCGGCGGAGGTGGTGACGTTAACAAGTGACATATGGATATTTATGGTGGCCCAAAGAGGCTTGGAGGGAATTGAAAAGACGGATAAGTGTAAGTGGAAAAGATAAACCTAAAGGGTTAAATGTTAAATTAATAATAATTGTTGTGTAGGGTTAAATTAGTCTCTTCGTATAGATTTGTTGTGAATGGACAATAAGGTGTTGTTCTCTTGAACCAAAGGTTTTTCCTCTAAATCTGAATACTAGCTCTGAATAATCAGAGGTGGTCTAAAACTCTGAATCTGAATCAATATACTATGTTCTTTTTTCCTTCGTAACATCTGTTTTACTATATTAGTACTAAACTGTTGCATTTATAAACCGTCTTAATTAAAAACATTCATACAAATGTTCAAACATAGTGCCAACATTTTTCAAATAAAAATAATATTCAAACAACATTTTCAATATTTTGCATTAATTGTGCCGCAAGTTGATCTCGACAATTGATCATATATTGTTGATTTGTTGTATTTCCATGTGGTTGAACCTCGTCCTCGTCGTACTCGTCCCCATCTTGTACATTCTCGTTAGCATGTACTTCATCTCGATCATATTCGGAGAAAAAATCATCACTTAATCCTTCTTTTCGTATAAAATTATGAATAGTAAATCATGCAATAGTAATATCTCTTTGTTTCACCAAAGAATACGGAGCCATTCTCTTCAAGATGTGAAAACGTGCTTTCAAAACACAAAAAGCACGCTCAATCCATACATATTCATATTAGTTATTTGAACAAATTAATAAACTAATTGTCTAACATTAATTTCAAGATATAAAAATAATTAACAAAAGAAAAGTTCACATAAAAGTCGATGTAATAGTAGGAGTTTATATGCAATCGAAAACAAATACATATTAAAAAAAATTATATCACCTAAATCTAACAAACAATCATCAATATCAATTTATATAACGAAATCAAGTGACAAACCATTGAAAAAAAAAGCAAAAATTACTTGAATTTAAGGATGGAAAACTTACTGATGAAAAGAAAGAGGTAATCCGAAGGTAAAAAGAGGTTTTTTATGTAGGGTTGTATCAGAAGTAAAAAGAGGTTTTTTTGTCTCTGGTTGAAAAATAAAAAAGAACAAAAAAAATTTTAAAACCTCTGATCGGGTCATAGTTCAGATCCTATTAAAACTTTTTTTTCAAAAAAGAACAACACCTAACTGTTGTGTACGAATCACTTCCCACCTTAATAGGATAATGAGTTCAAAAACTAAAGATTTGAAATTAATGATCTTACAACATTAACGGTTTCAAATAATCTAATCATTGCATGTTTTTATTTTTATTTGAGAGTGGTATACTATGAAGCTGAAATAAAATAAAATACTTGATATTAACTTATCAATAAAAAATAAAAAATAATTGTTATGGACTTACGAGACTAAATGAAAGGGAAAACGAAAATTTGAAGTTCCCATTTATAGGTAAAAACCAAAAAGTGTAAACAATATCTCTAAAGAACAAAATTCGTAGCCATTTGTTCTAATCATTCATAAGTAGATACTCTTATTCAACTATTTCCACTTTTTAGTAACTTAACATTTAAAAGAAATGGCTCTAAATATGTATAAATTGTTAGAAAGTTGGCTTGAATAATCAACTTGAATCGAGAAAATTTCACATTCACAAAATAACATTTTTGACTCTATTTTTCATTTGATATCTTTATACTTGTGTAGACATACGGACAGTTTAAACTATTTGTTATAAATATTATCGGATTTTAGAGTTAAAGTTAATATAATGGCCGGATTAACGGTTAAGTTTTGATGTGCCAAATTGATTTAATAAATAATTTTAATAGAAGATTACTTTTTTAAATCCATGCCTATTCATGGATACTGTAAATTAATTATTTTAAATATTTAACTAACTAATATGTGTCATTTAAGAATTTATTTCATTTAAACACTTTGAAATAAGTATAAATCATTAGTTTCGTAAGACAAGATATTTTTATATTTATGTATATTTTGTTAGTCGATTTTTGAATCCAAGTACAAAAATGGCAACACATAAAAACATCATGTTTATGATAATATCTCAAATAAATAGCAAACTATTTTAAAGATATACATATACTGAAAAGTTTATGCTATCGTATAGACAATATCATATTGTCAAACCTAAGATTTAATTAATATATAGAATTGGGAAATTAGAATTTAAAATAGAGAAAGGAAGGTGAAGCTTTGCATAAATAATTATTGAAATAAAATATGGTATTCTTCTTCTTCTTTTTTGGAAATATCGTTTTATTAATATTGAAAATTATATTATAAAATCACATGTGATTTAGTAGTTTGGCATATTATATTTTGGTTTTTTTCTTTTCGATTCTTACTCATCATATAACATATCTAATTTTTGAAATTCATATTTAGTATTCAAATCACATGTGATTTTACCTTACGAATATCAACATTTTCCGAAAAATCTAAAAATAAAAACTTGTCAAAATTCTTTTTTTCTTTCATGCCTATATATACTATACTAGATTATTGTCCCGCGATAGCGCGGAAAAAAATAAAAATTGAATCGTAAATTTTATGTTTATATAGATTTTAATTTATTTTGAGAAAATAATGTCATACGTATAATACATATATACTTTTACGTGTATACACATGTTGTTTATAATTATAATAACATATAACACATTTACTTTTATTCACATGTTTTGATATTTTGTATTAAGAGACTTTATAATAATAATAAAGTAAATCATAGTCCAAATTAAACGATTTTATAAATAAATTATAATTATGTTTTTTTATGTTAGTAGAGATGGAATGATAGAGAGAATGTAATTATGTATTGTAAAAGGGTGTATAATGAAAATAATCTTTGATGACATCATCAATCTGATCTAACGGCTGACATCAAAGAAGTTAACCCATCCAAGGGACCTTATCTTGCCATGTGGCATTTAAGGCCCCTCTTTTATTATATATTAAAGATAGCATAAAATATTGTTGCATTTTAGAATTTACATTTAATTTAAAATTTATACATTTTATAGTAATTTCTTTTTAGAAAAATTACGTATTAGTGTAAAAATCACATTTGATTTTAGCTTTACGATTTCAATACCAAAACAAAAACAAAAAAAAAATCATCAAAAGTATATAACACCGGTGCTCTAATTAAAGGTACAAACACGACAATATAACAATGTCGTTGGTTCCGTCTAACGATTAACGGTATGAGAGATAATTTAAATTTTAAAAATAAAAATAAAAGTGGATGTTCGTTTAAAATTTTGCTATTAGATTAAATGAGATAAATAATCAATATTTTGTTTTGGAATTTAAAAAATTAGGTGCGTTTTGATTTCTTACGTTGACTATTTAGTTAAATTAGTTAAAAGAAATGGTTAATTGATTAATTTGTTGAAATAAATGATTAAATTGAGTTTTAAAAAAGTTATCCTATTGGTCAATAACTTTTAAGAAATCTTTTCACATATATATATATATATATATATATATATATATATATATATATATATATATATATATATATATATATATATATATATATATATATATATATATATATATAGTGAATGGTTCATGCGAGAACTCCTTTTTTTGCGAGAACTGCGAGAACTCTCACAAAAAGTGTTAAATCACGTTTCACTTTGTTCATTCACATGCACACTTTTTTGGAGATTAATAATCAAGTAAATATAAACGTAAAAAATTAAAAAAAAATCATATAAAATGACGTGACAAATTTTCGTTCATATATGAACTCATTTTTTGAAAAAAAACGTTCACATGTGAACAATTCTTAATACGCGTGATTTCATACAATTTTTTTTAATTTTTCATTTATATTTTTACTAGATTTTTAACACTCAATAGTTTTTACATGTCAATAAACATAATTACATGTTAATTGACACTTTTTTTAAGAGTTCTCGTAGTTCTCGCAGAAATAAGAGTTCTCGCATCAATCAGTCCCTATATATATATATATATATATATATATATATATATATATATATATATATATATATATATATATATATATATATATATTAAGATATTAAAGGATATAACCTATAATATATACTGAAAAAGATGCATCAAAAACCATTTGTCATAGTATGAATCGTTGGATGAGTTTGATATTTAATTTTTTGACCTTTAGATCAAAATAATGATATCATATGAGATCATTATTAACTATTTTCATTTTAACCTTTCAGTTTTAAATACAATTTTAATCATTCAATTTTTATATATATTTAAAAAAAAAAATTCCACAACATTATTTTAAATTTTAATATCTTTTATATATTAAACTTTATTTTTTAAATATATCCATTCAACTCAGATTTTTTTTTCTTTTCTTTTTATCGTGTTTTATATTAGATTAGATTTGTAGAAATAACCATTTTTTTTTCTTTCTGATAAAATAAAAACATATAATTGTAAGATTAAATCATATCGTGACACTCCTTAATTAAACATTCAAAAGGAGACACATTCGTAAAGATAAATACAATCAAACTACATTAACAAAAAACTAAAATAATCATATTGAAAACTTCTTTAACCTCTAAGAATGTAATGTTTGAATACTGCAAAATTGAATATAAAATTCATCAAATACCGACTTCCAACAACATGGACATAACCCAAAAAATGACTTAAAATCAAAAATCTGATAGAGTAAAATCATCAAAAAATTCAAACGACTCACCTACAAAACTTAGCACAATAAAACTCTTCGATAGTTTGATTGACTTTTTTTGGCAACCATGCGACCTAAATATTTCAATATGTTATAATTGTATTATTTTCGATAGGTTGTTTGTGTCTAAAAATTTAAAGATGAAGTGGAAAACACGTACATATAAACGAAACGATAAATATTTGAATACAAAACGGTCTTTTATTTTTTTATATATTATACTTGTAAATTTTTCAATAATGTTTTTCACATATACATAGAAAATAAACTAATTAATATCCAAAGCAACAAAACCTTTGTTGAATTGTCACATTGACACACTAATTTGTGAATAGTGCAAGGTTTTGTTAATATTTTTTTAGCCCAATTACATCAAATATAATGTTTAAATCTAGATTCAAACGTCAAACAAAATTAACTTGTTTAGTTTTCTTTTTTCTTTTTTGACACACATGCATTATTATTTAAATATATGTTGATGACTACAACTTACAAGTATATATTTAATCCAAATTGAAGACAAAAACAAATTGTGTTCCAGTACTTAATTAAAAATAATTATAATTGAATACTTTATTGCTTTGCTTAAAAATTAGGTTTGTATTTCTTAATATAATTTGTAGTGGGGAGGGATATTCTAAAAAAAATTTAAAGTAAGAAGGTTAAGAAAGATTGTGTGAATAACATGTGAAATGTTTAAGTAGAATTTTCTTTTTTTAGGAATGACATGTGACATGTTTAGGTGGAATTTCTTTCTAATAAATATTTTTTTAATAATCTTATTTTTTTCCGAATTTTTTTTCTTTCTAGAAAAAGTTATGCATATAAATTCATTTTTTTAAAAACTCATACACAAATTTTTTTTTAAAACGAACTTATGCACAAAAATATTAAAGTTTTATAAAATTATGCACAAAATATCAGTTTTTTATGAAATGATGTACAAAAAGTGTCATGTTTTGTAAATTATGCATCAGAAAAAACAATTTGCATAACTTTTTGTGTGCATCAGTTTAAAAAGTTATGCACATAAATTATACAGAAATGATGACGTCATTGAAAAAAATTCAACTTTTTTTTTTTAACTAAAATAATAATTTTTTTTAAAAATGTCACGGCGGCATACCACATGTCACACGTTATTCTCACATGCCTTTTTATCTTCATACTTTAATACTCTTCTTATTATATCATATCCGACTTCTAAGTCATCTATTCCTAGAATCATATGTCAAACAAAATTAACAAGTCTTCTCTTTCACACACATACATCAATTAAACATATGTTGACGATCAAAAGTATCATATTCAATCCAAATTAAAGATATATAGAAATTGTGTACTATACTTATAACGGATGTTCTTGAATTTCTTCCAGGAGTTCATCAATAGAGACTTTGAGATAATATATTATTAAAATTGGGTTTACATTTCTTGATATAATTGCAGGTCATTTATATCAAGAATCACCCGTCAAACAAAATTAACTAATTCTGTTTGACACACATGCATGATCAAACATATGTTGATGATCATAACTCTTCTATTCAATCAAATTAAAGATAATTAGAAATCATGTACCTCTAATTATGATTGAACGGACTTTGATGATTCCACCATTTAAATATTGATATCTCTTGATGATTTATTGGTATTCTCTAATTTTTTATATATTATTGTGACAAAATACTTTATTGTTTTGCTATAAATTGGGATTGGATTTTTAATCATCTCGAGTCATGGCAATTTCTATTTCAAATAAATGTATTTCGGCTTACATTTTTGCCTTTAAGTATAAGAAAATCTTTATTGGGGTAATTCAATAGATGCAGTCAATATTCGTTCATCATTTTGTATAAATACCGTATAAGCAAATAAAAAGATGTGACCTTTTGTTAATGGTCACACTATTTGGTGAACAATTACAAGGTTTTCATTGATGGTCACGCCTGGTAGTTAATTTTCCAGTCATGATGTTTGGAATCAAATTATATGATATAGGGATGATTATGGAAATCCTTTGGTCTCGGTAAATCCCATTACACTAATTGTTCGACATGTACAATCCATAATCTTTTTGTGGATAGATGATTGTACAAAACCAAACAAATGGGAATCAAACTAATATGAAGAAACCGTTATTTGATGAATCTAAATCATTAAAAGCATGAAAATACTTAAAGGGGGGTTGGCATCCACCCCCGACACTTTCTCTATGAAATCGATAATTGATCAACTTGGTGTACTTTGTTTCTTGAGTCGAATGGTTGAATTGAGTCTTGATGTTTTCTATGTGGTTTTCTCGCCTTCCCATTATCTTCTCCAACCCAATGAAAAAGGCTTTATGATAAACGAAGCTAAAGTCAAATAAAAATGAAATGTACTCAATTCATGATGTTTTCTAGAATTCTACTTCTCTTTTTATAATTTGTTGTTCATCAATAGTTACCACATGGGACAATCTTGTCGTGCAATATCAAGGCATATAGTCTAAATAATGTGTTTTGAGTGATTAAGATCATGATGAGTTTGATATAAATTCAAAATGGGGTGTCAAGATTCCACTTAAATCACTTCATAATATGTTATAATACTTTTGGATTATGTCATTTCTTTGCTACATACTAAACCCACACCAAGTCTTCTTATTGGTCCTTCCTACATGTAAAAAGCTAAAAGGCCATATCTAAAGATAAACACTAAAGGATTAAGACGATTTTCTTGTTTTTTATTAGATTCTTACTCTGATTTCTTGATTCACTTTTGTTATTAAACATGAAGATAGAGACTATATGAATAAAGAACGGAAAAGTGGAGTGTGCATGATGATCATTTGGCCAAATTTTGCTACTTTGAGGTGTAGAAGTGTTCCTTTCTTTTTACCTATAATTAAATTGTACGGAATATTAAAGTCACAAATTAAATTATGATTATAGATAACACTTTTCGTCAAGTTGCATAAACAAAACAAAGACATGGAGATTTACCCAATGTCTTTTATGTCATATCAAGTGGGGCTAGAGTCATGGCCGGAGCCGGCTTGGGACAGAGTACACAGTCGTCCTTTTTCGATTGAGAAATGATATATAGGCTTAAAAAATATAGACCTAAAAATAAGCCTAAAGCATACAAAACATTACACATGAATTACACTAATTTTCTTTTATTATATTTACCAATCATTTTCAAATTGCACTAATCAAATCTTTAGACTATTTTTTAGTCATGTATACTTAGACCTATATATCATTTTTCTTCCCGATTTTATCACAACGAATAAATATCATTTTAAGGCTATTAGAGCACTCGGAGTGATAATGGGTGACAATGAGGTTGTGGTAGGTTGTGGGGAAAAAGGTGATGACGTGGCAGTGAGAATGAGAGTTGTGAGTTGTTATGATAGGGAGGGTTGTGGTGGGTTGTGGGATTATTTTAATATTTTTTTATTTTTCTTAAAAGATTTAAATAAAATAAATAATACATTTATTAAAATAAAAATACAATACAATAATTAAAAAAAACACACAATACATTAATTAAAAAAAAATTACAATACAATAATTAAAATAAAAATACAATACAATAATTAAAAAAAAAAAACACAATACAATAATTAAAAAAAAAATTACAATACAATAATTAAGAAAATCTAACGTCCTCGATAGTTCTCCGGAAGTGTCCAAATGTGGGCTACGAGATCCTCCCGGAGTGCGTGGTGTGTGGGCCTGTCTCTAACCTCTCGGTTAATCCGGATACGTTCGTTGATTCTATCGTGAAAAGATCTCTGATTGGGTGCCGGAGGAGCATACCATTCATCGGCATCGCATATCGACCGTCCGTTGTCTTCAACGATCATGTTGTGTAATATAATACCCCCATACATAACTCTTCTAAGTTTGTTCATCTTGTAAAATCTAGCGGCGTGTCTTATAATACCCCAACGACCTTGAAGAACACCAAATGCCCGTTCGATATCCTTTCTCGCACTCTCTTGATAACGTTTGAATTTGCGGCGAGGTTCTTCAAATGGGTGCGAGTAAGCTTTAACAAATGTCGACCACTCCGGATATATACCGTCTGCAAGGTAGTATCCTTTAGTGTATTGGTTGCCGTTGACGGTGAATGTGTAGTCCGGGGATGAGTCGTTGAGCATATCATGAAACAACGGCGATTGTTTAAGCACGTTGATGTCGTTGTTCGACCCGGCGACACCGAAGTAAGCATGCCATATCCATAGATCGTACGAGGCAACGGCTTCCAACATAACCGTTGGATAACCATGGTCACCTCGTGTGTATTGCCCCTTGTATGCATTTGGACATTGATCGCATTTCCAATGCATACAGTCTATGCTACCAAGCATACCCGGAAAACCGTGAACCTCACCGTGTTTTTGATATAAACGATTAACATCGTCTTGTGTGGAGGCTCTTAGATAAACGTTTGTGTATAGATGGATTACACATTTTAAAAAATTATCTAAGGATTCGGTTGAAGTTCTTTCAGACATTTGTAAATATTCGTCGAAGGCGTCCGGAGAAATCCCGTACGCCATCATACGAATAGCCGACGTGCATTTATGCAAACAACTAAAACCCATTTTACCCGTTGCATCGGGGCGTTGTGTGAAATATTTAAAATAGTCGGGTATAAGTTCTACAGAGTAATTAGAAATACCTTCGACTATTCGGAGGAAAAGAGGCCTTCTCATACGAAACCGTCTACGGAAATATTCGTCCGGGTATACGCTTTCGCCGGAGAAGTAATGTCGTACCACGTTTTCGTTAGCTTCGGCGCGATCGCGCTTGATATATCGCCTTTTCTTTTTCACCCTACGCCGAGAACTTGTAGCCTCGTTTTCTTCCATCTCCAACATTTGTACCGACATGGCTAGAACTTGTAACAATTCGGAGTCGGAAGATGATGACGAATCCGAAACATCGTGCTCGTTTGAAGAATTCGAACTCATATTTTGTAATATGGTTTTAAGGATGAATATTGAGATAGAAAGAGATTGAGAATTGGTGTGAATTTTGGGTTAGATTATGGGGGTATTTATAGGTGAATTTGGAAAGAAAAAAAAAAAATATATATATATATATATATATATATATATATATATATATATATATATATATAACGGATATATATATATCCGTTGGGAAAAAAACAAAAAAACAAAAAAAAAAAACTCCCGAGAAATGTCCGTTGTGGGCACAACGAGTGCCTCACAACGAGGCCACAACGACAACGGGCGGTGTCATAACGAGCCACCATGCTCGTTGTGAGTCCACAACGAGGCGAGGCCTCCCCCCACTCCGGATGCTCTTATTGGTAGTCAGTGTCTATAAAAGCTAATGTGGTAAGCCTATAATATTGAACAAAATACATGAAACAACTTTTTTTTCCTTATGCCTCTTCCACGTAAAAATTCTCATGGCTCCGTCCCTCTCTAGAGTACAAGGCATTGTTTAATTTCGCATTATAGTTATTAATAGATCATGTTATAGTAAGATTATTAAGTGTTTGTAACTTTATCATACAACACGTTTTCTAAAGTTCTTAAGAGGATTAAAAGGGTACCTAGATGATTTATTGCAACTTGTTTTTATGTAGGGCTAGAGTCATCCGTCTAATGCTTCTAAAATTGTAGCAAATCTTTATATATATTCTTTTTAGTCGTATCTAACAACACGTGATTGTGTGATATCGACATTTTCGCCCCACCAACTCACCAAGTTGTTTAAAAAAAAGATAATACAAAGATATGTATCCATACATACATGTATATGTGTATTTGGTGAGGATTGTTATGTGCTGGATTGCATTACATTGTATTTCTGCTAGGAACACAACTTTTGATATATACTTGGTTGTTTTTTGGTATATTATTGTCTAAAATCAAACACTACTAGCTCATTATGTGTCCATCACATCCCCCGGGACCGTAATTTTCCGTAAGGCGACAAAACCATCACTCGGACAACAGTGTTTTGTCGACGCACTCTATCATTTGGTAATTGGCTAGAATCTGGTGGGTAAATCGACCAACGGGAATATCTAATAAGAACTAGAAAAAATTACTTTCCTTTCTAAAATACAAATCTACTTTAATTTTAAAAATTACATGAAATAGTCAATTAAATGTAGCCAGCGGGTTTTTTTTGCTAATTCACATACATATAGTATCTCATGGAATATTAGGGGTACCCGAGCACCCACCCGTCCCCCTTCTCCCCATACCTTATTTTGAAAGGAAACTGATATAAGTTGGTCTTATGCTCGAGTGCAACAGTTCAAAACTGGGCCGAGTTAGTGTAGAGTATTGTTTGGTAGCAGTTTAAAACGAATTCAAATCCCAACTGGTCCGTGTACTGGCCAGTTCTTAGACATACAAATGTCTCGATCCGCATTGATCCCAACTAAAAATAAGGTCTTTTTACCACTGGAGGTTGACAATATTTCTCTGGTGTCCTGCAGTTAATCTCTAAGATTTTTTCATTATACGCCAGCAAAACACGTATTCTCTGAGAAACCCTTCTAAAATGAGTTTACATCTTTATAAAACGACCGTGCAACAGTTCAAAACTGCACTTGTTGCTCCTTTATCCAACATTCAGATTCAGATTCCAGTTTTGTGACGTCTGTTTTTAATTTATATCTCAGTTTACCTCATCTGCACTTTGTTTCTTATCGTCTTAATTGTTCCAAGTTTGTTTCCTTGCAGCCAATGTGATTTGTAGGTATGAAGTAAAAAAAAGGCTCGTATAAATTGTTACGCAAA
Organism: Senecio squalidus; assembly: GCA_910822075.1. Taxonomy (NCBI): domain Eukaryota; kingdom Viridiplantae; phylum Streptophyta; class Magnoliopsida; order Asterales; family Asteraceae; genus Senecio; species Senecio squalidus. The sequence continues at coordinate 29,073,474 of CAJVGC010000590.1, read as the reverse complement.
AACGGACTAGAAACTGAATAACAAACTGTAGCAAACACAACCAATTGAGATCTCCCTCCTTTTAATACATCTAATCAGACTACTATACCAATTTACAGGATTAATAATCAAAATTTGTTCTTTATACATATTCCGATATGGTGAGTTCTTACACATACAAATGTCACAATCCCCATTGTTCCCAACTAAAAAATGAGTTCTTTTTACCACTCGAGGTAGACAATCTTTCATTGATGTCCTGCAGTTGATTTCTCAGATCTTTATTATCCACTAATAAACGATCATATTCTTCCATAAACCCTTCTAACGATATTTTAATATCATTAGAATGGGTGTTTATAGATTTCACTTGTTGCTCCTTTATGTTACATTCAGATTCCATTTCTGTGATCTCTGTTTTCAACTTAGAAATCTCGTTTCTAATGAATTTCGCCTCTTCTGCATTTTTTTTCTTAATGTCTTCATACGCCCTGTTTTGTTTCCTTGCAGACAGTAGGGTGTTTGTAAGCATGACAACTTCTCGGATGTATTCGTGTAGGATGTATATCGTCAACAAAAGGAAAAGCGAGAAGCCTGCATGAATTTATGATTTCACCCATATAAGCCTAACAAGGTTCTTACAAATGTTTCAGCAAAAATCACTAAGGCGTGGAAGATTCACTGAAAGTTTAGTAAAAAAGTTCACTAAAAGCAACTGTGGACACAATTCAGAAAGATTACAAGTTCTGGGATCGATACAAAAAAGGTGACTGTGCTAACATTATATGATAACAAATGAAAACTGTTTTTTAATCATAATTCTGGTCAGGAGATTAAGCAAAACATGATTACTTAAACAATAGCTTTCACTTAACGCGTTTTAAAACATTGTACAGAACAAGATAGATATTGAAAACAAATAGCTGTTTCACAAATGCGCCAAGATTAACACATACTGAAAAAAGTGGAAACGAAAACCTAACATAAAGTTTTAAAACCCAAATTGCCTAAAAAGCCAAAAGACAGCAAAGAAATCCACTCAAGTGGTGGATGCCGGTTAGTTTCCAGCAAAACAATATAGACAAGAAGAGAAAGAAAATGTTTTCCTCGTACTCATCCCACCCTGAAATCCTATTTTCGGCTTACTACACTACAACTTATAATCTATGTAGCTGAAATCAGGACCATACATTAGTCACAAAGAATTCTGTGGTGAACTAACAACATTTAACAATTATTTACTTGTAATATATAATTGATCTCCATCCTTTCGTAACAGTTGAAATGTTACAACGATCTGTTTAAATTACTTCCAATGATGTATCTCTTTTTAGACCCAAATGGATTTATGACCAGCTGGATGTCGTTAGGTTTATGGTTCGGTCAATCATTTTGTTAGTATGAGCGTTTTATTAAGTTTTGTCTAACTAGTAACTGTCATAAGACCTCAAAAGAACATTTCTTATTCGAATACAATTAACTGATATTAAGGGGGTGTTTGTTTTGGCTTATGTAACGACTTATTACCTTTAGCTCATAAATGAGCTTATCGAGTTGAGGTTATGACTTATTTAAAGTCATAAGATCAACTTAATAAGCTCATAACGCGGAAAAAATGAGTTTATTAGCTTTTCAAAAGTTACATAAGTTCATAGACCCGTTATATAAGCCAAAACAAAAACCCTTAAGTACAAATTAATAATAGGGATAAATGTCTACGGATATATAAAGCTTTACTTACTAGTTACTCCCTATGTATCTAACTTTTATATATTAAAGTTTAGTTACTCCGTATGTATCCAACTTTTATATATTAAAGTTGTATGTATCCGGATATAAGTGACATCAACATCAGGCATACTTCTTACAAATCAATGTCAATAACAAGGGGGAGAAATTAAAATTACCGATGAGAGAAGCTTGGAGCACACGGTACACAAGAATGTCGCGATTAAGCGAATTAACGGAGAATAATATACTGTAGATCACGATCACGAAGACGATTAGATGAGCTTTTCTTGTTTTTAATCGATCTAACCAGATAATTAGAGGATTTTGGAATGGGGTTTTGAATAAAAGTAGCAGAATCATAATCATTTGGGCTGACATAACCATCAAGAAGAAGTAAATAGATCCATTTCCGACTGGTTTTGACTCCATTTTTGATATACACCGGAGCAGCTCAAATAGTTGTATTAATTTCACATTTTTGCACGAAATGTAGATTCACCCAAACACCCACCTAAATTGCTAGTGAAATTCACCCCTAAAAATAATTGCCCGTTTGGTTAGTATAATATTTCAAATCTCTAAAAAAAATTAAAATTTAAGAAATTAGAATATGAATCGATAAAAAGTTGTCATATTTGGTTAATAAAATTCAACAGAATTCGGTTTTTAATTTTTACATATAATTCATTTCGATTCGTAAATTTTTCCAAATAATTGAAATTTGTAACATTTTTGTAAATCTCGTTTAAAATAAATATAGACTTCTAAATTAGTTGTTTCAGGTAACTTATCAAATTATTTTAAGATTATAATATGGTAAAATTATATATTTATCCTTAATTAAATTTATTTTACTTAAGTAAATTATGTACTATCATTTTATATTTTCAAACTAGAACTTCAACTACATTGTCGAACACATCTACGGTAAAAGTTGGTGGTATATTAAAATGGTGCAAAAAAAAATTTTAAATAAGTTTTAGTAAACTAGTTTGAATTCCATGAAATCATGAATTTTGAATTCCTTCCGAAACTGGAAAAAATTATGAATTCCACAATGAAAAGAATCTGATGGAATTTTGGCAAATTCCAATATTTTCAGTTGTCCAACCAAACACAATGCAAAAAGAATTCAGAATTCCAATTCCTTCAAATTCCATCATATTATGCAAACTAAACGAGGCCTAATTTTTACAATCGAGATTATCTAGAAAGTGCGAGTATCAAAAATGTATAGTGTCTAATCGAGTTATGTTAGTGACCTTTTTCCGATCTTCTCATAGCTATCTTAAAACATTTTTCGAATTAGATTTAAATCTAAGACCTTATCACAAGTATTGTGTATTACCAATATATTACTTTAAAGGTGGTAAAACTTTAAAGTAACAATTGTTTATAAAAAATGAATAACCATAATTATAACTGTTGTTTATAAAATATGGATAACTACAATTCTAACTGTTGTTTGTTATTACATGCTCGAGTCGAGCCGAGTACAGTGAAACTCGAACTCGACTCGATCAGGAATACTTCGGGCTCAAAACTAGTTTCGAGCTTAACCAAACTTTATACTTTACACCGAGTTCCACTTATATACTAAACCTTGCTCGCAACTTGACTGGAGCTTTATTGATCATATATAATTTTCATATCAGACTCTTCTTGATTTTCATATTATATGATAATTAAGTAATTTTATGTATATAAAAGGAAAAATGTATGATATAAATTCGATAAGGTTTACGATTTGAGTGTCTTGAAACTCGAACTCGACTTAAAAGTATACTCAAGTTTCGGTCAATTTCAAGTAATTTGTGATTTAATCTCAAATAGTTCGTAAATGGTCTCGTCTAGTATACATTCAATTATTCTCGAATAGCTAGTAATTTGTGACTTTATCAAAATGCTATCCTTTAATAAGTTTCAAAAGGTAGAATATATCTTTCATCATAGGCCCAGATTTGAGGCCCACAATTCTAGAAGACAAAAACAGTTATAAATTAGGTTTCCATACAAGTTCAACCCAATCCAAAGTTTTGTTTTGGTAGCTATTTTGTGTTTTGAGCTCTTCAACTTTTAACTTTTAACATTGCGAATCTATATTTCTGAAAAGAATATTAAATAATGACGAAAAAACTAAGTTGACATTTTACATGATATTTTTGAGTGACATGGCCAAATGATATTGACGAGGAGAAGCCACGTAGGTTATCTTGTCGTCCATAGGCTATCAATGAATTGATCGGGCTAACCAACTAGAATTAGTTTCATTCATCGTGTACCTAATTGAAGAAAAGCAACGATAATGATCGGGAAATAGATAAAAGGTCATTGTAATTTGCGTAACAACTAGTATAGAACCTTTGTTTTGCATGGCCGATCCAAACAACACAAAGATTGTGTGTGATTGTTTCGAATAGTTTTGATATATGAAATTTTGTATCATACAGATTCATATTTTAATTAATTTCAAATTTTCATATAGTTTTGTAACATTCCAAATGCATATTCAAATATACATATTGACGTTTAATACAAGGTCATTACTGAATTTTCAAGAATCCAAACCAATTACAAACATTAAGTAAATATTCGAAAACTTGAGCTTTGCTATTGTATTCACTTTCACCTTCCACCTCCGCCGCCGCCGCTACCACTACCCGACCCAACACCGACTCCTTTTCCAGCACCGGAGCCCACTCCCACTCCTATTCCGATACCTATTCCAACTCCGAATCCTCCCCCTTTTCCACCATGTCCACCAACACCACCGCCTGATCCTCCACCTAATCCACCACCTCCTCCGACACCGCTACCTACTCCTCCTCCAGCTCCTAAACCACCTCCATGACCCGATCCACCTCCAATGCCACCACCACCTCCACCTCCCCCTCCGCCACCACCGCCTCCACCAACACCTCCGGCTCCACCTACTCCTCCACCAGCCCCAAAGCCACTACCATGACCCGAACCACCACCAACACCACCTCCGCCACCTCCTCCTCCCCCACCACCACCGGCACCAACACCACCAGCTCCACCACCTACTCCACCTCCAGCACCAAAACCACTTCCATGACCCGAACCACCACCAACACCACCACCACCTCCTCCTTCCCCACCACCTCCACCCCCACCGGCACCAACACTTCCGGCACCACCACCTACTCCTCCACCAGCCCCAAAACCACTACCATGACCCGAACCACCACCAACACCACCTCCGCCGCCTGAACCCCCGCCTCCACCAACACCAACACCACCTCCAGCACCACCACCTACTCCTCCACCGGCTCCAAAGCCACTTCCATGACCGGAACCACCTCCAATACCACCACCTCCTCCTGAACCTCCACCGCCACCACCACCAACACCACCTCCAGCACCACCACCAACTCCTCCCCCAGCTCCAAATCCACCACCTCTACCTGACCCACCTCCAAGACCTCCTCCTCCACCACCTCCAGCTCCTCCTCCGCCACCACCACCAGCTCCACCACCTATTCCTCTCCCACCTCCAAATCCACCTCCACGACCTCCACCACCACCAAACCCTCTGCCCCCCACGTCGACCACCGCGACAACCTCCCCTACCACAACCGTCATCACCCCATCGGTCTACTTGAGCATTGCCATCACCGAGAGTCAATGCACTCAAATGGAAGACAATTGCAAGCCCTAATAAAATCGCACAACCCCATTTTCGAGACATACCCATTTATATGTCAAGTACACTTTGTATTTATTTGTTCTTCTTCGTCCCGTGTATCGATTCTTATTTATATATAGAGACACACACATATAGGTTACATGGAACTACTATACGTACAGTTGCATATATGCAAGTTGCAAGTTTAGATAAAGCTCACAATTAATGTACGTTGCATGAAAGCACATGCAACGCAAAGCTAGCGTTGAGACGTTGGTTGGGAAGTTATTATCAAACTTAATTGCTGCTGATTAAGTCAAATAACAAACGCTAGATATATGGTTTATTATATAAAACCTTTCTTGTATAATATAATTTTTATTTTTTATTTATTTCAAATTATTCAATTTTCAATTCTAATATATATTATAGATATTTATATTTATTCGTATATTTTATATCCTTGATTCCAATTTGTATGTTTAAACATATTTTAGTTAGGTTTCGGTTCTCAGTTAATGATTTTTTAAACTTGAATTTATATTTATATAAAATAATATAAGTGTATTGTCTAGTTTGTGAACGTACAAACTTGATCAAAATAGAACCAAACCGGCTGAAAAACGGTCTAATTATATTCTTGATTCCCATTTCGATTTGATTTAGTTCTCCCATCCAAGACACACCGGATATACACATACATAATTTAGCATGGTTCTCCCATCCTGGTTAAGATTTTCTATCTACCTAGTGACATCCACAATGCTCATTAATGTATGTATGTATGTATGTATGTATGTATGTATGTATTTATATAAGTGGATTTGAATGATTCAAAATACAATATGTATTGAATGCATGGTGTGATAACGAGTGGTATAAATTAAAGTTGGAAAATCGGATTTTATAAGTTCTCTTGTAGTATGGGTTAAGATTTGGTCAACACCGACACCACAATACTATACTTCGAAAAAGTAGTTCGACCGTAATCAATGTTTCTACTGGTCACATATCTCACGAACTGAACCGATTAATTTCGTTTTATGTTACTTTTATGGTTTGCAGTTTTCTTTTTTTAAATTCTGTAAGATTATACTAAAATGGTTGAATTAACTGTAATATATTTTTCGTCGGCATAACTTCAACTCATAAGAGTAGAGAGTCCCCGGGCAACTTTGGCAAGATATAAAATCGAAAATTGAATGGTGCCAAAGCTTAGCTGCTTAATTTTGTGAGAGTTTATAACAAAAACCCTCGTTTGTGGTTTATTAGTTAAGACACGTATTGAAATTTTGAATGTTTGACGGGTTCCCTCAAAATCCGAGATCGACTAATACCACAAATACATGGAACAATTATTAATAAAGTATAAGTGAATAATAGATGTTAAAAGTTTTTTTTATCACAATCCTCCTCAAGACTAATGTTATCAAAACTTTAATCTTATTAGTGAGTTATGTTTTCACATCGTGCTACGGTTGTTTTTAATTTATTCTGTTGCAATGTTGTCGGCTTGTCGCGGTGTATAGCCTCTAACCCATCGCAGCAGCGCACATTTAAAAATAGACATGGGTATTGTTAGAGAACGTTTTGTTTTTGCTCATGTACTTGTTTTACATGTTTCTTCATCTCACCGGTTTGTAAAAATGTTTACTAACTATTTACCTTCTTATTTGTTTGCGATTAAATGCTAAACAACGACTCTTGATGAATATACACATTTTTTTCCTTTTCTTTCCTCGTCTTTTAAAATTTTAAAATCTACTTGTTATTATCTTATTTGTTTAGAAAATAAATAAAATTAAGAAGCTATAAATTATTTCAATAGATACAACTCCTATGCTTCGTAACTATACTAATAACCCATAAGCACTTAATGCTACGTACTAGTCCACTAGTATGTATGTTATGGATGCTCATTAAACGCCGCTGACTTTTTTTAATCAGCCAACTATGACAAAAGCGTGTCTAGACGTACATACATACATATCGATACATACATATATGTGTAGACAAACACGCATTTTCGAAATGAAAGAGGTTTTCAATATTTATGTTATCTGATGACAAATCTTTTGACTTCAATGGTACGGGGTCTATAGTTGCTTGACCGTTTTTGAACACATTTCATGACCCCCGGCAACGTAGCCAGACCATAGTTGTGGTTTTTGGGCATCGTAGCTGGGCCACCGTTGTGGTATCCGAGCATCGTAGTCGGGCCACATCTTGTGGTACCCGAACAACGTAGTCGGGCCACATGTGTGGTGTCCAGGCATTGTAGTCGGACCACATGTGTGTTGTGTGGGTATCATAGTCGGGCCATGTCCGGTGTCCGGACATCGTAACCGAATATGCACTCAAACAGTATTGTGAACCTGTAATCGGGTATGGAAATTGAATCTGTAGACTTTTGTGGGCCAAAGTTGTTACATGCTTTTGTGTTTTTTAGGATTTAGGGCTTAAAAGTATATGAATTAAACCCTACTAATACTTTTGTATTAAGACACTAACTCGATATATTTTTGACGAAATTTTTTTTTTTTTTCGGGTTTTCAAATTATAAATTATAAAATCACAGTTTTATCACATGTAATTTTAGCAGTTTGACATATTATATTTCGGTTTTTCTTTTTGATTATAGTTGAATATACATAATGTAACAAATCTAAGTTTTGAAATTCATATTTAGTATTCAAATCACAAGTGATTATACGTTACGAATATCAACATTTGTCCAAAAACGAAAAAATAAAAATCACCAAATTTTCAAAAAAAAAAAAAATTCTAGGTTCTATATAGCTTATACCTCATATAATATTGTTGTGTTGTGAACTCCACTGTTACAGTGAAATTATTTTTGTTTTATGTGTTTACGAAATTTTACATACATAATAAAATCACATATGATTTACAGTAAAATCACATATGATTTGTGTGCTATCATATGTTATTTTAATAATATCAATTTTTTATGTCAAAAACGAAAAAAAAAATAAAAGTCGTAAAATTTTGTTCTTTTCTTTTTTTCTATATTTGGGTAATTTATATATAGGAAAATGTTAGATGCAGTGACTTTACATGTTGTAAGAACAAAAAATTAAATGAATTGTTAAAAGAGTTAAAAGACCAAAAATAAACTTTTTACAAAAAGTTTGCCTTTGATGCAAATAACTTATGTGCAACAAACAATATGCATGTTTACCCTTTATATAGTTATACTTATAGTAATTCTATTTTAGAAATTTTACGAATTAGTGTTAAAATCAGATGTGATTTTATCTTACGATTTCAACACCTACCCGGAAAAAAAAAATTAGTCGAAAGTATCACTACAAGAAAATTAGGTTTTAGTGACGAAAATTTTTAGTTACTACTATTTTTTGTCAGTAATAACCTTATTTAGTCACCATTAAAAAAAATGGTCACTAAACAAAATAAGTGACCAATAAAGAACCTAAAACATAATAAAATTAGTTACATACCCATAGTGACGAAAAATGACCACTCAAAATTGGTCACTAACATCATTAGTGACGAAATATTTGGTCACTAAAAATGTTACTGACCAAATATTTGGTCACTAATAATATTAGTGACCCAATTTGAGTCGTCACTAAAGATAATTTTTCTTGTAGTGTATATAACAACATTGCTCCTGTGTGATCAAAACATCGCCAAATACAGAGAAATGATGTTTGGGTGGAGTCAACCTTTGATCTCCTTATCAAATGGTGTGTTTTTGCTAAAATAGAAACCCCAGTTACCACCATCAACCTTGAAGACGTTGATATATCGGATGATATTTTCGCGAATGATCGAAATGAACGACCACGCGGAAAACAAAGAGGAAGTAAAAGAAAAGAATCATCTGACGCTTTCGAAAAGGCTCAATCTTCATCGTCGGCGTTTTGTGAAGCGATTGCTTCACAATTAAAAAACTTACAAAAATAAGAAAAGATGTCGCAAAAACAAAAATAGAAACACTCCTAGTCCAAAAAGAGACGACTTATACAAGTGCAAGAAGAGACGATATGTTGTTTCTTCAAACGAGCACGGAGGGGATGCCACAAGGACAAGCGGAGTGGATCGAGAGCGAAAAAATGAAAATCCGGGAAAAATATGGGATGATTTAGTTTTTAGTATTGTTTTAGTTTTAATAATTTGTATTGTTTTTTATTTTAATAAAATCTTATATTTATCTTATGTAAATGTTTAAAAAAAATTAAAAAAAATAAACTCGGGTTCCACATCTCCCACGATCACTCACACTCATCATTATCACTCAAAAAAAAACTCACAACCATCATTGTGGATGTCACGTCAGCAAAAAAATTCTACAATCATCCACAATCGTGATTATCACTCCGACTGCTTTTAGAGGCAGTAAGATGAATGAGTTGTGTGGATTGGGAAACTGGTAGAAACAAGTCTTTTTTTATGTGCAGTTCAAAGGTATTATGTCTTTTTGGGTTAACCCGCTCACTCTATTTATAATTTTTTTTGTTATAAAATATTAATCTAAATATTTGGAGAAAAAATGTTATAATATGATGATTTTAACCCAAATATTTAGTGTAATAAATTAAATCCATTATTACAATACTATATGGACATATAATGAAATGTAATTAAGGCTGATGCAGTCATTAAAGTAGTATTGTCTTTATGAAAGAGATTTTTTTTTCAACCTAGAAATGGCAATTTCATAAATTAGAAAATAAAAACAGGTCATTCAAGATAAAAGAAAATATGATTCGAAGTATTATTTCATAAGGTTAATTGTCTAGAATTTTTATTTATTTTTTGTTTTTTGTCCATTCTAGATCATCGAACTATTTTATTCCTTATTTGTTGATTATAAGTTGTCAAGTTGTCCCATTTTAAGTTTTCTGTTTATACTAACTTACAAAACCACCCATGTAGTTTGGATAATTACAAAATTTGTCCCTAATTTAATTTTCTTTTACGAATATTGTCCTTTATTTCACTATTTTCTAACGAATTTAGTCCCTCGTTTGTTAAAGTTAACGATTATTATCTTAAAATAACAAAATTACAGTTTTTTCATTAATATAAAACACTACCAACGAACGTGTAACCCTACTCTCCGTATCGTCTTTGAATCCTGTTAGATTTTCTAGAATCAAAAGTTTTGTTTCATCATCTTCATTATATTTTCACCAAACGTAACCGTCATTCTCTTCCATTGGGATTTTGGGATTTTCTTTTCACATTTTGTTTATACTAGATCTTATGGATTTCGTAAATGGAAGACAATGACGGTTACGGTTGGCTAGAATACTATGAAAATGATGAAAAAAAAACTTTAGATACTACTAATTCTAACATGATTAGAAGATGTAACTCGAAAGAGAGTTATGCGTTCGTTTACAGTGTTTTATATTAAGGAAAAAATAGTAACTTTGTTATTTTAAGATAATAATCGTTAAGTTTAACAAACGATGGACTAAATTCGTAAGAAAATAGTGAAATAAATGACGATATTCGTTAAAGAAAATTAAATTACGGACAAATTTTATAATTATACAAACTATATGGGTTGTTTTGTAAGTTGGTATAAACAGAAAAGTTAAAATATGACAACTTATAATGACCAGATAGAGAATAAAATATTATGATGGTCTTGAAGGACAAAATAGAAATAGAAAGTACTTAGTGGTTTTCCAAATATGGATTATAATTTATAACAGTAAATGAGTATTTGATTCGTAGTTTTCCAAATATGTTGTTAGTGCTACACTGTATATATAAATCAATGTGTGATTTGAGTAGACCACATTCATACCTCATACTCATCATTTGAAGATTGAAAAAATGAGCAGATTTTTTTCAAATAAACCTTGCTACATATTAGTAGTATTGGCCTATTTCACTTGTTTTTGCCTAACTACTTCTGTTAGTATACCCTGTATTTTCTCTAAAGGGTGGACTGTTCATATACACAATAATATTCGACATTCAACAATTAACGCTCATATCAAATCGAGAGACAATGATCTTGGGTTTCATAACATAACTCATGAACTTGGGTACAGGTTCGGTTTCTGTGAAAATATATTCCACACAACTCTTTTTACTGGAGAGTTTTTTTATGGATCAAAATTTGCACATTTTAATGTCTTTGACCAAGAGATAGCAACTATTATTGGTGGCTCGTCGAATCATAAAACACCTATTTACTGGCTACTAGCAGAAGATGGGTATTACTTGTCAAAAGAATTAAAGCCGTATGAAGATCAGACATGGATGGCTAGAGGAAATTGGTAATAAGAAATGTATTTATCGAATGATCATTTTCTATTAAAGTTATATGTCAAGCATTATATTTTCTTGCATCTATGTTGTTGGTTCATAAGAATTCTTTTATTTTTCGGTCTAAGTATTAATATATGTTTCAAATTATATATTTATTTGCAATTCTCTTATTTGCTTGAACGGGTAATTATTACTAGTATCGATTAAAGTTTCTTTTAAGTAATGGACAATACGTGATACTGGTAAAAGAATAATTAAGTAAATATTCATATGAATTGTTCACTAGAAATAAGAAACGTGTTTCAAAGGTGTAACTGATAAGTTTCTTTTAAAGTTATTTTAATGGTGTGTTTATGGTTTAACAAAAACTACTTATTATTTTTTAAACTAGTTTAGTGCACGTGTTACTTATAGGATTGTTTAAGAAAATTATGTAAAATCGAGAAAAAAATAGTAGAATTATAAATTATGAAACGTGAATTTAATTGTTTAACGTGGTTTCCGATAGTTAGTAAAAGATAGAATACTAACTATATTTAAAATTAAAAAATATGATTAATTGTTAGTTTTTTCATGAACTATTCCTATTTATGTTAAACTTTGAGTACATTTCCTCAGTGATCGGCTTCCATAATCTATCTCTAGAATCTCTACTATGTGTTTATAAACGAAATCAATACATGTTCATAACCTTTACTCAGCACATCTAAAATCATATAACCACGATATAAAACAGAAAAAGAAAAACAAAATATGCTAACAATATACATGCCTGTTTTTACTGTTGTCAATTGTTTCTTCATCCATAGGATACCTGCAACCAAACATAAAAACCGATTATCAGCAACTCGAAAACACAACACCAGATAGCCCTTTAAAAACAATGAAAGTTCCAAAAGTACTCGATAGTATACATCAAAAACTGCTCTTGTATTCAACATACACACCCCCCAAAAACTAATCAATATACCTAGGGGTGTTATTCGGGTCAATCCGACCCTAATAAGCAACTTTCGGGTCGGGTTCACTCGGGTTTTAACTAAAATTTTCTAACCCTAACCCGACCCTAATAAGGGTTCGGGTCGTTTTCGGGTCGGATTATTTCGAGTCCGGGTAAACAACAATTAAAAAAGTTCAAAAAAAAACTATAGCAAACATATTGAGTATAACAAATGAAAAAAGTAAATATATCGAAAAAAAATCAAGATGAATAGAACCCGACAAAGCATATGATATATATAGGCTACAAGTATTCATACCTGAAGCTAGGGGTGTTCAAAATATCCGTATCCGAAAATCCAAATCCGAAAATCCGAAAATCCGATCCGAAATTATCTGAAAATTCGGATATCCGGTTTTTCGGATTCGGATAGTGATATTTCAAAATTTCGGATTTTTCGGATATCCGAAAATCCAAAAATATATATATTTTTTTTAGTTTTTATAGTTATTTTATAGGTAAATGTAAATATTTTGGTGATTTAATAAATATTTAGATAAATATACGTAAATATTAAATATTGAGGTTAAAAAAATGTATAATAAAATTTGGAACAAACAAAAAATAACACAAAAAAGCAAAAACAAAAAATATATTTTTTCAACATTTCGGATTTCGGATATATTGGATATCCGAAATTTCGGATTCGGATTTCGGATAGTGAAAATCACTATCCGAATTTTCGGATATCCGATTTTGAACACCCCTACCTGAAGCGATGTGGAACAACTAAACCCTTTTATATATAGTCCCACATCGCTTCAGTCTTCAGGTATGAAACTCTTTCATATTTCTAACGTATATATATATATATATATATATATATATATATATATATATATATATATATATATATATATATATATATATATATATATATATATATATATATATATATATATATGTGGAGAGGTTCTTATAAACCAAAACTTAAAGTAAAATAAGTAAAAAAATATGAAAAAATAATCTATTATATTCGTAATTTTGTATTATGTTTATTTATTCAATTATAACAAACTTTAAAAAAGCAAGTTTTGATATGCATCAAAATATATATCGTTTAGGGACTGTGCATCAAATTCTTTGTTTTTGTGCAGTAAATATTCAGATTTGATGCAAAAAGGTAAAACTATCCATTTTATGATGTACAACAAAACTTCGTTTTTTAAAGTTTGAAATATGGTTTAAATGAACGATAATCCAAAATATTTAACGTTATAAGTTATTTTTATTTTTTTTTTACTTATTTTACCTTAAGGTTTGTTTTACAAGAACCAACCTCTATATATATATATATATATATATATATATATATATATATATATATATATATATATATATATATATATATATATATATATATCATATGCCTTTAGTTTTCCATACTTTAGTTGTCTCACATCGCTTCATGTATGAAACTCATTCATACTTCTAGGCTATATATATCATATGCCTTTGGTTCAAAATACAGTTCAACGGTAATTTTCGGGTCAATCGGGCAAACCCGAAACCCGACAAACTGGAACTATTCTACCCGAAACCCGACCCTATTTATGAATCGGGTGTTTCGGGTTTACCCGATAGACCCGAAATACATATATAACCCGATTAAACCTGACCCTAAAGTGGTAAATAAGGTTCGGGTTCGGGTCGGGTCGGATATTTTAACACCCCTAAATATCTATACTACAATATAAAGAATCTCCTTTAACATCTTAAATTTTAAGTAATTGAAATTACCTTAATACCCTTAATCTATATTTATTATTATTTAAGTCAAACAACACTCTCTTTCCTAATTAATTTAAAAAAATTTAACATCTAACAAAATAACTTATAATTCCTATGTAATTAAAAAAAAATTAAAATACTTTCTATTTAATTTAAAAACTTTCAAAATTATAAATTTTATTTTATAACCCCATAAACTTAAAATAATTAAAATATTATGCATTTTTTTCTACTAAAATACGTATACTAAATCTACACTATAATATAATCTATTTCTACTATATTATAAAACATTTCCCGCATAGTCTTAATTCTCTAAAACCTTAGTAATTGAAATTACTTAACTACCGTTTTTATATCTCTCACCATATATCATTATTCAAAATAACTTATAATTAAATAATGTTGGTTAATAAAGTTTTAGCCTTGTAGAGTAAATGAACGGAAAGATACTTTAAACATGTAGACTTAGAAGTGTTTATTTAGCATAATAACAATAACCAATTTCGTTTATATTGATTAAAGAATTTATGATTGGAAACCAAAACTGGCATGTAAGTTCATACCGTAATTAACGGTATTTATTTGTTAACAAATGAGTCAAATTCATAAAAAAGTTCGATTACAAACCATGCAAAAATTGATGGAGAATAGGAAGTCGAAAGAGGTTCATCTTAAAAATGATTCCTAAGTTTGTTTTGTAATTTGTTTGATGGAGAATGGGAAGTCGGGTCAACACATACACACTTATGTCACACATGTTGGTCCTAATTGTACTTGATGGGGTTTCATATGCTAAAAATGTTTATTTTGTTTATGTTTAAGTGTAGGGCTGAAAAGAATAATTGAACTATCTTATATCATATCTTAAGAAAGGTTGGGTATCCTCTCAAGAAGAAACCATCATTATGGATATACATGCTCAAATAGGTATTTACTCATTTTCTTTAAAAAATATGAGACCATTTTATACTATCTTTATCTTTTAAAAGCTCTTACTTATAGGTAGGTTTATTTGTCATTACAATGTTATGTTTTAGATGGTCAACAATTGCAAGAAGCTTACCAAGAAAAACTGATAACGAGATATAAAACTATTAGAGCACTCAATTCAAGAAAAAAAGTGTAAAGTGAGTTTGAAGCAATCAAGAAATAGAAAAAACGACTATTGATGGACAAATGTTTTAACAAGTACAAGGACAACAAGAATTGCAACAAACTATATTTTCTATCTTTTAAAAGTTCGTATCTATACGTATCTTCACGTTTTACATTATGATTGGAGTTTAAATACATTTTATGTTTTTATCGTTTTGCGTATTTAATTTCCGTAGTTAAATATTCGTAATATAATTATATCAAATATAGTTTATTATCCTCGCTGCACCGTGCGGGTACTATACTAGTACCTAAATAAATAAAACACAAAGCCTCTATCAGCATCAATAAGCATAATCAAATCTCACTAAATCTCAAAACGGCTTTCGTTGCAAACACAACTCACTTTGGTAGTCCCTTCAATGTTAACTTATCAAATTATGTAACACTTCATAATCAACTTCATGAAAAAACCTACCGTAAGGATAAGAAATCCAAGCTTCTTTAATTGAAACACAAACATCTAAATGGGTCGATCCTAGTGGTGTTTAATCATAAAAACAACAGATAAATTAGCAAGGAATTGAATGGGTCAAATGGGTTGAAAGCCACCATAAAATCTAATTATAAGCATTTAACCTCCTAATCGTTTTATTTAAAGATTGAGACAATTACTGTAACAATTCTTTTTTTTAACAAAACTTAAATTATTAAACGTTTTTATATTGAAGACATCAACATAACATCAGTAAGTCAACCCAACCCGGCACAACCCATTACCCAACCAATCGATCTTGATGCATTTAAATTTTATTGACATTCAATTTTCTCATGTTGTAATACACATCAAAGAAATAGCTCAAACTACATGTAAAATATTGGACTTGTCTATAATCCAGTCTAGTTTAATGAGTAAAATTTCTGACTTTTCCATTAAAAGTCTTAGGAAGTATTTAGTTCGAGAAAACTTACCACTTAACTGTAGAAAAAAAAAAAAAAAAAAAAAAACTTTTTATGAAAACAAAAACTTCAATTTTCACTTTTAATACGACAATTTTGGAAACTCGTTTCTATTATTTCCAAATTTTCATTTTCAAATTCCCTTTATTAAAATCACTCTTTATTATCTTAACACGTTTCATAATTTTTATTTGTTTTCTAGGAAATGAAAATACCTTTCATTTAAAATAAAAATGGAGACTGAAAATTTGGAAAATTTTCTGCCAACTAAACGCAATCTTAGGCTCTCCGTTATTTATACCATAACCATTTTAGCGTGTCAGTCACTTAACATTTTATGCATTCTATTAAAATACGTCACATAGATAAACCTAATGCTAAGAGTACCAAAAGAAGATTAACTAAAAGGAATGTTTCGAGTAAATACCGTTCTATTATAGCAACATGACCTTTTTTTACTTCAATGACTACTGAAAACCTGAAGCTTTCTCCCAAAACAAACCATCCCATGTTTGGAAAATGTGTAACAATAAGAAATTGGTTAACATTAACATTATAGTAATCCAAACTTAAAATAACAAAGACCTATGGTTTAAATTTGACTCCTCAAAAGTTTTTAAGCAACTCACAATAATTTTCAAAAATAAATGGTTAGTTAAAAAAAAAAAAAAAAAAAAAGCTTAACATAAGTTGTATGGCTCAATCTAAACAATCATAATTATCTTCACAACTCACCTCTTTTAGACATACGCGATAATGCGATCATTAACAACCCACTTTTGCACCACACCATATATCCAAACCACATAAAACAACCCACTTTTGTAACACACCATATAACCAAACCACATATAAACTCGAACCTTCGACTAATTTTTGAGAAATAAAAGTAGTAGTATTACCAGAGCCGGAAAACAAATCCATGAAGAAAATAAGTGATATGAGATCCTATTCAAACCTGCAAATTAAGCTCTAATTCGAACCTATAAAATCAAAAATATAAATCTCAATTCAAACCCTCAACTCAAGTTGGAAAATAGAAGAAAACATACCAATCCCCATAAAGATATTTCTTCAATCAATTGACACATGTCATCCCTTGATAACCCTACAACAACAACAACAACAAAATTCAAATAACAAAACCCTAAAAATGATTCAGATTTAAAGAATCAATTCTTTGAATATTTTCACCGGTATCGGTGAACGTATCACTCGGATCGGAAAGATAAAGATGATTCCACTTTGAACAATTTTTTTGAATATAATTTGAATTTAGAGAGAGGTGGAAGAGCAAGATCCATGCATACCAAGTGTTATTAGATTAAAGAGATTCAAACTTGTATAATATGGCTCGGAATGTGTTTTTAATATTACTAACTTTTTAATTTGTGTTTCTCCTGTACTAGTTCGATCCGTTCTTGGATCCATGCATACCAAGTGTTATCATCTCTTGTTCATATGTTTTTGTTTGTTTCATCAACATGAAAATGAACACGCCACTATTTCAAGTCAAAAGCATTGACGGATAATTTAAGAAAACGTTATTAAACGATAATCAAACAAATAGAATACACATTAAGCAAATTAAGCATATGGAGTGGTTCACTACACACCACATAACATGACATACGAAAAGATATGACATATCGGCACCATGTCTTCATTACATCCATTCAGATGTTCACTTGTAATGATCAAATCTCGCTGTACACTCATCACACCGAATGTTTTTAAACAAACAATCCAATTTGAAAAGAAAATAAAAATTTTAAAATGGAAAATCGTCCCACGCTCCCACCAGCACATCAAATATGAAAACTTCATCGAACATATGGGGTTGTTATTACTCTAGCTTCAAAGTGTAAAGGAGTCTAAAGTAAAAGGTCGATTAACACAATATTAAGATATATTTATTGTTTTATCTATTATATTATAGGATTTTGATTTGATAACCATAGCCTCGTGTCATATTTACTATTCTAACAATTGACAACTTACAGACAAGGTTGTCAAGATCGAGATTCTACTAAGGATCGTTTTTGTATCTGTAAGATCGGAATTGTAAGATCGGATCGAAATCGTAATATCCTATTAAAATAACCTATACTTTTATGATATATATGAAATCTATATGTTATATTTATTATATGACATTTAACTAAAAATTCAAATTAAAAACCTACAATTGTGAAATTCAAGTTAATGTGTCTAAAATTTAAAACTGTAATATGATCAATACAACAATAGCCTTTATAATTTAATAATTAATAAGTCATGGTTTTATTTTTAATATCAAAAGTGTAGGATTCAAAATAATAAATTTAACTAGTATCAATTTTTTAAATTATTAGTATTGATATTTATAATTTATAATTATAACTAGAATTAATATGATAATTTTAAATGATATAAAGATAGTTAAATTTACTTCGGAGTCAATTTAAATGTTATAATGTTAGGTTTCGCTTTTATTATAATTTGAAAATAACATTTCAAATGAAATATCAAAGATATTAACCTTAAAAAAAAAAGAAAAAAAGATAGGATCTTATCGGCTAGCGATTTTACGACCCGACGACCCGATCTTACTACGATCTTACCTGTGCATCGATCTTATGCAAACTAGGATCGTTTTTAACTTGTAGGATCGTAAGATCATACAATCGTACAAGCAGGATCGCGATTTTAACATGCTTACAGGTATTGTTTCTAAGCTGCATGAGCCGCAACTTGGCTCGAGTCGGGTCGGTCTACAAGTCAGGAAAAAGAATTTTATTTTTAATTTTTTTTTATTAAAAATCTTTTTTTACTAACTTAAAGTATTTTCTTATATATTTTTTTCACTGTAACTTTATTTAAAGTTTTGGCTTATATATTTTGTTCTTTCGTTTGTTTATTTTAGGCCCGTCGCAACGCGCTGGATACACCTACTCGTTATAATAACATAATACAAATATATTCAACTAGTTCTACTTATTATTACAACCAAATATGTATGTAACATTCGTAAAGGAATATAGAAGAAAAATGGAAATACACTAAAATCTGTAAGAATATAGAAGCAAATTGTAATTATTGTTATCATTAATAAAAATAAGGCAATTGCAATAACAAAATATCTACAATATTTTTCATGATACTTTTGTAACTATTACAAAAATGGTGTGGGTTTATGGAAGACCTAATAAAAAATAAAGACACAAAGACTTCATCTTAGCCATCCAAAAAAAATATCTAATGGCTAAGATTAAATGATATTTTTTGTATTAAAAGGGCATTTAGGTCATTTAACATATAACAAAAGAAAAAAAATTAAAACAACATCTTCAACTTACCTGCTACTTGAAAAAACCACCACCAGTTCACTCACCTCCACCACCGGTACATTCACCGCCACCACCGGTACATTCACCTCCGCCACCACTACATTCGCCTCCACCACCGGTACATTCACCTCCACCACCGGTACATTCACCTCCACCACCAGTACATTCGCCTCCACCACCACCACCACCGCCTATATTCTCACCACCGCCTCCCACACCTACGCATCCACCACCGCCACCACCAGCACCAGTGCATTCTCCTCCGCCTCCAGCTTTTGACGACATAGCTCTTCCACCAGATGTTGGTTCACGTTACCCGTCACCACCACCACCAATCCTTATAGGATACTAAAATAAATACACAGTTAGATTTTTTGTACATCTTTACCAGCAATGTTAGTAAAAAGAGAAGCATGTATAAACTGACTTTGGTTAATTAAGATACTAACTCACATGGCCACTAGTTTTCATTCTACTATTTCCATCGATCGATCTCCATTGAAGCACCTCAAGCAACAACCTTGTACACAAAATAGGATATT
Organism: Senecio squalidus; assembly: GCA_910822075.1. Classification (NCBI taxonomy): domain Eukaryota; kingdom Viridiplantae; phylum Streptophyta; class Magnoliopsida; order Asterales; family Asteraceae; genus Senecio; species Senecio squalidus. Next base: position 29,053,179 of record CAJVGC010000590.1, on the reverse strand, counting down.
AATCACTACATCTTGTAATTTTCGTAGTTAATTTTTTTTCAAATCAGATTCGGTGCGTTTGTTAAAAAAAATTTCTAATATTTCTGTTACTTCTTTTATAAGTTTTTATAATAAGGTAATCGAAACGGTAAAAAACAAGGGTGTTGCTAACCATCGCACTAATAAACATCAACATTTCCATAATATAGTATACAGCTTTTTTTATAATACATAGATTTGTACTAATATGAAAATGTTGTTTTTTTATCAAATGGTAAATTTCAAATATGGTAACATATTTGTTACATATATGATATACCTATTTTCTATTTTCAAGTAATAGGTATATCATATATGATATACCTATTTCAAATAATAGATATATCATATATGATATGGTTATGTTATTTGATACATATCATATATGATATACCTATTACTTGAAAAAACAAAACAATCTGCCGATAACAATATGCTTCAATAGTAGAATTCAATTTTATGCCTATACATGTTTGTAATTAAGAATTTGATACTTGAATATTCTTTTTATTTAGTACTTTGTTTTCATGTTTTGTTTAGTAAACTTTGAAGTTTATTTTGTTTTGTTTCATTTTGCATTCAGAAAATAGTAGGTATATCATATATGATAAGTACACCATATATGTGATACGGATACCATATATGATAGGCATATCATATATGATAGGAATATCATATGTGATATGCACATTTTGCATTAAGAATAGTGGGTATATCATATATGATAAGTGCACAATATATGTGATACGGATATCATATATGATAGGACAAACATCATGTTATACCTATTACTTGAAAACATGTATATCATATATGATATACCTATTATTTAAAAACAAGTATATCTACCTATTACTTGAAAACAGGTACCTATTACTTGAAAACAGGTATATCATATATGATATTATAAGCATATATGATATATACCTATTTCAAAGTAATATGATAGTTATATCATATATGATATGTATCAAATAAAATAACCATATCATAACTATCATATATGATATGTATCAAATAACATAACCATATCATATATGATATACCTTTTACTTGAAAACAGGTATATCATATATGATACGGATATCATATATGATAGGACAAACATCATGTTATACCTATTACTTGAAATAAGTATATCATATATGATATACCTATTACTTGAAAACAGGTATATCATATATGATATACCTATTACTTCCTAAAACAGGTGTATCATATATGATATACCTAAAACAGGTGTATCATATATGATATACCTATTACTTGAAAACAGGTATATCATATATGATATACCTTTTACTTGAAAACAAGTATATCATATATGATATTAAAAGCATATATGATATGTACCTATTTCAAAGCATATATGATATATACTTCTTTTATCAAGTTAATTTGATACAACAATGGTTCATATGTGATTATTACATATGATATGCATATCATATATGATAGATATACCTATTACATGTGATATGCCTATCATATGTGATATACCTATCATATGTTATATGTATATCATATATGATAAACATATATGATAGATATATCATATATGATAGGTATACCTATTACATGTGATATGCCTATCATATGTGATATACATATCATATGTTATATGTATATCATATATGATAGATATATCATATATGATGTATTGAAGGCATATCATATATGATGTAGCTTGTGCAGTTTATGGTAAAAAAAAATTAAACCCTAAACCCTAAATATATCTATCATATATGATATGCCTTAAATACATGATAGGCATATCATATATGATATACCTATTTCACGTAATAGGTATATCATATATGATATGCTTATGATATCATAAACATATCATATATGTACCTATCATTGGCCAGTTTCTCGATATGGCGAGGCTGATAACAGTGCGTATAGTTGCCGGTTTGACAACCGGGCTAAAGGTCTCATCGCAATCCACCCCTTGTTGTTGGCTACGACCATTCGCGACAAGGCGTGCTTTATAGCGACTGATCGTACCATCCGCATGACTTTTAACTTTGAATAGCCACATGGAGTTTATGACATTCGCACCTGCAGGCTTTGGTACAAGTTTATACGTATTATTTTTAATAAGAGCTTTATGTTCATCTACCATGGCGGATTTCCAATGGGTTTGGGTAAGGGCTTGGCGGTATGATTTTGGAAGTGGGTGATGTGTAGTTGTGTGTAGGTTGAGGCGTTGAATTGGTTTGAGGTATCCTAGGCGAGAACGTGTGGTCATAGGATGTTGAGTGACAGGTGGAATTGGAATGGGTGGTGAGGGATCGGATTCGGGGGTGGGATGTGGTGCGGCTTGAGGGCTTGGATTGGGGTGTGTGTTTTGTGGAGTCGTGGCTGGAGGAGAAGGTGGGGGATCGGGTATGGAGACAGAGGGGGTGGGGTTTGAGTGTATGGAAGGCATTATAGTGGAGGCTGGAGAATTTGGGTAATCTTCTTCAAGGAAGGTGTAGGATGTAGGCGCGGATGTGGATTTAGGTGCAAATGGGAAAACGGTTTCATAAGGTAACATGGCGAGAGAGGATAATCTTCTTAGTTTTGAGATCCAGACACCGGTGGAGCGGGGTTCAAGTTTGTGTTTGGGGTGAAGATGAGGATAGCAAAGACAGCCAAAGACACGAAGATGTTTGTATGGTGCTGTTTTTTGAAAGAGTTTTTGAAAAGGTATTTCATTATTTATCGCAATGGAAGGCAAGATATTGAGAAGATGTGTTGCCATGTGGAGTGCTTCAACCCAAAAGATTGGAGGCAAGCGGGCTTGAAACAAAAGGGTACGAATGAAATTATTTATGGTGCGAATCATTCGTTCAGATTTCTCGTTTTGTTGAGATGTTTTGGGACAAGAAAAACGAAATTGAATGCCGTTTGTTTCAAATAAATGGTGTAGTGCATGGTTATCGAATTCTCCTCCATGATCGCATTGTAATGCTTTTATTTCGCGGTTAAATTGGGTTTTAACATAAGAGCGAAAAATTAGAAATTTGGAGAAAACATCACTCTTTTTACGTAAAGGAAACACCCACAAGAAATGAAAAATGATCGACAAAAAGAACATAATATTTTTTTTCCTGTGACACTCGGGATTGGGGAAGTCCATATGTCCGAGTGCACAATGTCAAAAACCGACTCAACAGACGAGAATGATGAATAAAAGGGTAACATAACATGTTTACCAAGTTGACACGCATTACACAAGTTTTGAAACTTTAAATTATTGCATGAAATTAAATTATTTGAAACTAAAATGCGTAAAGCATCGTGTCTTGGGTGACCAAGTCTTTGATGCCATAAGTCTCGACTCGAGGAAAAAAATGCCATGGGAAGGGAAGTGACGGGGTAGAGGTCTCCGGTGCTATCACATCTAAGAAGATTGGTGCGTGTCCGAGGGTCCTTCACAGTAAAACCAAAAGGGTCAAATTCAATGGAGCAGTTATTATCTATGGTAAATTGGCGAACGGAAATGAGGTTTTTAATTATTTGGGGTGTGATGAGGACATTATTAAGTTTTAAAGGGCGGGTTGGAGTTTTTAAGTGACTGTGTCCTGTATGTGTTACTGGAATTGAATTTCCATCGCCAACCATAATAGATGAAATAAAGCTTTTATTAAAAATAGTATCGAGAATACCTGAGTTGGATGCCAGATGTGAAGTCGCCCCAGTGTCCATGTACCACTCACTCGCACCATGATCGTTAAAGCTCATGTTGGAAAATGCTTGCGGAATAGCAGTTGGTTCATCGGACGGAGCGGACCGGGTGTGATAGGCAACTGGTGGTTGGGTATAGGTGGCGGGTGGGTTACCCGCTTGGGACTGGAGCGGAGCAGGAGCAGCGGGTGGGTGACCCGAATAAAACTGGAGCGGGGCAGTGGGGCGGTTCGGTGCAAATGGAAAACCAGGTGGTGGGTAGTGGGCTTGAAACTGCATTGGGCTTCTATATGGAAATTGAGCAACTGGGCTCCCACTTTGGGCCTGATTGGACTGGGCTGAATTTGCATTGCTACTGTTTCCAAATGCATTATTACGTGAAGAATTTTGAAATGTGTATTGTTGTGAATTTGCATGGCTACTGTTTCGCCGATTTCCACCGCCATGAATGTAACTGCACCTGTCACCAAAACGACAAACTGTTGGGAAAAACAATGATCTATCCCAAGATTAATAAATCTGTTAATCAAAGTCTTAGTCTAAGTGACTTTAGTTTGAGTCTGAGTGACGTGAGTCTGAGTGACTCAGTCTGAGTGACATGAGTCTGAGTGACTCAGTCTGACTAACTCAGACTCACGGAGAGAAATCAGGCGTGATTTAAGGATGTCTAGTTAGTTAGTATCTTTTATCTGTTTAAAAGATTTACTTAGATTGATCCTTATCAAACTCACTATACTTGTGTATAAATAGTGAGTTTGAAGTTTGTAATCGATATACCTTTGATTGAAACATAACTGTGTGTTATTTTCATTGTTTCAATATTATAATTCCGCTATAATATATACTGAAACTGAATACTTAATCGATATATAACAATTAACGTCTAAATACTTATTTGTTATTGATTTGCCATTGTTTGGGATCTTAGTGAGACCTAACAACTGGTATCAGAGCAAATAAGATTTAAATTTTAATAAATTTATAAATCTTAAACGATCAATACCTAAAATCTCAAACAATGTCATCATCTTCAAACATAACTACAATGGCTGGAAAAGGAATTCCTGTGTTCAATGGACATAACTTTGCACATTGGAAACTCAAAGCTGAGTGGCACTTATCAGGAATTCATGAAGAAATGATAAGAATCATAACTGAAGGACCTATCATTCCAGGTAAACAGATTGATGAAGTTAAAGAAGGTGATAGGGTTGTCCAACGTGCCAGATGGGTCCAAACTGCCAAATCTCAATGGACAGATCAAGACAAACTTCTATATAATCTTGATCCTAAAGCCAGAAGCATTTTAGGAAATGCAGTATCAGAACAAATCTTTTCTAAAATTGCAGGTTGCAAAACAGCTAAGGAACTATGGGACACATTAATTGTGTCTTATGAAGGTGTTCCAGTAGTGAAAGAGCAAAGACTGAACAGTCTCATTAGAAATTATGAAAATTTCTATATGAAAGAAAAGGAAACTTTGGCTGATGTTCATACCAGATTTCAAATCTTACTAAATGACATGTCAGCTCTGGGAGTGACAAAAGATGATGATGATATATGCAAGAAATTTGTTGATATATTGCCTAACAAATTTGAATCTGTTATCACATCACTTGTAGTGAGTGAGAAGCTGTCCACCTACAAGCTGCCAGGACTCTTTGGTCTATTGTTAAACTTTGAAGAATCTCAAGAAAGAAAGAAGCTCAATAATAGAAGAACAGCAAAGGATCCAGAAGCTGCATTAGTTGCAACAAGCAGAAGAAACAAAGAAATTTATTCTCAAGCTGACTCATCTGAGTCTGAGTCACACTCAGACTCAGAATCTGAAAACGAGTCTGAAGTCAAGAAATTAAAGAGTCAGCTTGCTCTGTTGACCATGAAGCTTGAACAAAAGACTGGCTACAAAGGAAAGAAACCTTTTGATCTGAAAAAGGTAAAATGTTTCAAATGCAACGATTATGGCCATATGGCTGCTGACTGCAAAGTAAAGAATGCTCAGACTGAGCATATGGATGAAGTTGCTGAAAGGGCCCAAAGATACCGAAACAAGTATCTAAAGTACAAGAAAGGGAACAACCCAAACCTTCAAAAGTCTCAGACAGAACAAAAAGCATTCTTTGGTGAAGAATGGTTGGATGAAGAATTGTCTTCTGATGAAGAGGAAGTGGTCGATCAGTGCTTGATGGCAATAGTGGAGGAAGCTTCTGAAACTGAGAAATCCGCTTCTCAGTTTGAAAAGGATCTTAAGGAAGCTGAAAGGATGAGTTGCAATTCAGACTGGAATAAGTCTAAACTCTATAAGGTACACAATTTTGAAACTTATACCAATGAACAAAAAATTCAAATGTTTGAGTATATTTTTGTTGACCTGACCACCACTTTAGAAGAACAAAATGATCTAAAATCAAAATTCAAAGACCTTGAAAACCTTATGAAAAGTAAAGATGATAAAATAACTGAATTAGAAAGTTATAAAGTCCTTTTAAATGCTCAGACTGAAGCTTATAGTGATCTTGCAAAAGAAAATCACAAACTTAGAGAAGAAACTGAGCACTATAAAAGAATTTGTAAATCATGGTGTATATCATCTTTAAAAAATGAGGATTGCTTAAACAGACAGGTACCAAATCAAGTTCAAGCTGTGTTGGGTGAAGGATTCAGCTTAAAAAAGTATATGACAGAAGAAGAGGAAGAAGCTTTGAAGGCAGAAAGAGAAAAAATTATTTTTAAACCAGAAATCCTTCCAAATACCTTCATATATTTGAAAGGAAATAAGATAATGATGTCAAATGCATTTGTCAAACCTGTAATATCTCAAGTTTTGAATAAAAATAATCTTTTGCCTTCATCTTCTTCTAAATCTGAAAGTGTTGTCTTACCTGAAACTGATATACAGACTGAAAAGGATCTTTCATCCTTGCCCAAAGTTGTCCCACAGGTTTTGAGAAAAACCAAAAGTCAAATTTCTGTCAGTCCCAAACGTCACAACAAAAGTCAAACCTCTGAATCTAAAACAATTGATAAATTAGGAAATCAATTACTAGAACTGACCAACATTGTCAAAACTTTAGTCAGGGATAAATCACCTAATCAGGCAAGATCCAAATCTCCTTCAAAGAGAAATTGCTATAACTGTGGTGAAAAAGGGCATGAAGCTGTGTTTTGTAAGTTATTGACCAAGTCTAGACCTAAGAATCCTTATGTTCACAAGTCAGTTTCATCAAAACAGGGGTCAGCTTCATATCAATCAGGATCATCAAAAACCAGTTCAGTCTCTTCTAGAAACAATTCACCATCAAAAGCAAAAGCAAAACATGTTCAAATCTCTAAAGTTAACTCAGCTCCACCTAAAGTCAACAACAAAAATGCTCCTTGTAAATACTGTGGGGTCATTGGTCACTATTCTGTAAATTGCATGAATGAAATAAACAAATGGAACTATTCTAATTTCAAAACTGAATGCAAGATTGAATCCGCTCCTAACCCTGGTTTAGTTCATGGATCCACTCTAAAGTGGGTACCCAAAAGGAACTAATTTCTTTTTCTTTCATGTACAGGACTCCACAAAATGGTACTTAGACAGTGGAGCCTCAAGACACATGACAGGAATGAAGTCCTTTCTACAGGACTACAAGGAAGAAGATGGACCTCAAGTAAGGTATGGAGACAACGGAGTTTCAATGACAAGGGGATATGGCAAGATTCATGCTGGAGCTGTCACATTCAAGAGAGTTGCTTATGTAGAAGGACTACAACACAATCTACTCAGTGTGAGTCAGATCACTGATGAGGACCATGAAGTCAGATTCAGGAAACAAGCTGGGATAATCTACAATGCAAAGGGAAAACCATTATTGCTAGCCAAAAGAGAAAGAGATGTGTTCTGTCTGGATCTGGGTACAGCAAATGATGAAGCTGAGACCTGCTTGTTCACTGAAACCAAGGAGGAATTAAACTGGCTATGGCATAGAAGGTTATCACACTTAAATTTCAAGAACATGAATGCCCTATCCAAGAGCAAGCTAGTAAGAGGGTTGCCAGAACTCACTTATACCAAAGACAAGGTGTGCTCAGCCTGTGTTCTTGGAAAGCAAACAAAGTCACAATTTCCATCCAAAATGTTACACTCCATTAGTGAACCATTGTTCATGCTACATATGGATCTATTTGGACCAATTGGAATTGAGAGCAAAGGGGGAAAGAAGTATACTCTGGTTATCGTTGATGAACACACCAGATTTACTTGGGTCATATTCCTAAGAGCCAAAAGTGATGCAGCTGAAGAGATCATCAGTCTGATCAAAAGAGAACAGAGACAGAAGAATCTTCTAGTCAGACAAATGAGAAGTGACCATGGAACTGAGTTCAAAAACTCAGTATTGATAGACTTTTGTGACAAACTGGGGATAGTTCAAAACTTTGCCTCAGTTAGAACTCCCCAACAAAATGGGGTAGCAGAAAGAAGAAACAGGACTCTTATTGAGGCTGCCAGAACTATGCTTTGTTATGGTAAGATGGAGATAAAATTCTGGGCTGAAGCTGTAAACACTGCCTGTTTCATACAAAACAGATCCATTATTGTGAAAAGACATGGGAAGACTGCATATGAAATGTATCACAACAAAGTTCCCTCCATTCATTACTTTCATGTATTTGGGAGTAGATGCTACATTTTAAACCAAAGGGATCTGCTCTGCAAAATGTCTCCCAAAGCTGATGAAGGACTATTTGTTGGGTACTCCAGTGTTGCCAAGTCTTTCCGAGTGTACAATGAACGAAGAAAGGTTGTGGAAGAAAGCATCAATGTTACCTTTGATGACTCCACTCAATCTGATAGAGCTGAATCATCTGATCAAACTGACATTTTCACAATTAATCAACTCTGTGATGAACTGCTACAAATCTCTTCTGAATCTGAACCTCAGAGTAATGATCAATCTGTCAGACACATGTCTCAATCTCAAGAGTCAGACAGTGAAACTGATGAACAAACTGCTCAGAAAGCTTCAGGCTCAGAGATTGTCAACTCAAAAGACACTGACACGACTCAGTCTGAGTTACCTCAGTCTGATCAAGATCAGCCTCAACCTGCTCAGACTGAAACTAATCAGACTGAAGAGGAAGCAGCTGCTGATCATAGCTCCGGAAACATCAAGACTGTAAGGGGACATCCAATTTCATCAGTTATTGGATCCATAACTGAAGGTGTTAAAACAAGAAGAAAGAATGCTACAGCCAACTTTTGTTTCTACACAAACTTCTTGAGTGTGATGGAACCCAAGACTGTAGAACAGGCACTATTAGATGAAGACTGGGTTGAGGGTATGCAGGAAGAGCTTGGTGAATTCATAAGGAACAATGTTTGGACAAAGGTCCCACGTCCTCTACGCAAGACTATCATTGACCTCAAATGGATCTTCAGGAACAAATTTGATCAGGATGGTGTGGTGATCAGAAATAAAGCCAGACTGGTGGCTAAGGGGTACAAACAGGAAGAAGGAATTGACTATGATGAAACATTTGCTCCAGTGGCACGAATTGAAGCCATCAGACTGTTTCTAGCCTATGCAGCTTTCAAAGACTTTCTGGTCTATCAGATGGATGTCAAAAGTGCATTCCTAAATGGAGATTTGCAGGAGGAAGTGTATGTGAAGCAGCCTCCAGGTTTTGTTGACCCTAATTTCCCAGATCATGTTTATAAGTTAAATAAAGCACTTTATGGTCTCAAACAAGCTCCTAGAGCTTGGTATGAAACCCTGTCTGAATTTCTAATTAAAAATGATTTTAAAAGGGGCTCAATTGACAAAACTTTGTTCATAAAAAGGGAATCTGGTCATGTCATTCTGGTTCAGATTTATGTGGATGATATCATCTTTGGATCCACAAATACAAAATTGTGCACTTGGTTCTCAGAACTTATGTGTAGTGAATACAGAATGAGCATGATGGGTGAACTAAATTTCTTTCTGGGCCTGCAAGTTGAACAAAAGGAGGATGGAATCTTTATAAACCAAAGTAAATATGTTCATGATTTAATCAAGAAATTTGGCTTTGCTACAAGTTCTGAAATGAAAACACCCATGAGCACCTCTGACAAATTGCACAAGGATTCAACTGGCAAGTCAGTCTGTCAAGCCACTTATAGAGGAATGATTGGTTCATTGCTCTATCTGACTGCTAGCAGACCTGACATCATGTTCTCAACATGTTTATGTGCAAGATATCAGTCTGACCCTAAGGAATCTCATCTTAAGGCTGTAAAGAGGATCTTCAGATATCTTAAGGGTACACCAAACCTTGGTTTATGGTACCCTAAAGAGTCTGGTTTTGAACTAATTGGGTACTCAGATGCAGATTATGCAGGTTGTAAGCTTGACAGAAAGAGCACTTCAGGAGGGTGTCAGCTTCTAGGAGGCAAGCTAGTGAGTTGGTCCAGCAAGAAGCAGAATTCAGTTGCCACATCCACAGCTGAAGCTGAGTATGTTGCTGCAGGAGGTTGTTGTGCTCAATTACTTTGGATGCAACATCAATTGGCTGATCTAAACATGCACATCACACACACACCTATCATGTGTGACAACAAGAGTGCTATTCAAATAACGGAGAATCCAGTATTCCACTCCAGGACCAAACATATTGAAATCAGGCATCACTTCATTCGAGACTGTGTGGAGAAAGGAAAGGTCAGACTGGAGTTTGTGGTAACCAATGATCAACTGGCAGACATATTCACCAAACCTCTGAGTGAGGAAAGGTTCTTCTATTTGTTAGGAGAACTTGGCATGCTAAACCCCTAGTCCGGAAAATTTTCATATTCAAGCTGACTACTAAGTCAGTCTGACCATGTTCAGTCTGACTATGTTCGGTCTGACTAAAAGTCAGCTTCAGGAGTCTAAATCTGATCTCAGACTCATTGTATTTTTAGAACAAATCTGTTTATATTTTTTTTCTTCTATCTTCTGTCTCTCTAATTCATCATTAGATAGTTTTATTTAAATTTTTTATTTCGGTCAAGTCTTGTCAACGGTCATTCCTTGCAACTTGTATATCTATAGGGGTCTAAATCGCATTCTTGTTTAGTTTAAAATCTTCATTAATTTTAGTTTAAGGCTAACAGAATTTCAAATTTTTTTTAACCCTAGTTCTTCTTTCTTCAAACTCTTTGATAATTCTTTTGATTCTAATGGCTAACCCTAATATGATGCTCCATGTTACTTCAAGAATGATTCCAGGTGCTGAATTTCAACAGAGGGTACAAGTTAAAGAAAACAATCGTGTAGCAACCGCTGACATTCCGGCCAATCGCCAAGGCAGGGGATTTGAAGAACTGCTTCAGTTTATGAAGGCTCATCCCCTCTATGGTGCCTTCTTTTGTGCCAACACGATGTGTCCTCCACTTCTCTGTGAATGGTGGTACACTTGCACTGCTAATGATGAACGCACTGCCATCACCGGCACATACAACAATGGGCGTGCAACCATTACCATTACTGAGGAGACTATCAGAAGTGCTTTACTCCTCCCCACACTTGCTGAGGCTGGGGAAGGTGGATTTCAAGCTAGACGAAGCAAACAACAAGCAAGGGATGAAGCTTTCCCTCTTATTGGTCAGCATGAAACTCACGGAGTAATAAAATATAGCTTATTTACTGGTAAATGGAAGTTCTTGTTCTCAATGATTACAAGATGTCTGGGGGGTAAATCAGGCAGCTTGGATCAGATGAATGAGTTTGAAACTCATCTGTTCCATGCCATGGTCACTGGTAGAAGAATCTCTTTTTCTCAACTCTATTTTGACGAGATTCTTTCCCTAGTGACTAAACCAAAACGCCCTGATGATGTTCCATTCATTCGGGTATTATCTCTCTGTTTTGAGGAAGTTCTGGGCACTGAAGCATATGATCAGCTTGAACATAGATTTTTTACTTGTGAACTGCCCAGACTGACTCCAAAAATGTTTGCTTACATAAATATCTCGGAGACTGAAGCTCCTCTTACTAATGTGATGCGTGAATGGATTGCAAATCCTTTTATTGATCAAGAACCAACTGAGTCTGACTCTTCAGACTCAGAGGTTCAAGCTGAACGAATTGACGGTGGACCTGAGGGCAATAACCCTGCTGCAGATGCTGAGGTAGATTTGGGTGGGGCTGGCCCAAATGATGAGGATCAAGGTATAATTATTCCTCTTACTCTTCCTCAGTCTGAGAGTATCCCCTCTCAGTCTGGGCCGTCCCTTCCCCTTCTTGATGTACTTGCTACACAAGCGACCAATCTGATGGACTCACCAAGTTCATTTGACAAAGCTCTCACATCAAGCCCCACTAAAAATCAAGCACTAATGGACACATTATTCCATGAGGCTGAGAGTCAAGAACTCCCCTCCAGTGCTGCAGTACAGACCAGTCTCTCTCTGCTAGATGATGAGCTGGATCTGACTGCCTGGACCACCCAAAACCCTACTTTGATGATCAACTTGGAGCACTACATTGCTGCTACCACACAGACACATGTGGCAAGCATTGAAGCCAGTGTCCCACTCCTGGACACACCTGTACCTAGTATGGGAATACCCCCCTCAGTCTCACAGCCCATTCCAAAGGCTATTTTCACCAGCTCTGTGCTGGTCCACGATAAGGTACCACCTCCAAATCTCTTACACTCTCTATCACTAGTCGCCAATGCTTTGCTCCCCAAACAGGGTGAGGTACAGACTACAATTTCTATGGCTTATGATCATTCTCCTAAATCACAGGGAGGGAGTGAAGCTGTGCCACCAGTTACATCACAACCTGCTACTACTTCAACCCAGCCTGAGGTTGCCTTGACTGTTCCTGTGCTTCTACAAGCACTAATGGATGTGTCAACTCAGTTTGATGACAGACTGAAGGCAATGCAGACTGAGGTTCATGCTTTAAGGAACCAAAATGCAGGGGAACTGAAAGACTTGAAAGACATGGTGATGAAACTGACCGCTGAAGTCAGCATGATGAGAAAAGGCAAGGCTGTGGCAGTGGAGTCCCAGATTCAGGGGGAGAAAAAGTCTACAACAGCAGTTGAATCTGAGATCCCCAAGCAACAGTTGAAAAGGAAAAGAAAAGAGGGGGAGAAAAGATACTTCAAAACAACCAGACTCAACACCAAAACGGGGCAGTCTGAAGTATTCTATGAGACTAATTGGAGTGACCTGTCAGATGATGAATCTGAGGAGATTGTATTCAAAGGAAAGGGTAAGGCTGTGTATGTAAGTGATCAAGAAGAGACAGTAGAAGGAGAAGAAAACCAAAGGGAGACTCAAAATGAGTCTGAGGCTGTTGCTCAAAAGAAAGAATCTGAAGCAGAGAAAGAAAACAAAAAGCAGACTGAAGCTGACAAGTTGGCTAAACTTCAAAGATATGCCAAAAGTGCTGGTATGACAGTGGAGGAATATAGAGAGTATGTGAAGGGGCTGTACAAAGAAAGATTTGATTTCAACCCTTATGATCAGTCTGAAAGAGCAGCTGCAGAATTTGAAGATGAGATGCAGGCTGAGGAAGAACAGGCTATTGAAGAAGAGCAAATGAGGGTTGAAGCTGATGCCAGAATGGCCAAACTGGTTCTCAGAGAAGAAGCTAGAGTGAACTACATTGAAAATAATTTCACCATGAGAATACTCAAACACAAGATCACCCACTTGGACTGTAAAAGCCATAATGGAGCTGACCTGTTTCTAATCTGCTCACATAAAGGTGGATCATTCAGAATTGGCCTATCAAGATTACACACTATGGGCATGGAAGAATGGAAAGAAGTGACAAATTTAAGCTATAATCTGACTGACAAATCTCAAGGCTTAGCTGTAAGAAGAGAGGCCATATTCAACATGAACGCAGCCCATATGCTGAACTTAGTAGCAGATGAAGACTACAGAGCCTTTTGCCTCAAGCACGATGTAAAAGTCAAAGCTAAATCATTGGGTCTGGAATCATGTAGTGCTCATCCTGTTCCTGTAGATATTGTGTTTCAAGACAGAACTTACATTGAGACTGAAAAGTACACAGGGCTATGCTACACTGACTGTGGGGGAGAAGAATGCTTTCAACCCAAAGATAGCATCACCACAACCTCTATTCATCATTGCATAGCATTGCTTAAAGAATGTGAGTCTCCTCAATGCCTTCCATTCAGAATGAGGCTGATCAGTTGGTTGTTCAATAACTTGACAAGAATTGAAGAAATTGGAAATCAGTCTGACATGGTGGAGTTAGTGAAGAAAGAATATCAGTTGCACTTCCATAAATCCGATGCTGAAATGAAGACTCTAATGGACTGGAAGAAAGACAGGTTGAAATGGATGAAGGAAAAGGATCAGCCTGTACCATTTGAGACTTCACTGAAAAGAAAGAAGAGGACTGGGAAGAAGCAGAAATAGTTGGGATGGTGTCTATTTTGTTCACAAACAATTTTAGTTTAAAAGATTTTTTGTGTTTGTGTTTATTTTAATGCACCTTTTGTAAAAGACTTTGGTTGAAACAGATAGGGGGAGATTGTTGGGAAAAACAATGATCTATCCCAAGATTAATAAATCTGTTAATCAAAGTCTTAGTCTAAGTGACTTTAGTTTGAGTCTGAGTGACGTGAGTCTGAGTGACATGAGTCTGAGTGACTCAGTCTGACTAACTCAGACTCACGGAGAGAAATCAGGCGTGATTTAAGGATGTCTAGTTAGTTAGTATCTTTTATCTGTTTAAAAGATTTACTTAGATTGATCCTTATCAAACTCACTATACTTGTGTATAAATAGTGAGTTTGAAGTTTGTAATCGATATACCTTTGATTGAAACATAACTGTGTGTTATTTTCATTGTTTCAATATTATAATTCCGCTATAATATATACTGAAACTGAATACTTAATCGATATATAACAATTAACGTCTAAATACTTATTTGTTATTGATTTGCCATTGTTTGGGATCTTAGTGAGACCTAACACAAACCCCGCGTTGAAAGTTTCGACAAAGATCATTATTGTTATTATTATTACGTGGTGGATTATTATGCCTAACATGTAAAACCGCAGCCGATGAAGGCGTATTCCGGTTTGCAATTTCAACCGAATTCCTGTTTAACCTTGATTCCTCTATTTCTAGCAACGAACGAGTTGAGGGGAAAGGCCATTAATAGTGTGCATGACCAAGGTTCGTTCGTTAACCGGTTGTTCCATATTATCGAGTAAGTCGGCTATTACCTTGATTTTGTGACAATAAGCAGAGACATTGAGATCGCCCATTCTGATGTTTCGAAGGTCATCGTGAAGTTGCATTGCACGGGCATTTTTGTTATTTTGAAACAAGTCGTGAATAGCCGTCCAAAGATCATGCGCCGTTTCACTTTTTTTCGTAACGATTTGCAAAATAGGTTTCCTGATGGTATTATAAATCCACATTTTTACGAGAGTGTCTCTCTTGAGCCAAACTTTGTCGTCCTTGCCTTTTGGTAAGGTCGTGCCGTCGAGAAACCCCTCCGCTTCATTCGTGATGCAATGCATTTCGAGAAATTTCCGCCATGTGGTGTAGTTCATGTCGTCTAGGTCGAGAGTGACCGGTATGTGTGCCTTAATGTTGGTTAGGCCGTAGTGTTTTTCGGATGAACTAGCATCTGCCATGATTATGTGATTGGTTTGTTTTGATTAATGGGAATTTTATCGGATGTTTGGAGGTGGCAGGAAGTGATCTGCTGTTATGTGATTAGTTGAGGAGGCTCTGATACCATGATATAATATGGAGAGTCATATATATTGAATGTGGAAGCTAATGCAAACGTTTGAGTATTACTGTTTGTCCATTCATTCACATAATACACACACACACATATATATATATATATATATATATATATATATATATATATATATATATATATATATATATATATATATATATATATATAAATACAATATAGATAGTGGGCTAAGCCTAATACATCTAATACTATCTACCTATTAAATGTATTAATTTAATGTATATATTGATTCTCTAAAAGGAGAATTTCGGCAAGGACTCCCTAACCTCGTGTATATTTGGTATCAACTGACATCGCTACCACCTTCCAGCCCCAGACAATGTGGTCCGAAGACCGCGTGTCTCGGCGTCTTGGACCAACCAGTGGGATTAGATTACCCCGAACTTGTGACCCGTTTATCTAATCCTCAACATCTTATCATCCAAACCACATCTCATGGACGTATATTGAATTAAACGTCATTTAACAGCTTTTTCTCTTTTAGGATATTTTTATTTTCCAACATAAATATATCAAAACAAAACAACAAAGAATTAAAATATAAAGAACATACAAACATATAAAATACGATCCTGGTCATTACTTTTTTATGTTATTTGTTACATGTTCGGCAATTTCTCATCTTAATTGGAAACAAATATAAATATTCTCTCTAAAATAATGGTGGTTAGGTTAAAAGTGTTGATAAGACCTCTCTCAACGGTACCATCCCTTGTCCGTCGGTTTCGCGTCGGTTCCCAAACCGATGGCACCGCCGCGTCGGTTTGGCCGTTGGTTGGGCCGTCAATTGTTTTTTTTTTGTAATCGTCGGTTTTGGGTTGGAAAAGGGACGAAGAAGATGGGCCCCACTCGTCAATTGAAATATTTACCTCACCGAATTCCATGGAAATTCGACCGGAAAAAGACGTCGGAAAATCGTCGTAAAAATTGTCGGTGAAGAGAAAGGCTGAGAGATTGGAAAAAGAAAAATAAGGTTTATATGGGTTTTTAATAAGCCCCAATTTGTTTATATGGGTTTTTAATAAGGCCCAATTAGTTTTTTTTTTTTTTTTAAATAATCTATTATTATATTGTAAAAGTTTCAAAAATATAAATATTTGTTTTAGATTTTTGTTGTTAAAGTTCTTTTTTTAATAAATGTTTTTTTTCTAATAAATATATTGTTTTTATTTAATGAATTTGTAATTAAAATAATAAAATATGTGGGGTCCAGAAAAACTGACTGACGGGTAACTGTTGGCAGTGATTTAGTCAGTTGGGTGTCAGCTGACGTGGCGCTGAGTTGGCAAAAACTGACCGTGTCAGTAAGAACAACGTTTGGGAGTGGTCTAACTACAATCTTATTTACGTGTTACAAAATTTATAAATACAAATTGTATGTTAAACTAGTCTTCTAAAAATTAGAGGTAATATCATAAAAGTAGATAATATTATTGACAAACCGGATATAATCAAGAATCATAATCATAATCATAAAAGATATTCTATAAAAGGAACAATCAAGTCACCCTTTTTCCTTCATATGTCTAAAAGGACTAATTGTTTAGCTTTTATGTGACAAAATATTTATGAGAGTCTTAATTGTTTAGCTTTTATGTGACAAAATATTTATGAGAGTCTTTGCTGATACTAATTCATGGAATATAAATAAAGATAGTATGAGATGAAAACAATTAAACACTCATTGTTTTGAGATTATTAAAATGGGTAACTTTGTTAAAGACAAACTTTGCTACCTTGTTATACTGTTGCTCTATTTCACTTGTTTTTCTATAACTCCTTCAGTTAGCTACTGTATTTACACTGACGAGTGGACAGTTAACATATACAGCGGAATCCGAAGTTCACCAATTGACGTTCATGTGAAATCGGCAGATAAGGATCTTGGGCATCATAACATCACATCTGCACTTGGATGGAGCTTTCATTTTTGTGATGGTTTCTTCAACAATGCTGTTTTTGCAGGGGATTTTTCGTGTGGATCGAAATTTGTAAACTTTAATGTTTTTGATAAACAGATAGCATCTATTATAGATGACGGCTCTTTTAGTGCAAAGACAATGGTTTATTGGCTATTAAAAGAAGATGGATATTATTTGTCAAAAGAATTTAAACCATTTAATGATCCGGCATGGATGCTTAGAGGACGTTGGTAATAAGAAATGTGCTTGTATTGTTTATCTATAATAATTTTCAATTAATGTTATAATTTTGTGAGTGAAAATTCTCGAAGGTGTTAATTTCATAATGAGTTGTGACTATGTGTCTTGGTTCATTTCAATTTTTTTGGTAGCGGCTCTTTGAACTGGTTACATGTCTTTAATATGAATTGAGCTTGATACATCTTATATTTGGTTCATCAATAATCATATGTTTGGAGGGTATATTTTTAATAGTTGTTTAACAAATAATTTAATTAAAATACTTCAAAATAATTTATTATTTTGAGAAAATAAAGAAAATTAAACAAAACACATGTTACGTATAATAAGCTAACATGTTTTAAAAATAGGAAACATGTTTTTTGATAAAATAAACATATAGGTTGAAGTCTTGAACATAATAAGACATTTTTAATGGATTTTCTTTTTCATTTATTGCATGTTTAACGAAACCATAATAGTGAGGTGGTGAACAAGGTACAAGGGTGATTGGATGGGTGTCCGACTATGTTTGTGTAATCATTTTTTATTATTTTGTAAATCATAATTTTATTGAATATATTTTCAAACGAGTTTGACATGTTCAACCCGTTTTATTTCTTATATACTAGTATGATACTCGCGCGATACATTGACAATAATAAATATATAAATTGATGGTATATATTTTGTTACAAATAATTTTACGAATGATAAAGATTTTCGGTTTATTAACATTCAATTAGTTGGAAATTCTAAATATTAACTTTATTTATTTGAAATTTACACACTAAAAGTTGGTTTGTTTTAAGTATATAGAAAAAGAAATCTAATTATTTCAAAATTTTAAGATGCTTAAATTTCAACACTTTATACCCAAATGTTTTATAATGTACTAGTATATTACCCGAGCGAATGATAGAAAAGTATATTTACAAAATTACATTAAGGAATATAATTACGGAAACTAAATATATAGAATGATAAAAATGAAAAAAATTAAAAAGAATTAAAATTATAATCATAACTGAAAAATGAAAATACAAAATTCATTGAAAAGAATAACATTAACTTTTGAAACACATGTAATTTATTCATCACGTAAAACTTTTAGATAAACAACATTTGAGGTGTATATTTTGTCCCGTTTATAATTTTTTGCAACTTCACTAATACATTTGTATTTCCCTATGTTATCTCTCTTGACATAGAGATGTTGTTTAGAAGATAGGTTACATACTTATGTTTAATAATCAAGGGAACATTGTTCATGTTGTAAACATTGTTACTCGGAGTACTATTGTTGGGGCAAACTTTGCTTTGAGCATTGTTTCTTGGAGCAGTGTTGTGGCTTTGTGCATTGGTGTTATTGGTTTTAGAGTTTATTTTGAATAGCACAATGTTTGGGTCAATCCATAGAACTTGTTTGGGTCTTTTGAAAAGAACAAAACTTGTTTTCAACTTGAATTGTTCTAGTTCGTACCTGTAAGTGACGAGTGAACATCCTCATTGCCATTTACAAAACGAAGTGAATAGCCGAACCTTTACAGTTAGACCAATAGATTAAAAAAGAAAATCATGAACTTGATATTGAAATATATATAACCTTTTGTCGAGCTATTCACAAACTATCTTGTTGAAAGTTTTTCTCAATTTGTAGAAACATGAGTTACTACAACCTTGCAATTTTCGGTAAACATCTATTGGCTGCAATAAAAAGTATAAAAAATAATAGAGAAACACTCATAACAAGAAATGATCTTTTCGCAATCAAACCAAAATCTTTAAACTTATTAATGAACATTGTATTTAAATTATATTATTATAAAAAGTTTAAAAAAAAAAAACGAAAAAAAGCAGGGGTATCATTTTCAAGTTAAACCTCTTTCGACTTCCCATACTCTATCAAACTTTATTAATTTTTGCAGAGTTTGTAATCAAACTTGTTTATGAATTTGACCCAAACATTTGTCCCACTTTGTTTAAAAATAAATCTCGTTAATAATGACATGGACTCACATAGAAGTTTTGGATTCCAATCATAAATTTCTTAATCAATATATCAATATTGTTTTTAACAAAACACAAAAGTAGTTTTATTATACGAGAATGGCTAATAGATATTGGAGTAGTCTAGTTATTGTTATTGTAGTAATTAAAAACATGTAATCTACATGCTTAAACTATTCTTTTTTTTTTCTTCTTTTTTTTTTTTTAATTTAAATGGTTACAATTTTAGTAACTAACATTAATTGTGATAAGATGTTTTAAATTATTATTATATGTTGCTATTGGTATAAAGGGTAAATAAGTAATTTCAATTATTTAAAATTTTGAGAGATTAATAGTATGTGGGAAATGAGAAAAGATGAATTGAGACCCATAATTTTCTTCAGACAACAGACATCATTTTGGCCCTTGATCTCATTTTAATCTAATGGTTAACATTAAAACCAAAACCCATTTTTCTTTTATTTTTTTAAATTAACTTATCTCACAAACCGTTGATCGTTAGACGAAACAAAATACACCGTTGCGATCGTCTCGTTTTTATCTTTAATTAGAGCAGTGGTGTTATATACTTTCGACGACTTTTGTTTTTTTTTTTTTTTTTAATGGGTATTGAAATTATAACGATAATATCATATATGATATTTACATCATTACGTAAAATTGTATAGAAGAGAATTACTATAAAATGTATAAACTACCTAAATTTAGAAAAAAAAAATCGAATTTTAACTAGTTTTATTTTTTCTCGTTTTTTGAAATAAAATGTGATATACTAAAATCACATATGATACTACTATATCATATGTGATATTACTGTAAATCATAAATGATATGAATATAAATCATATGTGATATATATTAAATCGCATATGATAATATTATATCATATGTGATAGTACTGTAAATCATATATGATATGAATATAAATCATATGTGATATATACTAAAATCGCATATGATAATACTATATCATATGTGATATTAGTGTAAATCATATATGATATGAATATAAATCATATGTGATATATACTAAAATCATATATGATATTACTGTAAACCATATATGATATAAATATAAATCATATATTATATTATGTATGTAAAAATTTTAAAACTTAAAAGACAATAACACACATGATTTTAACTCTAAATATGAATTTTAATACACAACAATGTTATACAATGTATAACCTATATAGACCCAGAAAAAAGTTCGAATTTTGACGACTTTTATTTTTTCGTTTATGGCCAAATGTTGAAATTCGTAAGACAATATCACATATGATTTGAACACTAAATACGAGTTTCGAAACATAGATTTGTTATATTACATACATTCAACTTAAATCAAAAAGAAAAACAAAAAAATAGTATATCAAACTACTGATATCACATATGATAAAACAGTGATTTGTAATATAAAATTTCAAAACTCGTAAAAAACCCGAAAATAAATTTCGTCAAAAGTATATCGAGTGGGTACTCTATACAAAGGTAATTTAATGCTCGTTACAATGGTATAATTTATTCGTTTAATAAATTTATGGTTTTTGGGATATTTAATTTTTAAACAAAATTATATTTTAAGTGGGTTTTTAAAATTGAGTGTTATAATTGGGTCTTTTGGTCTTAAATTTTTTTATGGTCTTTCTTGATCTCAACCCTGTGGGAAATACTTTATAATATAGTAAAGATATAAATATAGATATAGATATCTTTAAAATTTCAGCGGTTTGAACCTTTAATAAACATAAAGCAACCTCTTTATATTATTCCTCACTACATGCGACAATTTGAGCATTTTATTTCATTCAATTCATTTTAAATCTCACTAACACGATTAATCCTTAAAAATAGTTCGTCACTATTATCTTTTCATATTGGTTACAGTTTAGAGAAATAACAAACGAACTAAAGTCACATATGAGAGCTCGTACAAGATTAATTGAGCACACTCCAAAATCATTATAGTCCAAAAATAAGAAACGTCCTCATACATATGATTTTTTGAAAATTATCTTAGTCAAAACGAAGATCGGTAAATACTAATTTCACATATCTATGACGTTTAATAGGTATATCTTTCGATGGGGCATAATGGAAAATTTGTTAACCAGAAAAGAAAAGAAGGGTTAGACGAATAGGAATATCTAATATAGCTTATGATTTTAATTAAACAATTTGTTAATAAAAAATGTCTAATATAACATAATATACCTCATGTGCAAAATCTCTATCGTGTCTCAACTTTTTATTCTTAATTTTGATGGGTTGGTTATTGAGTTCACTATTAGAGCATCATCATATCATCGAACAATCATAATTCCAAAGAACATTTGTTAATATGGTAAAATTAATGACATATAGTCACTATTAAAAAGGGATTAACAGTTATTGACATATACTCAGTTACTCACTATCGGTGGCCGAGTTTGAAACTTTTTCTTAGGAGGGCCGGAGAAATTTTAATTTTATTGGGCTTTAAGGTTGGAAGGGTCAAAGTCCAAATATTATTTTTTTACACATGATTTTTGGGTCTTGCTGAAGCTCCGCCCTTGCTCACTATGTTAGTGATCTAAGATATGTTGTAGCCAAATAGTTGTAGCTAGAAGTTATAGATGGAGATACGAACTGAAGCGAAGATGAAAGTTATGAAAGACGAAGCCTTTTCTTTTCTAAACTTTTAGTTTCTTTTCATCTTTGGAGCTTTTTAGAGGCTTTTTTTTTATTTTATTTAACGTTAAAGCTCTACTATTAAATCAAACTTTTTATTAATTTATAAGTTTGTTTTTTCCGAAAATAAAAAGCTTGACCTGTTAAAACTTAAAAGTTCAAAATAAAAACTTTTGTCAAACATATCCATAATAAAATCATTTTAAAATTAAAACATTTTAAAAATAAAAACAATAAATATAAGGGGTAAATTTGGAATTTTATATGCTACCTAATTTTGCTTTTTATTACACTCGTTTATTTTTTTCGGGTTAATTGTTTTAAAATACATCGAATTTTACACCAAAACCTATTGTATGCATCGACTTTCTAAAGTCTTTATTGTATTTATTAATTTACCGTATGACTCTATTGTGTGTATAGTTTTACCTTTCCTCAAAGTTGCCGGTCACTTTGTTTATTAAATTGTTGACTTGCTGGTGTTATTGATGTTACGGATGGGAGTGGTCTAATAGATCAAATATATAAGAAAAACACAAACACCTTTCTCTTACACACACTAATAGATCAAACACACATTCACCTCTCTTTTATTCCCTTTTATCTTCAACACCCAAAATCCAAATTTCTCCCGATCCCCACTACTAAACCCCAAATTTTGATGCGACGGAATCACACAAACACATGTATCCGGTCACCACCATCAACAACCTACGATATCCACTTGTTCACCTCCATCGCCGTCATGCCTCCCCGTTTTCACCTTCTTTCTTATATCTTTTTATCTGTGAAATATGCATATTTTGTGTGTCGGTTTTTTCTATTTCGTATTCATATATTTAATATCGATGAGAAAAAAGAAGAAGTTGAAGTTAGGTTTTGATGTAGGAATTTGTTTGTGGAAAAGTTATAATTTACAATCATGGCTGCTATTTGGGTTCTTAAATGGCTTCGATTTGTGTTTTCATTTGGTTTTGAAAGTTATTTGTGATATAAATTTTTGTTTCCATATTTTTGCAGGTATAAGGAAAGAAAAAAAATAACTGTAACATAGAGAGAGAGAGAGATATGTGGATTTGAAATAGATGGAGATAGAGATATGTGGATTTATTGTTTTTTTTTTTTTTTTTTTAATTAAAAGTATTATTTATTAGAGATATATTTAAAGTTTTCTCTTTTTACTTTGGCAAAAACTTGTGCCACGTCATCCACAAACAAGTTTCAGGTCAAATTATACATTCAATAGACATATATAAGAGATTGATAAATAAAATAGATGTTTTAAAAAGTGAATGAATACAATATGTTTGATGTAAAGTTCAATACATTTCTAAACAATTAACCCATTTTTTTCCAAGATAAGAAGTCTTTTTAGTTTTGAGTCGCCAATGATTAAAATCACATATCCATGAAAGTAAAATCTGATACCACAAACGTAGAAGTTGTTTTTTTAGTTAAGTTACAACGAAATAATATATGTCTGACTTTTCTTAACCACGATCATGTAGTTGTTATCAAAACTAATTTAATTTTTAATCATAAATATCTAAATTTGTTTAACATAATATAAATTTTACCATTAAATCTATTTTTTCTTTATTCTTTTTAATTTAAGAATAGTGTTACTATAATTTTTGCAATTTTTTTCCGAGTCGTGCAATTTGTTCTTACTGTTCTTTTTGGTAGAAGCATTTTTAGTTATACATTTTGTGCTTACTTTTATTTCACATCTTTGGATGCTTGTTATATTAAAAAAAAAAGTAGTAAAAATGTTATAAGCATTAAAAAATTTATTTTGGAAAAATGAAATACATATATTTCCCACTATATGATCCATCGGATGGTTTTATACTTTTATTGCAAAAAGATATTTTATCCTTTTAATTTTAATTAACATTCAAACATAAATAAAATCCATTAACATTTAATTTAATATAAAATATCTTCTATATATTAGACTTATTTTTTTCATACAAATTGTTAGTTAAAAGAAAGAAATTATTTTGATTGTTGTTGAATCTCTTATTAACTTTTTCGCATTAAACTTTCATAATGACCTTTTAGATTGTAGGTGATCATTTGATCGTAGCTAGCAGAGACTCGTGCGTTGCACGAGTCTGTGGATTTATGTTCCAGTCTGTACTTTCACTCAATGTTTGCAAGAAAAAAGGCATCGTCTTCGTCGGATTATTTAATTCGCAAACTATATTTTTTATTTCATACTAAAAAAACAAAATATATATATATATATATATATATATATATATATATATATATATATATATATATATATATATATATATATATATATATATATATATCTTTAATCTTTAATATATAATAAAAGAGAGGCCTTAAATGCCAAATGGCGAAATAAGGCCCATTGGATGGATTAGCTTCTTTGATTTCAACCGTTAGATTGGATTGATGATGTCATCAAAAACTTCTTTTATTTTATACCCTCTTAAAACACATAATTACATTCTCTTTTTAATTCCATATTTACTGAAATAAAAAACATAATTTTAATTTACCTATAAAATCGTTCAATTTTGACTATGATTTACATTATTGTTATTTTAAAATCTCCTAATAAAAAGTATCAAAACATGTGTATAAACGTAAAAATGTATATATTATTATAACTATAAACAACTTGTGTATAAACGTATGTTATTATACGTATATAACATGGTTTTCTCAAAATACCTTAAAATCTACATAAACATAAAATTTACGATTTAATTTTTATCTTTGTCCGCGCTATCGCGGGGCAATAATCGTATATAATAAAAGAGATGCCTTAAATGCCACATGGCAAAGTAAGGTCCATTGGATGGGTTAACTTCTTTGATGTCAGCCCTTAGATCAGATTGATGATGTCATCAAATATTATTTTTATTTTACACCCTTTTACAATACATAATTACATTCTCTCTTTCATTCTATCTCTACTAAAATAAAAAAAAACATAATTATAATTTATTTATAGAATCGTTTAATTTGGACTATAATTTATCTTATTATTATTCTAAAATCTCGTAATACAAAATATCAAAACATGTGTATAAAAGTAAATATGTTATATGTATTATAATTATAAATCACATGTGTATAAACGTAAAAATATATATATGTATTATACGTATAACATTACTTTTTTCATAATAAATTAAAATCTACCTTATTATTATTCTATAATCTCGTAATAAAAAATATCAAAACATGTGTATAAAAATAAATATGTTATATGTTATTATAATTATAAATCACATGTGTATAAACGTAAAAATATATATGTATTATACGTATAACATTATTTTTCTTATAATAAATTAAATCTACATAAATGTAAAACTTACGATTTAATTTTTATTTTTTTTCCGGGTTATCGCGGGACAATAATCTAGTATATATATATATATGAAAGTCTAACACCAAATCAGCCCAACACCCAACCAAGTCCAACACCCAAGGAAGCAAGCCCAGCCCTTTTTTTAAGCTGCAGAAAAGAAAGAAATTTTTTTTATTTCATACTAAAAAAAAACAAATATATATATATATATATATATATATATATATATATATATATATATATATATATATATATATATATATATATATATATATATATATATATATGAAGCCCAACACCAGACCAGCCCATAAGCCCAACATCCAACCAAACCCAACACCCAAGGAAGCAAGCCCAACCCTTATTTTGAGCTGCAGAAAAGAAAGAGTGACAGGATTCAAACCGCGGTCTCCTGCGAGTGCCAGGATTCAAACCGCGGTCTCCTCGCAGGGGAGGCCGCGCGCTTACCACTCTGCCAACACCCCTTTTTTGTAATTGAAACGATAAACATTGTATTTATAGACAATATTACTATTATAATAATAATAAAATGTACAGACCCATAGGCATTGATGACATTTAAACTTAAGATTAATGTTATCATCAATTATTTTTATTTTAATTATTTTACTAGTACGGTACTCGCGCGATGCAGCGGATGAAAAAAATCATATTCAACAATTTATAGTGGGGTAATGATTTATGGTAATTTATCATTTGTTTCGTTACATATATGTGGAGTGTAATAGTTTAAAGTTCGGCCATTCGGACAATATAAAAAGAATGTTATGGTAACAATTTATGGTTCAACCATTCAGCGATAATAATTATTATGTAATATGATCGATTTTCTCAATTCTTCTCCACTACCCTAAGGAATCTCAAATTTGTAAGTAAAGAAAAATTTAGATTCCAACGGATTTAAATTCCGTCATACACTTCAAACAAACATGTTATGGAAAAGAAATTCAATTCAAATTCACTCAATTTTTTTTATAGATTTCGTGAAACAAACACCTTCGCAGAATATTTTCCGTTCGGATCATTCAACCCATTGGGGTAATTCGACTCATTTGAAGATTAAGCTGATTTGCGAACATAACAAAAGTCTAATTTTCAAGTCATTTTGTTTTTATAATAGTGACGTCTAATAATTTCACGTTCGGTCAAAAAGAGAATTAAATATATTTCTTGAATAGTATTCCAGTATAAACTCACGTTTTCCATAAACAAAAACTAATTTTCCTTCAACGATGCAACAACAATGAAAAATCCATTCAGACACTACGCTTTCTAATCGTTTATCGTTCTGGTTTTCAACCCAAAAAAATATTTTTATCCAAGATATTCAACTTCAGTTTGTTTCCACGAATCCAGTATGGTAACACATACTTTCGAATGTTATAAGGAAGGATAATCAATATAGGTAACAAAGTTTATTAACCTTACAAGTATCAAATGTAATACTACTCAGCTTATTGGTATTAAGACTTATCGGTGACCAATAGAAGAATATATAAACTTTTGATGATAACCATCTTCTTAGAATTATAGAGCAACACGAACCACAAAACTGTCAACTAACTTTATAAAATTTAGATTATAAATCAAATAATTGAAAATCTACTCAATCAAATAACGTTTAAAGTTAAAAAATAATGGTTACATGAATACAAATTTTATATCAATTAATTTGAATTGCCTTTATTTTATATGGATGCATATTTTTTTTATGAAATTAGTAATCAAATTAATTAAAGGAAATTAAGATTGGTTTATATGTTTTATTCATTAAAGAATATATTACTAATTATACTTTATTTAAAAATTTAAAATTTTAATAAAAAGTGAAAATATTTTATATATTAATAAAGATAAAGATAGTTATTATTATTTATTAGTTATTGTTGTAATTAAGGAAATATCACTAATTGTAAATTGTTTTAAATAATAAATTTTGGAGTTAATTACATAATTGGTCCCTGTGTTTGTTCCAAAACAACGGGTCCAGTCCCTGGGTCACAATTCGTTCGGGTCCAGTCCTTGGAGCCTACCTTTGGTTGCACGTTTGGTCCCTCCTTCTAACGTTCGTTTATTTTGGTCGTTAAGTGAGTCATGTGCTTCTCACGTGAGGGGCATTATAGATATTCTTTCTTTTACAGGAGTCAGTTATGTATTATACAAATCCAAAATCTTCAAAAATCCAATTCATATACAAAAACAAATATAAAATCTTCAAAAATCTTCAATCCCCCAAAATCCAATTCATATACAAAAACAAATCCAAAAATTAAAGAACCTACATAAACTAAAATTACAGATCTTTAATTTACCTTTCCTTCTCCAACCACAATTGACTCAACAATAACCCCCTAATCATCCTCATTTATCTTCGTTTTTTCCGATTACCGACCGTTCTCAGGCGAATTGCCCATTCTCCACAACCACTGTTATCCTCATTCGCAACTACTTAACTACATTCTCCTACGATTTGCCCCTTTTTCAACAATAACCCCCTAATCATCTTCATAATAATCGCATCCGCCACAAAATCATCAATCTGCGTCCCTAAAAACACTATCCTTTCTCTCAACAACAATCCCATGGCGTCCGATTCCGCGCCTCTCATCGCCGGCGCCGGCGTTTGCGGCGACGAAGCTGAAACTGAAAACCCTAGATTTTGTTTCGATTCGAATTCTAGGGTTTGAGAAGATGAGCATTTGATTGATTGTGGCGGCGAGTGACGGCGGAGAGAGATGGATTGTGGTGGTTTGGATGGTGGAGGAGAGCGGCGGAGATTGGTGGCGGAGATTGAAGTGGGGGTGGTTGAGAAAGAGAGAGACTCCATTCTAGATAATTGTTTGCTTCAATGAGTTTCCAAATCAAAATGATATACTACTACTACTACATATTACTACAGTAATATTCTTATTCAATAAATTAAAGATTTGTAATTTTAGTTTATGTAGGTTCTTTAATTTTTGGATTTGTTTTTGTATATGAATTGGATTTTGGGGGATTGAAGATTTTTTGAAGATTTTGGATTTGTTTTTGTATATGAATTGGATTTTTGAAGATTTTGGATTTGTATAATACATAACTGACCCCTCTAAAAGAAAGAATATCTATAATGCCCCTCACGTGAGAAGCACATGACTCACTTAACGACCAAAATAAACGAACGTTATAAGTAGGGACCAAACGTGCAACCAAAGATAGGCTCCAGGGACTGGACCCGAACGAATTGTGACCCAGGGACTGGACCCGTTGTTTTGGAACAAACACAGGGACCAATTATGTAATTAACTCTAAATTTTGTGAAAGGTATAATAGAGGTAGATTAGTAATTTCAATTACTTAAATTTTAAGAGTTTGAACGAATTGCTTTATAATATAGTTAAGATTTTAAATACAATTTAAATAATGATTCATCTTACGTCATAACTTGTTAAAACTCATAAGCTAAGTGAATATCCGTTACCATATAATATTTGCATTAATACTCCACTACATTATTTGCCAAAAACATTGAAGCAGGAAATAAATCAAAATTCGTAAGTAAGAGCATAAAACTACTGCAAAACATACCAATTTTCAGAAAACACGTTTTTATGTTGAAGATATTTGAACATGAGTATAACTTCAATTCTAACAACTAATTAACTAATGTCAAATTTAGATCTATACCTACAGCTAGCTTCTTGTGTTGGATTAAAATAAGATTGATTCATGTTATTCAATTACCTCCTGACGATCCTGAGATGTTGTTAAACATGTTGGCCATTGATGATTCCCAAAATGAGATAATCGTATTAGGATGGATTTTGGAGAGAAACACTTAGGGAGAATATGGTGATGATAAAGAAAGAGACCAACCCTAATAAGGGTTTATAACGACCCTTTTATAGATACTCAAGTTAGG
Source organism: Senecio squalidus (assembly GCA_910822075.1). NCBI lineage: Eukaryota > Viridiplantae > Streptophyta > Magnoliopsida > Asterales > Asteraceae > Senecio > Senecio squalidus. The sequence goes on along the minus strand of CAJVGC010000590.1, from coordinate 29,023,596 downwards.
AGTATTTATCATTTAGTCCCTGGTGTTTAATAAGTGTTTATTATAAGCTCTCTTTATTTCCGATTACCTAATGGGAAATCTATAGTGTCGGTAAGGTAAATACGTCCATCAAATATTTACTAGACACAGATTTCAGTTAGTGTCAGTCATCATATCAGTAAGGATAAATGATCAATGAGGGTCACAAATAATATGGGTCCAACATTCTCCCACTTGACCGAGTAGATCATTTATCTATGAGTATTGATAAGTCCGTACGAGATAATACTCATTTTGTTTAAAACCGAAATCATAGTTGATAAGTACAGTCGTAGAGAAGAACATCTACTCAGGACCCCCACTAGTCAAACTATGACTCAAATTCAAAACTGAATAAGCAATGATAGACCAACTAAGACAAATTTTGTTATAATAATGTCCAACACAGTTATGCGCATAAGGTGTAAATAATAGACAAACAAAATCTGAATAAGGAGGAAAATTTTCATTAATAAATAATAATGACCAATAAGTACAACAATGTTATTAAATTAAGTCTTTTGTAAGCCCCATATTCGACACGTGTCCTACGAATATATTAGGAGGAAGACCTTTGGTCATCGGATCCGCTAGCATGTCATGTGTACTTATGTACTCAACACAAAGAACATTTTCCTCAACCCGTTCGCGTACAAACAGATACTTTGTGTCGAGATACAGCCCAGCGCCAGTCGAACTGTTACTGTTCGAGAAAGTTACAGCAGCTGAGTTATCACAGTAAAGCTTCAATGGTCTAGAAATTGAGTTGACGAGTTTGAGTCCACTGATCAGGTTCCTTAACAACATCCCATGACAGGTTGCATTATAAACGGCAACATATTCAGCCATCATAGTAGACGTTGTGGTCAGTTTTTGTTTATGACTCCGCCAAGAGATTGGTCCGCCAGCTAACATGAAAATATACCCAGAAGTAGATTTATGGTCTTCTTTGCATTTAGCAAAGTCAAAATCAGAATAACCTACTACTTCCAAGTTGTCACTTCTTCTATAAGTTAATTTGTAGTCTTTGGTCCCTTTCAGATATCGCAGAACCTTTTTAGCCGCTTTCCAGTGTGCTAATCCGGGGTTAGATAAGTAACACCCCCAGCATACCAGCGATGTAAGCGATATCCGGTCGAGTACAGACCTTAGCGTACATAATGCTCCCAACTACAGATGAGTAAGGTATCATCCTCATTTCAGCCTTCTCAGTTTCAGTGCTCGGAGTTTGATGAGGTCCAAATACGTCCCCTTTAACTACCGGAGCCACAGTGGGTGTGCAGTGCTGCATGTTATAGCGTTCTAGAATGCGGTCAATATAAGCCCTTTGGGAAAGACCTAGAACACCATTGCGTCTATCTCGATTTATTTCGATACCTAAAACATAAGAGGCATCACCGAGATCTTTCATGTCGAAATTATGCGAAAGCATTCGCTTCGACTCATGTAGCAGATCCAAGTTGTTACTTGCAAGCAGAATATCATCCACATACAAAACAAGGATAATAAAGTTACTCCCACTGATCTTGAGATAGGTGCATCGATCCACTTGATTCTTTAGGAAGCCATCAGATTTTACGACTTCATCAAATTTAAGGTACCATTGTCGTGATGCTTGTTTCAACCCATATATCGATTTATTCAACTTGCAGACCATGTGCTCTTTACCTTCTGGAATAAATCCTTCAGGTTGCCGCATGTATACGTCTTCTTGCAAGTCACCATTTAGGAAAGCGGTCTTGACATCCATCTGATGTAACTCTAAATCATAATGAGCTACGAGTGCCATGACGATCCTTAGGGAATCTTTACGAGAGACAGGGGAAAAGGTCTCTTGATAATCAATTCCTTCCTTTTGAGTAAAGCCTTTTGCAACCAGTCTGGCCTTATAGCGTTCGACGTTTCCATTCGGGTCTAATTTGGTTTTGAACACCCATTTACATCCAATTACTTTGGATCCTTTAGTGAGTGGAACCAATACCCAAACGCCATTACGCTCCATGGAATTGAGCTCTTCAATCATGGCTTCAATCCAATGAGTGGCCTGATCACTATTAATAGCTTCTCGGTAAGAGGTTGGATCATTAAGTTTCCCAATGTTTTCGACTTCAGCCAGATAAGTTTCGAAATCATCAAAATTAGTGTTTCTGCGAGCCCTTGATGATCTCCTGAGCTGAATTACGGGTTCTTCAGGAACAGGCGGTTCTTCGGCGTTTAGATTAGGAGGCATAGGAGGTTCAACCGGTTCATTAGGAGATCCAGGTATATCGGGAGCAGCGTTGGGTACAAGAGGAATTATCGGAGGAATCGTAATAACCGACGAATGGTTTCCCCCCGCTTCTTGTACTTCTTGCAAATCTAAATCAGGATTTGTCGTGCTCCCACTGATCTCTGAATTTTCGAGGAAAGTAGCATGTTGCGTATCTATGATGCGGGTAGAGTGAGAAGGACAGTAAAACCGATAACCTTTTGAGTTCTCGGGATAACCAATAAAGAAACATGTAAGGGTTTTAGAATCCAGTTTCTTTAAGTTAGGGTTATAGACTTTTGCTTCGGCAGGACAGCCCCATACTTTCATATATTTTAGACTCGGTTTCCTACCTGTCCAGATCTCATAAGGAGTTTTAGGGACAGATTTTGATGGAACCCTATTGAGTATATGAACAGCTGTTTTTAAGGCCTCAGTCCAAAGAAATTTGGGTAGGTTAGTGTTGGCGAGCATACTTCTCACCATGTCCATTAAAGTTCGGTTTCTCCTTTCAGCAACACCATTCTGTTGAGGAGAACCTGGCATGGTGTATTGGTTAATTATGCACTGTTCCTTGCAAAAATTATAGAAAGGACCAGGAGCTTGACCAATATCAGTATGTTTACCGTAATACTCACCTCCCCTATCTGATCGGACAACTTTTATCTTATGATCAAGTTGGTTTTCAACCAAAGTTTTATAATCGACAAAAGTTTGTAAGGATTCAGATTTTTCTTTAATCAGATAAAGGTGCATATAACGTGAATAATCGTCAATGAATGTAATAAATGATGTATGTCCTGTTATTGATGCGGGATAGGGGCCACTAATATCAGTATGAATTATTTCCAACAAGTTGGAACATCTGGTGGCTCCTTTCTTATTCCCTTTAGCCATTTTGCCTTTGAGGCATTGAATACATGTTTCGAAATCACTAAAATCAAGAGAGGGTAAGATTCCTTCTTTTACGAGTCGTGTCATGCGATCTCGTGAGATGTGGCCGAGACGTTTATGCCACAATGTGGAGGAATTCTCTGCTTGTTTAGGTGATTTTGTCTTTGTTTTAGTTATGTCATCAATATTAAGAGACAACAAAGACTGTGAGAAATTATGATCTAGTTCTAATTTATACAGTAATCCATCCAAAAAACCACAACCAAACAATTTATTATTAAGAGTAAAAGTGATCCTGCCACAACCATGAGTAATTACATAACCTTCAAGATCAAGTCTAGATATAGATACAAGGTTCCGAGTAATTCTCGGTACATATAAGGTATCTATTAATCTAATACACTTTCCGGTATTCATATGTAAATTTAAGGTCCCCATGGCTTCGACATCTAAGAGATCACCATTTCCAACTCTAAGCTTTCTTTGGTCCTTTTGTAGCTTCTGGATTGTAAGGAATCCCTGTAAGGAATTGGTCACATGGACCATAGAACCAGAGTCACCCCACCATGTATTAAATGGAACATCAGTAGTAAAGGAATCAAATATTACGTAAAGAATGTTACCTTTCTTAGCTAGCCATTCCTTGAATTTAGAGCAATCTTTCTGTCTGTGCCCTTTGGAGCGACAGAATGGGCAGTTAGTATTGCTTGTCGAGGATTTAGGGCCAGAGGTAGAAGCACCATGATTTTGGACTTTATTTTCAGTCTTGTTACTGTAGTTACCTTTCCTCTTCTTGGGGTTTGAAGTGGTAGTAAGGTGAACAGCAGCTTCAGGTTGAATGTGCTTAAGACGATCTTCCTCTTGAACGCACATAGCAATCAGTTCACTTATCGACCATTTATCTTTCATTGCGTTATAATTCACTTTGAAAGTGTCGAACCGAGCAGGCAAGGAAGTCATTATGAAATGCACAAGAAAGCCATCTGAGACTTCCATTTCCAAATTCTTAAGCTTATGAGACATATCAACCATCTTCATTATGTGTTCACGGACACCATTAGAACCTTCATACTTAAGGGTTAGCATCTGTAGCATTAAACTACTCGCAGTTGCCTTAGACGATCCCTTAAAGTGATCCTCAACAGATTTGAGGTATGTTTTCACTTTGTCGTTATCAGGGATAGCTCCTCGAATGCTGGAATGAATTGAGTTCTTGACCATCATTAGGGACAGCCGATTCGCCCTTTCCCACTTATCAAAGTCCGCTTTCTGAGTCGCAGTAGATTCAGCAGTAATAGCGGCGGGTTCATCATGGCGAATAGCATAGTCCATGTCGAGCATTCCCAGAGTTAAGTTAAGTTGCTCCTTCCAAGAAGTGAAATTAGCACCAGTAAGTGCCTCAATGCCGAAGTTTAGTACTGTAGTGGAGAATAAGGAGGATATAAGATTATGATACGAATTATAGAAGATTTTAGAGTGACAGAGTTAGCTATATAAGGCAGACTAAGTAATGTCCCTTAAAGTAATAGAACTAGAGTAATGTCTAAAATAAGTAGACCTAATAGTAATGTTCCTGAGACTAAGACCATATAAGTAATGAAGCTAGTGATAGGTAAGCTTATTAAAAAACACCAAAATAATAAGCTAAAGTAAGGCTCTACTTAGATGTTACATCACCTTTGGGCAGAAATAACTAATATCTAAGTAAAATTATGAGCATAAGGTTTATGCAACACAACGTTTATCTTTTGACCTTTGGGCAACAAAATAGAACATCGTGTTTTAAGGCATAATAAGAATCCTTTAAAGCACACAAGTATATTAAATCACCTTTGGGCAGAATTAATATCCTACGTGTTTATTAGGCTAAAGGAAAAATGCAATCATAGGAATCACCTTTGACCTTTGGGCAACAAAGATGAAAACATGAATATTAGTGCATAAGTATAATAAGGTCACATATAAATAAGGTGACTAAATAAGGTGACCACGACAAATAAGGCAGGGGTCAAGGGGGCAACCAGTAAGACTTTAAAAAACCGACCAAATTAGGGTCTGTAGTCATCCGTACGGATGAGATTATATTCGTACGGATGAGTGTTGATTCGTACGGATGTAAGTCCAGGTTCGTGCGGATGTAAGCCTAGGTTCGTACGGATGTAAGGTTTAAGTTCGTACGAATGTAAGCCTAGGTTCGCACGTATTAGCCCAGATTCGTACGGATCAACAGTTACGTTCGTGCGTATGAACAAATCAGATTCGTACTAATGAACAAGTCAGGTTCGTACGAATAGGGCTTCATCCGTACGAACGAACAAATCAGGTTCGTACGAATGAGCCTTCATTCGCACGAACGAAGTTCGTCGAAATTAGGGTTGCAGTCCAGCCGCCGCCAGGTCCAAAAATCACCATTTTTCATCCAAAAAACACAAATCGCCGGCCAGATTTTTAGCAGAATCATAATAATAATGGATAGGCAACAAATAAACATGAACCAATGGATAATCACGAGCCATTGGATCTGATACCACATGTTGGATTAAAATAAGATTGATTCATGTTATTCAATTACCTCCTGACGATCCTGGGATGTTGTTAAACATGTTGGCCATTGATGATTCCCAAAATGAGATAATCGTATTAGGATGGATTTTGGAGAGAAACACTTAGGGAGAATATGGTGATGATAAAGAAAGAGACCAACCCTAATAAGGGTTTATAACGACCCTTTTATAGATACTCAAGTTAGGAGTATTTATCATTTAGTCCCTGGTGTTTAATAAGTGTTTATTATAAGCTCTCTTTATTTCCGATTACCTAATGGGAAATCTATAGTGTCGGTAAGGTAAATACGTCCATCAAATATTTACTAGACACAGATTTCAGTTAGTGTCAGTCATCATATCAGTAAGGATAAATGATCAATGAGGGTCACAAATAATATGGGTCCAACATCTTGCTCCACATCCTCGCCTTCAACAGTTTCTGATGATGATTTTGATGTTGTGGCTGCTGACTTCTCTTTTGAGGATTATTTCTAATTGTTCACAGATAAAACAAAATATCTGATCCGGTGATCCGGTTGTGAGACAACAGATATGAAATTTTTATGTTACAAACCACCTGTACAGAATCAGTATGTCGATCGTTATGTATCAGTACCTTAGAACAAAAAAGAGAGCACACAAACTAAAAAAAAAATGAAGAATCACCTCTATGTATTTCATATCTATATTATAGATACTCTAGTCCACTAACATTCAACATGATCAAGGAATACAGAGTAGCGTTGGCAACTCCAACCCATTTACTTATACATGGGTCAATGTAGGTCGTTATCTCAAATGAGAATCTTACAATTTGCTAAAAGGGGAACGCATTGAAAGTTGCCCAAACCTATTTTTTACTCGTTCAAATTCATTCAAATGTAAGATCAATATTGTATAAAAATAATTGATATAAAGTGTGAACGGGTCAACCCAACCCTCCATGATACCTTTTGACCTGTACAAAAAAAGACCTGTTTTTCCTCGTTTATCAAAACACACGGCCCGTTCATCTTACTACCTCTAACAAAGATCGATAATCAAATTATGAGATGGCCGTAAGTAATATGAAACATGTAACAAAGGAGGATCACTCATAATAATCCTTACCATTCATAGTATGTATGCGATAACGCAAAAGATTTACTGTGTTCTCATATCTGATGTAAAATCCCCTTGAACGATTTAGCATTAACAAAACACATATAGCATTCAATTCACATACTTATCTCTTCAAATTTTTAGAAGTGCCCTGAAATCGCCGTTGAGCAGCTGGTCTTCCTTCACCTAGGATATTGCCTTCATGAAACTGAAGCATGCTTTGAATACAGTCCCTAATACATAGTGGCCTATAGGGCTCAAATTATTCAAAATTCAAAGATAAACAAGTAGACGTGTCAATAAGGCGATAGCCAATTACAAAAGACTGCCAAAGCACCAACAGATGCCAAGAACAGAATCTACAATACTAAATTCTTAAAGCTCATAAGCTAAGTCAATATCTGTTACCAATTTATTCTACCATATAATATTTGCTTTAATACTCCACCACATTATCTGCTTTAATACTTACTTCGTCTAGTGTGATAAGCACAAACGCCTCATCAATTTGTAAAAAGATTGAAACAGAAAATAATTCAAATTCGTGACTAAGAGCATAAAACTTGCCAAGCAAACCCCGTTTACCGGAAAGACGGTTTTGTTTTGAAGAGATTTGAAAATAAGTATGACTTCAATTCTAACAACTGATTGACTAATGTCATATTTGGATCTGTATCTAAGAGCTAGCTTCCTGCTCCACCTCCTCGCCGTCGACAGTTTCTGATGATGATTTTGAAGCTGAGGCTGCTGACTTCTCCTTTGAGGATTCTTTCTATTTGTTCACAGATAAAATAAATTATTTGATCAGGTTGAGAGACAACAAATGTGAAATCAACAATATGTTAAAAATGTGACAAAAAGATTGTAGGGATAATTACAAGGTCATCATGGTGCTGTTTCATAGCAATCCCATACTCAGCTTTCTTAGTTGCAGCTTTCTCCTATAAACGCAAACAACAACATTAGAGAGAGTGTGCTAAGTGTATGAAAGCAATTACGTTCAAATTTTCAAAGTCAATACAAAAGAAACAGATTAATAGAACAGAAGCTAAATGTTGAAATTGTGACATATAACAGAAAACAGGGAAAGAAATAACTTAAATCTAAAAGTCATCTGTAAATGTAGGAAAAAACAAATCATATTTCAAGTTAAAACATCTAGAACGTACACCATCTTTAGCGGTTTTCTTTCTAATTACTTTTTTGTCAAAACCAGCAACATGTCTTTGATCAAGATTATCTCCAACAAAGTTGTTATTTTTTTTCTCAAAACCACGTCTACAAAATCAGTATGTCGAGAATAATGTATCAATAACTTAGAACAAAAACGAGAGCCCACAAAATAAAAAAATGATGAAGAGTCATCTCTATGTGTATATAGAGTACGGATGGCAACTCCAACCCATTTACTTATACATGGGTCAATATAGGAAGTTATCTCAAATGGAAATCTTACATTTTGCTAAAAGGGGAACGCATCAAAAGTTGCCCAAAATTATTTTTAACTCGTCTAAACTCATTCAAATGTTAGATCAATATTGTATAAACAAAATACATAAAAATTGTGAGCGGGTCAAACCAACCTAGTATGATACCTCTTGACCTGTACAAAAGAAGGACCTGTTTTTTACCTATTTATCAATCCACACAGCCTGTTCATCTTACTACCTCTAACAAAGATCAATAGTCAAATTACCAGATGTCCGTAAGTAGTATGAAAAACAAGTAACAGAGAAGGATCACTTATAAGAAATCCTTACTTTTTTTCACTTTATAATTATTTTATCATAGATTATAGAAAATTAACCATTTAATTGGTATTCTAAAGAACCATTAAGCATCATTAACAATGTTCTCATTTGTAAAGTCTGCTTAAACGATTTGGCATTAACAAAACACATATTTTATACAAAATCACATACTTAATCTCTTCATATTTCAAAAGTTACCTGAAATCGCCATTTAGCAGCTAGTCTCCCACCAGGGTATTGTCTTCACGAAACTGAAACATGCTTTGAATACAGTCCCAAATACAGAGTAGCGTATGGTATTGTCTTCAAGAAAATGGTTTGTTGCAGACAATACACATTCATATTCCATACCAGTCACCGATCTCTTTTTACCAGTCATTCTTAAAAATTAAGAGATCAAGGGTTTTACACAAATGCAACATCATGCAGTAAAGAAAAAGATAAGAACAGTTGTGAAATCCCCTTAAATAACAGCAGTAAACCCACTTCTCAACTACTTAATATGTATAGCTTGCAAAACATCAAGAGATTAAGCTAGTTTACTTCTCATATATGATAGCCACATCATCGTTAGTACTTGATGATGACTTAGAAGTTGATGTTGACTTCTCCTTTGCAGCTTCATTCTATATGTTCACAGGCCAAATAATTTTTTTGATAAGGTTAAGAGACAGAACATAAATAAATTGATAATATGTGAAAAATGTGTTATAACTATAGGAATTATTACGATATCATCATTGTGTTGTTTCACAGCAATTCCATATTCAGCTTTCTTAGTTGCAGCTTTCGCTACATAAGGAGCTTTCTCCTATTAACAAACACAGCAACATTAGACCAAATGCTAAGTGTATGTGATGATGACCGGAAATTTGGATCTGAAAATATAGATCAATTTCGTTAAGAGATCTTACAGAATCCGACATAGACTTCCACTTAGCTCCACCTTCCTTAGCAACCTGTAACGAACAACAGACCTCATCTATTACAAATCAAAATCAAGTTCATAACAAGTTGTTTCAAAATACGTCAATGATTGAGTACCAGCATCAATTCTAATTCACTTCATAATACACAAGTTCTTAACTAATTTATAAAACCAAAAGGTCTAGTTAAGTGAATTTCAAACATACCTGTAATGAACACGAAACCTCATCAATCAAAGATCATTTTTAAGTTATTAACTACTTAGTTCAAACTAAATCGACAAATAGGAATTAAATTTATTAGATCATGCAGAAATTTCAGTTAGGCTAATAAACTCAAACGGTCTAAGCAATTTCACAACTGCTAATGAGCACCAAACCTCATCAATCTGAGATCGATACGAAGTTATATACGTGTAACAAGTTGTTTCATAATATATCAACGATAAAGTAGTTTTCACCACAACACTCTGTCATACACAACTACAAACAAAATCACATCAATCTAAAATCAAATTAACAAGTTGTTTTAAAATTAATCAATAACTGAACATAATGACAAAAGAAATAAGTGAATTTAGAAGCTTACAACAGAGACAGATTTGTTATCAGGAAAATTCTCCTTGAAATCCTTCCTGAAATCATCCCTGTCATATCAATTAGCACACCGTAAGTCAATTCATTAACAGAAACCAAAACGAATCACTTAATCGATATCAAAACTAGCAGATTATGAAGCATATAACAGGTCGTTCTTACATGAACACGAAGAACGCAGACGGAGGACGTTTCGGAGCATTTGGATCCTTTTTGTCCTTCTTCACCTTACTCTTATCAGCCTTCGTCTTCTTCGTTGTGTTGGATTAAATTATAACCCTCCCTTTATATACACACTCAAATTAGGAGTGTGTAATACTTAGTCTTAGTCCTGGTGTTTATTAAGTGTTTAAATTAAGCTCTCATAGTTCCGATCACCTAATGGAAAATCTATAGTGTCGGTAAGGTAAATACGTCCATCGAATATTTACTAGACACAGATTTCAGTTAGTGTCAGTCATCATATCAGTAAGGATAAATGATCAATGAGGGTCACAAATAATATGGGTCCAACATTCTTCCACTTGACCGAGTAGATCATTTATCTATGAGTATTGATAAGTCCGTACGAGATAATACTCATTTTGTTTAAAACCGAAATCATAGTTGATAAGTACAGTCGTAGAGAAGAACATCTACTCAGGACCCCCACTAGTCAAACTATGACTCAAATTCAAAACTGAATAAGCAATGATAGACCAACTAAGACAAATTTTGTTATAATAATGTCCAACACAGTTATGCGCATAAGGTGTAAATAATAGACAAACAAAATCTGAATAAGGAGGAAAATTTTCATTAATGAATAATAATGACCAATAAGTACAACAATACTATTAAATTAAGTCTTTTGTAAGCCCCATATTCGACACGTGTCCTACGAATATATTAGGAGGAAGACCTTTGGTCATCGGATCCGCTAGCATGTCATGTGTACTTATGTACTCAACACAAAGAACATTTTCCTCAACCCGTTCGCGTACAAACAGATACTTTGTGTCGAGATACAGCCCAGCGCCAGTCGAACTGTTACTGTTCGAGAAAGTTACAGCAGCTGAGTTATCACAGTAAAGCTTCAATGGTCTAGAAATTGAGTTGACGAGTTTGAGTCCACTGATCAGGTTCCTTAACAACATCCCATGACAGGTTGCATTATAAACGGCAACATATTCAGCCATCATAGTAGACGTTGTGGTCAGTTTCTGTTTATGACTCCGCCAAGAGATTGGTCCGCCAGCTAACATGAAAATATACCCAGAAGTAGATTTATGGTCTTCTTTGCATTTAGCAAAGTCAGAATCAGAATAACCTACTACTTCCAGGTTGTCACTTCTTCTATAAGTTAATTTGTAGTCTTTGGTCCCTTTCAGATATCGTAGAACCTTTTTAGCCGTTTTCCAGTGTGCTAATCCGGGGTTAGATAAGTAACGCCCCAGCATACCAGCGATATAAGCGATATCCGGTCGAGTACAGACCTGAGCGTACATAATGCTCCCAACTACAGATGAGTAAGGTATCATCCTCATTTCAGCCTTCTCAGTTTCAGTGCTCGGAGTTTGATGAGGTCCAAATACGTCCCCTTTAACTACCGGAGCCACAGTGGGTGTGCAGTGCTGCATGTTATAGCGTTCTAGAATACGGTCAATATAAGCCCTTTGGGAAAGACCTAGAACACCATTGCGTCTATCTCGATTTATTTCGATACCTAAAACATAAGAGGCATCACCGAGATCTTTCATGTCGAAATTATGCGAAAGCATTCGCTTCGACTCATGTAGCAGATCCAAGTTGTTACTTGCAAGCAGAATATCATCCACATACAAAACAAGGATAATAAAGTTACTCCCACTGATCTTGAGATAGGTGCATTGATCCACTTGATTCTTTAGGAAGCCATCAGATTTTACGACTTCATCAAATTTAAGGTACCATTGTCGTGATGCTTGTTTCAACCCATATATCGATTTATTCAACTTGCAGACCATGTGCTCTTTACCTTCTGGAATAAATCCTTCAGGTTCCCGCATGTATACGTCTTCTTGCAAGTCACCATTTAGGAAAGCGGTCTTGACATCCATCTGATGTAACTCTAAATCATAATGAGCTACGAGTGCCATGACGATCCTTAGGGAATCTTTACGAGAGACAGGGGAAAAGGTCTCTTGATAATCAATTCCTTCCTTTTGAGTAAAGCCTTTTGCAACCAGTCTGAAAATATAGCGTTCGACGTTTCCATTCGGGTCTAATTTGGTTTTAAACACCCATTTACATCCAATTACTTTGGATCCTTTAGTGAGTGGAACCAATACCCAAACGCCATTACGCTCCATGGAATTGAGCTCTTCAATCATGGCTTCAATCCATTTAGCGGCCTGATCACTATTAATAGCTTCTCGGTAAGAGGTTGGATCAGTAAGTTTCCCAATGTTTTCGACTTCAGCCACATAAGTTTCGAAATCATCAAAATTAGTGTTTCTGCGAGCCCTTGATGATCTCCTGAGCTGAATTACGGATTCTTCAGGAACAAGCGGTTCTTCGGCGTTTAGATTAGGAGGCATAGGAGGTTCAACCGGTTCATTAGGAGATCCAGGTATATCGGGAGCAGCGTTGGGTACAAGAGGAATTATCGGAGGAATCGTAATAACCGACGAATGGTTTCCCCCCGCTTCTTGTACTTCTTGCAAATCTAAATCAGGATTTGTCGTGCTCCCACTGATCTCTGAATTTTCGAGGAAATTGGCATGTTGCGTATCTATGATGCGGGTAGAGTGAGAAGGACAGTAAAACCGATAACCTTTTGAGTTCTCGGGATAACCAATAAAGAAACATGTAAGGGTTTTAGAATCCAGTTTCTTTAAGTTAGGGTTATAGACTTTTGCTTCGGCAGGACAGCCCCATACTTTCATATATTTTAGACTCGGTTTCCTACCTGTCCAGATCTCATAAGGAGTTTTAGGGACAGATTTTGATGGAACCCTATTGAGTATATGAACAGCTGTTTTTAAGGCCTCAGTCCAAAGAAATTTGGGTAGGTTAGTGTTGGCGAGCATACTTCTCACCATGTCCATTAAAGTTCGGTTTCTCCTTTCAGCAACACCATTCTGTTGAGGAGAACCTGGCATGGTGTATTGGTTAATTATGCCCTGTTCCTTGCAAAAATTATAGAAAGGACCAGGAGCTTGACCAATATCAGTATGTTTACCGTAATACTCACCTCCCATATCTGATCGGACAACTTTTATCTTATGATCAAGTTGGTTTTCAACCAAAGTTTTATAATCGACAAAAGTTTGTAAGGATTCAGATTTTTCTTTAATCAAATAAAGGTGCATATAACGTGAATAATCGTCAATGAATGTAATAAATGATGTATGTCCTGTTATTGATGCGGGATAGGGGCCACTAATATCAGTATGAATTATTTCCAACAAGTTGGAACATCTGGTGGCTCCTTTCTTATTCCCTTTAGCCATTTTGCCTTTAAGGCATTGAATACATGTTTCAAAATCACTAAAATCAAGAGAGGGTAAGATTCCTTCTTTTACGAGTCGTGTCATTCGATCTCGTGAGATGTGGCCGAGACGTTTATGCCACAATGTGGAGGAATTCTCTGCTTGTTTAGGTGATTTTGTCTTTGTTTTAGTTATGTCATCAATATTAAGAGACAACAAAGACTGTGAAAAATTATGATCTAGTTCTAATTTATACAGTAATCCATCCAAAAAACCACAACCAAACAATTCATTATTAAGAGTAAAAGTGATCCTGCCACAACCATGAGTAATTACATAACCTTCAAGATCAAGTCTAGATATAGATACAAGGTTCCGAGTAATTCTCGGTACATATAAGGTATCTATTAATCTAATACACTTTCCGGTATTCATATGTAAATTTAAGGTCCCCATGGCTTCGACATCTAAGAGATCACCATTTCCAACTCTAAGCTTTCTTTGGTCCTTTTGTAGCTTCTGGATTGTAAGGAATCCCTGTAAGGAATTGGTCACATGGACCATAGAACCAGAGTCACCCCACCATGTATTAAATGGAACATCAGTAGTAAAGGAATCAAATATTACGTAAAGAATGTTACCTTTCTTAGCTAGCCATTCCTTGAATTTAGAGCAATCTTTCTGTCCGTGCCCTTTGGAGCGACAGAACTTGCAGTTATTATTGCTTGTCGAGGATTTAGGGCCAGAGGTAGAAGCACCATGATTTTGGACTTTGTTTTCAGTCTTGTTACTGTAATTACCTTTCCTCTTCTTGGGGTTTGAAGTGGTAGTTAGGTGAACAGCAGCTTCAGGTTGAATGTGCTTAAGACGATCTTCCTCTTGAACGCACATAGCAATCAGTTCACTTATCGACCATTTATCTTTCATTGCGTTATAATTCACTTTGAAAGTGTCGAACCGAGCAGGCAAGGAAGTCATTATGAAATGCACAAGAAAGCCATCTGAGACTTCCATTTCCAAATGCTTAAGCTTATGAGACATATCAACCATCTTCATTATGTGTTCACGGACACCATTAGAACCTTCATACTTAAGGGTTAGCATCTGTAGCATTAAACTACTCGCAGTTGCCTTAGACGATCCCTTAAAGTGATCCTCAACAGATTTGAGGTAAGTTTTCACTTTGTCGTTATCAGGGATAGCTCCTCGGATGCTGGAATGAATAGAGTTCTTGACCATCATTAGGGACAGCCGATTCGCCCTTTCCCACTTATCAAAGTCCGCTTTCTGAGTCGCAGTAGATTCAGCAGTAATAGCGGCGGGTTCATCATGGCGAATAGCATAGTCCATGTCGAGCATTCCCAGAGTTAAGTTAAGTTGCTCCTTCCATGAAGTGAAATTAGCACCAGTAAGTGCCTCAATGCCGAAGTTTGGTACTGTAGTGGAGAATAAGGAGGATTTAGGATTATGATACGAATTATAGAAGATTTTAGAGTGACAGAGTTAGCTATATAAGGCAGACTAAGTAATGTCCCTTAAAGTAATAGAACTAGAGTAATGTCTAAAATAAGTAGACCTAATAGTAACGTTCCTGAGACTAAGACCATATAAGTAATGAAGCTAGTGATAGGTAAGCCTATTAAAAAAAAACACCAAAATAATAAGCTAAAGTAAGGCTCTACTTAGATGTAACATCACCTTTGGGCAGAAATAACTAATATCTAAGTAAAATTATGAGCATAAGGTTTATGCAACACTATGTTTGTCTTTTGAACTTTGGGCAACAAAATAGAACATCGTGTTTTAAGGCATAATAAGAATCCTTTAAAGCACACAAGTATATTAAATCACCTTTGGGCAGAATTAATATCCTACGTGTTTATTAGGCTAAAGGAAAAATGCAATCATAGGAATCACCTTTGACCTTTGGGCAACAAAAGATGAAAAAATGAATATTAGTGCATAAGTATAATAAGGTCACATATAAATAAGGT
The DNA here is from genome assembly GCA_910822075.1 of Senecio squalidus. Lineage (NCBI taxonomy): Eukaryota > Viridiplantae > Streptophyta > Magnoliopsida > Asterales > Asteraceae > Senecio > Senecio squalidus. The sequence continues at coordinate 29,008,069 of CAJVGC010000590.1, read as the reverse complement.
GACTAAATAAGGTGACCACTACAAATAAGGCAGGGGTCAAGGGGGCTGCGCCCCCTTGCGGGGTTAAGGGGCAGCGCCCCTTACGGGGTCAAGGGGCTGAGCCCCTTGCTCCACCTTCCTTAGCAACCTGTAACGAACAACAGACCTCATCTATTACAAATCAAAATCAAGTTCATAACAAGTTGTTTCAAAATACGTCAATGATTGAGTACCAGCATCAATTCTAATTCACTTCATAATACACAAGTTCTTAACTAATTTATAAAACCAAAAGGTCTAGTTAAGTGAATTTCAAACATACCTGTAATGAACACGAAACCTCATCAATCAAAGATCATTTTTAAGTTATTAACTACTTAGTTCAAACTAAATCGACAAATAGGAATTAAATTTATTAGATCATGCAGAAATTTCAGTTAGGCTAATAAACTCAAACGGTCTAAGCAATTTCACAACTGCTAATGAGCACCAAACCTCATCAATCTGAGATCGATACGAAGTTATATACGTGTAACAAGTTGTTTCATAATATATCAACGATAAAGTAGTTTTCACCACAACACTCTGTCATACACAACTACAAACAAAATCACATCAATCTAAAATAAAATTAACAAGTTGTTTTAAAATTAATCAATAACTGAACATAATGACAAAAGAAATAAGTGAATTTAGAAGCTTACAACAGAGACAGATTTGTTATCAGGATAATTCTCCTTGAAATCCTTCCTGAAATCATCCCTGTCATATCAATTAGCACACCGTAAGTCAATTCATTAACAGAAACCAAAACGAATCACTTAATCGATATCAAAACTAGCAGATTATGAAGCATATAACAGGTCGTTCTTACATGAACACGAAGAACGCAGACGGAGGACGTTTCGGAGCATTTGGATCCTTTTTGTCCTTCTTCACCTTACTCTTATCAGCCTTCGTCTTCTTCGTTGTGTTGGATTAAATTATATTGATTCATGTTATTTACATACCTGCAGATGATCCAGGAATGTTGTTGAATAGGTTAGACATGATTCCCAGATTGAGATGATCGTATTAGGATGGTAATACGGTTATATTAGAACCGTTTAGAGAGAGTAACACTTGTAGGTGTTTGGGATAGCAAAAGGTGAAGAATGAACCAACCCTTCTAAGGGTTTATTATGTCCCTTTATATACACACTCAAATTAGGAGTGTGTAATACTTAGTCCCTGGTGTTTATTAAGTGTTTACATTAAGCTCTCATAGTTCCGATCACCTAATGGGAAATCTATAGTGTCGGTAAGGTAAATACGTCCATCGAATATTTACTAGACACAGATTTCAGTTAGTGTCAGTCATCATATCAGTAAGGATAAATGATCAATGAGGGTCACAAATAATATGGGTCCAACACGTTGTCCTTTAACATCAGTAAACAACAGTTAATTAGTCATAATTCATCCAATAACCGCAATCAATCAAATCTGAGCGATGAACAAGTTAGAAATCGGTTTAAACAGCAAACTCTAGCAATTAATGTCATACAAAATTACTCGAAACAACAGATAACAGCTAGATGCATCTATTCTCAACAATTAACAGATGATCGTCAAACGCAAACCGATATAAACATCGTTAACGATGATGAATAGTGAAAAAACGAACAACAATTTATAGATCTCAGTTACACAGCAATTACGAGCTGAAAACGTAACAAAATTTGATGAAAATTACTTGAAACAACAGAGAAGCGATGAAATTAGATCAATCGATCGGTATAAACTGAAAAATCATAAGAATAATAGAAGAGAAATGAGGAAATTACTCGGTATTGAGCTTCTTCTCGGCGACGGTAACAGCGTTTTTCGGTCCTCTCATTTCTGCAACTCATATATGATTACTGTGTGTGTAGTGTGTGTGTGTGTGTGCGCGCGCGTGTGTGTGTGCGTGTGCGTGTGTGTGTATGAATTGTGAGAGAAGATTGAAAAAGCGTTGAGTGCGTGAGTGATATATACAGGATTGGTGTACGTAATTTTGGCGGGAAAAGTTTGGCTTTTGTTATAAGTCACTATCACATCAACATATATACAGGATAGGTGTACGTAATTTTGGCGGGAAAAGTTTGGCTTTTGTTATAAGTCACTATCACATCAACATATATAGGAAAAGTTACCTTACGATCATTTTCATATTTTCGTTTTTATTTGTAATGTAACAAGATTATCGAGAGTGCTATGATAAAAAAAATATATATTATTTTGTTTGTGTTGTGAATTATTCATCTTTGCTATTTGGATGCACACATTTTCAATCCTATGTATTAGACACCATAACCTACTTGTCTCCTATAATTACCCTATTATGTAAACTCAATAGTAGTTGTAACTAGTATAAATACCCATCTAATGTAAAGATGAAAAATGCTCCATATACACTTTCATAAGTGATATACTACTTTCTCCCATCTCCCATCTTTGTTATTATTTCATAAACTAAGTTAAGTTATTATTAATCTTGCCTTAATATTAGTAAATTTATAACACGTTATCAGCACGAAAAGCTTTTATCAAGAAGATTAAAACAAGTTCAAGGTATATCCACTATAATCAAGAAATCATCAAGGTAAACATTTTTCCTAATAAAACTTTATACATTACCATAAAAAGAGGTAACCATCATAATATTCAAATTTGTAAAGTAAAAGTTTTTTAATTATGAACTACTAACTTTTACCAATATTTCATCATATAGTAATGGACTACTAATTTATTATACATTAATGGACTACTAACTTTTAAGGACTACTAACTTTTACTAATCTTTAACTTTTATTTTAATGTATACTAACATTTGCTCTTAACCTTAGTAATGCTTCTTTGTTACTAACTTACTAACTTCTATTTATATATAATGTACACTATCTTTACTCTTAACTCTCCTAACTTATATTTATTGATACTAACTTTTATTACTAATTCTTATTTATGTTCACTAACTTTATTCTTAACTTTGCTAATATATATTTATTGATACTAACTTTTATTCTTATGTTCATTTTTATTATTGTTTACTAATGTTAATGTTTCTATTCTTATAATTATAATTTCTAAGTTTTTTTTTTAATTATCATGTTTAACGATTTAATTACAAAGTTATTATTTTAATTACAACGGCTATATAACGGTTATAAACGACGTTATAACGGCTACATTTTTCACTATAAATTGAGAATTCTGGTTCATCCTTTTAACAAAATAATTCTCTCTTTTCTCAAATTCATTTGGTTCAAAGATTTTTGAAGATGATTCATCCGCTTTTAATTTTCGTCATTGTATTAATTATGTTATCGATCATTCCCCTTGTTCAACTGCCATGGCGTGAATTTTATTTTTTCTTGACCTTACTTGTAACTGTTGTTTTTCCACTTCTCTGTGTTTCATTATGCATTGATATATATGGATTCTAATTTTAATATTTGTTCAATTCTTATAGTTACAATATGTCGAACATTGCAAAGATTGAATTCAAAGCACTTGATATAAGTGGCAAAGATTATATGACATGGACCGCAAGGGTCAAGAGGCATCTTGAATCCATGGGTATTTTAGATACCATAAAAGCAGAAAATAAATGTTCATCGCTAGAAAAAGCGAAAGCTAATGTTTTCATTAATAAGCATTTGGATGATTTGCTAGAAATGGAATATTTTAATATAATAGATCCATTCCTTTTATGGAAGGATCTTGAAATAAGATTTAATCATCAAAAGGAAGTATTACTTCCATCTGCTAGGGATGAATGGAGAAATCTAAGATTCCAAGATTTTAAAAAAGTAAATGAATACACCTCCACTCTGTTTAGAATATGTTCAACACTTGAATTTTGTGGACATGGTGTTACAGAGGAAGAAAAGTTGGAGAAAACATTCTCCACCTTTCATGCATCAAATATGAATTTACAACAACAATATAGGTTACAGATTTAAAAGATATTCTGAATTGAATGCATTTCTCCTTGTCGCTGAACAAAACAATGAACTTTTGATGAAAAATCACGAGTCCCGTCCTACAGGATCATTAGCATTGCCTGAAGCAAATGCTACAAACATAGATGGTTCCAAAAATAATATGAGTGGACGAGGACGTGGTCGTGGACATTTTGGCCAAAACCATCCTTATGGCCACAACCATAATTCTGGTCGAAACCAAAACTTTGGTAGAGGTCAATCTTATGGTCGTGGGCGTGGGCGTGGTCGTGGTCGTTCAAATTATTACCATGCTCCCCAAAACAAAAAGTTTCAACCACAAAGAAATTCCAAAACGACAAATCATGGTGATGGATCGGGTCCTTCTCAGAATCATGAAGATATTTGTTTTAGATGTGGTGTAAAAGAACATTGGTCTAAAAACTGTCGAACGCCTCACCACCTCTGTGAACTCTACAAAGAATCCTTGAAAGGAAAAGATAAGGAAGTAAACCTTTATGATGATCTCGAGTTTACAGAAACTGAGCTTAATGTTGCAGATTATTGCAATAATCTTGACCTTTTGGATTGATATGGATCTTGATGACCTCTATTTACTAAGTTTATGTTTAATAACTATGTTTATGTTCCCATAACTATGTTTCTCTTTTATACCTATGTTTTTCAATTTCTTAACTTGTCTTTGTCTTCCATGTAATATTTATGCAATAAATGTACCTTTTGTTATTATCTACTTGACTCATTTCTTATTTTTTTTAATATTTGAAGTTTGATATGAGTTCCACTGGAATAGAACATCAAACAAAGGTTGGAGATCTCTGCATATCAGATAGTGGTGCCACACACACTATACTGAAAACTAAGAAATATTTCTCTGAACTGAAACCTACAAAAGCAACCATTCGTACTATATCAGGTCCTGTAGACTTGATAGAAGGAATGGGAAAGGCTAATTTTATACTACCAAATGGTACAAAGCTTTTTATAAATAATGCTTTATTTTCTCCAAAGTCGTCGAGAAATTTATTGAGTTTTAGTGACATATACCTTAATGGATATGATACTCAAACTGTGACTATAGGTCATGAAAAATATATGCATATTGTTGAAAAGAACAAAGTTCTAGAAACACTACCAAGACTTCATTCTGGTTTGCATTATACACATATACATGTGGTGGAATCAAATATGATAGTGAAAGAAAAATATAGTAATCCTGGAATAATTACTTTATGGCATGACAGATTAGGCCATCCAAGATCAACAATGATGCGAAGGATAGTTGAAAGTACTCATGGACATCCATTGAAGGATCATAAGATACCTCAATCAGGATCACTAATTCCATGCACATCATGTTCTCTTGGAAAATTAATTGTGAGACCTTCACCACTTAAAGTTGAAATTGAATCACCTGTGTTTCTTGAAAGAATTCACGGTGACATATGTGGACCAATTCACCCACCATGTGGACCATTTAGATATTTTATGGTTTTAATAGATGCATCAAGTAGATGGTCTCATGTTTGCTTACTTTCAACTCGTAATGTGGCATTTGCAAAATTTCTGGCTCAAATTATCAAGTTAAGAGCACATTTTCCTGATTACACTGTTAAAAGGGTAAGACTTGATAATGCTGGTGAATTTACATCCCAAGCATTTGATGACTATTGTATGTCTGTAGGGATTGTTGTTGAACATCCAGTTGCTCATGTTCACACACAAAATGGTTTAGCAGAATCACTGATTAAACGTCTTCAACTAATAGCTAGACCATTAATAATGAGAACAAAGCTACCTGTATCAATATGGGGTCATGCAATTTTACATGCCGCATCACTTATTCGTTTAAGACCAAGTGCTAATCATACGTATTCTCCCATGCAACTTGCTTTTGGGCAAGAGCCAAACATTTCTCACCTGAGAGTTTTTGGTTGTGCTGTATATGTTCCCATTGCACCACCACACCGTACAAAAATGGGACCTCAGAGGAGGTTAGGAATATATGTTGGATATGAAACATCTTCTATCATAAGATATCTTGAACCACTAACAGGTGACGTTTTTACAGCACGTCTAGCTGATTGCCAATTTGATGAGGCAACTTTTCCAACGTTAGGGGGATAAAATAAAATTAAAGAAAAAGATGTTTCATGGTGTGAACCTTATTTGTTGCATCTTGATCCTCGCACCAAACAATGTGAAACAGAAGTTCAAAAGATTATGCACTTGCAACAAATTGCAAATCAATTACCCGATGCATTTGTTGATACAAAAAGAGTGACCAAATCATATATACCAGCTGTTAACGCTCCAGCTCGAATCGAGATCCCAGATGGAAAATCTGACGATAAAGTCACTCAAGAGTCTAAAACACGCCTGAAGCGTGGAAGACCAATTGGTTCCAAAGATAAAAATCCCTGTAGAAGAAAAGGTGCAGAAAATGCAAATGATCACGAGAAAAATGTTCTTGAAGAGACACAAAATATCATCATTTCTCCAGTAGAGGAAATGAATGATAACAATAAAGAGATTGCAATCAATTATGAAAATACACATGTATTATGGAACCGAAACGAAATAGAAAATATTGATGAAATATTTTCATATAATGTTGCATGTGAGGTTATGAATGAAAGTGATGATCCTGAACCTCAGTCTGTTATTGATTGTCAAAACAGACATGATTGGGTTAAATGGAAAGACGCCATGCAAGCTGAATTAAATTCTCTCAATAAACGGAAAGTTTTTGGACCTATTGTTATCACTCCCAAATCCATGAAACCTGTAGGGTACAGATGGATATTTATACGTAAAAGGAATGAGAAAAATGAAATTATAAGGTACAAGGCCAGACTTGTGGCTCAAGGTTTTTCTCAAAGACCAGGGATTGATTACGATGAGACATATTCTCCTGTTATGGATGCTATCACTTTCAGATATTTAATTAGTCTAGCAGTTTCTAAGAATTTAGAAATGCGTCTCATGGATGTTGTTACTGCTCACTTGTATGGATCACTAGATAGTGATATCTATATGAAGATCCCAGAAGGATTTAAAATGCCTGAAACCTTAAGTACAAAACCCAAAGAAATGTACTCAATAAAATTACAAAGATCTTTATATGGTTTAAAGCAATCTGGACGGATGTGGTATAATCACTTGAGTGATTATTTGATAAGCAAAGGCTATACAAATAATCTTATTTGTCCATGCGTCTTTATTAAGAAAACAACATCTGGATATGTGATCATAGCTGTCTACGTTGATGATTTAAACATCATTGGAACAAACGATGAAATTAATGAAGTGATTGTGCTTTTAAAGAAAGAATTTGAAATGAAGGACCTTGGAAAAACCAAATACTGCCTTGGTTTACAGATTGAGCACATGAATAATGGTATACTTGTACATCAATCAAATTATACAGAGAAGGTCTTAAAACGTTTCAATATGGACAAAGCAAATCCGTTAAGCACACCAATGGTTGTTAGAACACTCAACATTGATAAAGATCCATTTCGCCCTTGTGAAGAAAACGAAGAAGTTCTTGGTCCTGAAGTACCATATCTAAGTGCAATTGGAGCTCTTATGTATCTTACTAATTGTACTAGACCTGATATTTCTTTTGCAGTTAATTTGTTAGCAAGATTCAGTTCATCTCCTACCAAACGACATTGGAACGGAATCAAACATATTTTTCGATACCTTCGAGGGACTGTTGATTTTGGTTTATTTTATTCTAACAATTCCAAGCAAGGGTTGATTGGTTATGCAGATGCAGGTTATTTATCTGATCCTCATAAAGCTAGGTCTCAAACTGGATATTGATGTGCCTGAAATAATCTATATTTTGTAGCCACATTTGTCATATTTACGCTCGTTTTCTGCAACTTTTGTTATGATTTGGTATATTTTCAGTAAGAATTGCAGATTAGAGTTATATTTGGATCATGGAGCGAAAAGGAGCTGAAACCGGCTTGAAACGGAGACAAACGAGCGAGAAAATGGAAATTTGCAAAACAGCCGGCGGCTGAAGATTTTTAGCCGGCGGCTAAATTAGATTTTCCACATTTTGTTCTTAACGTGCCGCGGAAGCAACTTTTTCACCCGTGCATTTTAGCCGCCGGCTGAATTCAGCCAGCCGTCGGCTAAATCAGGCGGTTTAATTATCTATTTAAAGGGCTTCTAGGGTTCGGATTTTAAGGATATTATTCATTATTTTCAACCTACATCCATTCTGGAAAGCTGCAAGGAGAGTCCTAGAAGCCGTTGATCACGTGGAAGCTTTGGTTAATCATCATTAATCATTCCTGAAGTTAGCAATTGTTTGGTTTGAACTTTTATGCATTATTATCTTGACACAATGTTTTGTTTTAAGACCTTTATTGTTATTTGTTTACAATCCAACATGAGCTAAACTCATTAAGCGATTGCTTGGATTGTTGAATCTGGATTTATGTTTTAATCAAGTTTATGTTTGAACTAATTGGTTTTTCTATTATTGTTTACGTTTAATCGAGATCCATGTTTATTCAAAGTTATTAAATCTACTACTTAGCGTGATTGATAGATCTATAACATAACTAGCGTTCTTATAAATTTATCAGTTATTTACAATTATATGATTTATTAGATAATTGTAGCTTGATACTTAATTGAGATAGGCTAAGAGATTAGTAATTTAATGAATTGAATGAACATGACAATTATATCAAAATTGAATAATTGAGACTTTTGTTAATTCGTAGTCGACAGATTAAATTGTAAACAATAGTGACGTTAAAGCACAATTTAGAGTGGATAGTCTAAGATAGCTCTTGATGTACGATCATTCGTATGATCTTTCTCTAAAATTGTAGGATTAGATAACTCTAGCGGGAAATCTAGTTATCATAGAAATCAAAGTTAAACCAATCAAACATATTCTTGTTAATCATAATCCAGGTGAAACGTAATTCCAAGTAATCGTTGCTTTCTAAATATTGATTAAATCTAAAAGACTTTTCAAACAGTTTTTCATCCATAAATTCACTTAGTTAATTAAATTGCTATTTTACTTTAGTTATTTGTTTTCTGAATTATGTTCTCACAGAACTAAAACGCCCCCCATATTTACTTGCTTTAATTAGTTTAATTATATAATTTGAGATAACGGATATAAATACACGTTCCCTGAGTTCGATCCGGACTTACTGATTCTATATTTGCGTACGATCAGGTACACTGCCTGTATTGTGTGTTAATCTACATTGGTAAAATCCTTTTCTAAACTTTAAATAATTTTATGTTATAAAATACACATCAGATATGTATTCATGAATGGAGGTACTGCAATTTCATGGCGTTCTCAGAAACAAACTCTAGTTGCAACATCTTCAAATCATGCTGAAGTTATTGCACTACATGAAGCTAGTAGAGAGTGTGTATGGTTAAGATCAATGACACAACTTATTGTGACCTCTTGTGGACTAGAGACGGACAAAACTGCTACTTTGATCTATGAAGATAATGCAGCTTGTGTCGCACAGATGAAGGATGGGTATATTAAGAGTGACAGAACTAAACATATACCACCAACATCTTTCTCATACACACGAGACCTTATAAAGGATGATCAGATTGAAATGAAATATGTTCAATCTAGCAACAATTCAGCAGATCTTTTCACGAAGGCACTTCCTACTGCAACTTTCAGAAAGCATGTCTATGATATTGGAATGAGACACGTGCATAGTACATAACAGTTTACGGATGTCTAAATGAGGGGGAGTCAACTATACACTACACTCTTTTTCCCTTAGCTAAAGTTATTTTTTCCCACTGGGTTTTCTTTAGCAAAGGTTTTTAATGAGGCAGTATATCAAAGTTGAACTATGTTGAAAATTGGCATCCAAGGGGGAGTGTTGTGAATTATTCATCTTTGCTATTTGGATGCACACATTTTCAACCCTATGTATTAGACACCATAACCTACTTGTCTCCTATAATTACCCTATTATGTAAACTCAATAGTAGTTGTAACTAGTATAAATACCCATCTAATGTAAAGATGAAAAATGCACCATATACACTTTCATAAGTGATATACTACTTTCTCCCATCTCCCATCTTTGTTATTATTTCATAAACTAAGTTAAGTTATTATTAATCTCGCCTTAATATTAGTAAATTTATAACAGTTTGTCAAAATTATACTATATTATAATAATAACACATTTTCTATGATATAAATAACATGTATTCTTGTATAAACGATAATATATATATATATATATATATATATATATATATATATATATATATATATACTAGGAATGGTTTTTTGCCGTGCTACGCACGACCCTGTGTGATAGTAATTATGTTTTAGAGTGAAAAGATTATTCGGCATTTGTTTTGTGTGTTATGAGCCTAAACAAAAAGAAAGCAATATATTTCATCCGGTGCAACATTATGTTTCAAAATATGAAGCTTGATATTAATAAATCATACATATCATTCACATTGCATAACATAAAGATTACATTACCAACGTCTGCATTGCTCTCATGAGCTGCATAAAAGTACATATACATGATACCAACATACACATCTAGATAACATAAGAGTACATCTACATTCTACCAACATTTTCACTGCTCATTGGCTGCAAAAGCTAATGAGCACAATAAAAATGTTGTTACAAAAGCATATAATAAAAACATCATACATTACATTAATTATCGAAAGTAAACGACGACGAGTTGATTGGTGAAGTCAAACTCCATGACATGGCTGCAATAAGATGTTCTACATAATACATTCATGAGGCATCTGAGTCTTTTGTTTTCTTAGCTGGACTTCCTTTCACACCCTGATCTCCCACTTCCTTTTTTATAGCAACGATGTGAGCAACTGTTTCACCATCGAGTTCTTTGTTAGAAAACAGGAGGGATCTTTTCGCATCTTTTGAACCAATTGTGGAGCTGATTTCCTCCAGCACCTGTTTTGTAGTTGGGGTAAATAGTTGTATCCCCGTGTCAACAGGTGCTTTTACCAGAGATCCACCTTGAGTGGTTTCAGATGCTTGGTTCGTTGGAAGGTTGGTGGTGGATGGATTAGCAACATCAGAAGTGGTTGCGGAGTCTAGTTTATCGGGTTGATGCACGATGAGTTTGAGTGGAGAAACTTGCTCATCTAATGTGTAAGCTTTGACCACATTAACCTTCATATCAGACTGTCCACGAAAGGTTGACTCGTAGGAGCGAATAAACGCAACAATTGTATGTTGTTGAACTGATTTAACGATAGCATCATGAAGATCAATACCCTGCAACAAAAAATATGTATAAGCAAGTGAGTCGGTAAATGCAATGTTGTTGATATTTATAAGCAACTAAATGTAACATCACCCAAAACGTTAAGCATATTAATAGGTATTTAAGTACAAGAAGTAGCATCTTAATGATTAACGGTAACGATCATGCCATTTTTCTTAGCAGCCTGAATCATTTTCATTCAGGTTTGTCATTTTAACTCTCTAGAAAACGGTATATATAGGCGTTTCTCATTTTAACTCTCTAAAAACGGTGATGCACTATCATAAACATCTTTATAAAGTATACTAAATAAAATAAAGTTTAGCTTTACGTGTTCATCAGCTTCTTTTAGCTTAACTGCAGTATATGGGACAATTTTCTCAACATCAGGTGTGCATATAGTGGCACTCAAAGTTGATGTTCCATCATCGATTTGAATGGTCATTCGAGATCTGTGCAATACATTCACAAAATATCATTAGGCATAATAAGTAACTATGGATTATATATTTAAATTTGGAATAGGTTAGAAGGTTAAGACGATGCTTACAATGGTTCCACCTCAGATTCTTGGTGACATGATGGACATGTGACAATCCAAGTAAGATCAGCTTCCAAAGATTTTTTACAGTTTGCCCACGCCGTAAACCATATGCTCCTATCTTGCTTAGGAAAGCTTGTCTTCCCTTTGATCAAACTCGCCTTTAACTTTTGTCAAAGCAAGATTGCATGTTTAAGTATATATAGATGTTCATATATTCAAAATATTTAGGCACCATGACGAAAGTATCACAATCACTTACAGTTCTCAAAGAAGCGAAGACCGTAGCAGTTGGAATGATATCTTCATCTTTTGGATAGGGGAGCAAGATGTCACTGTTCTTGTAACTTTTCATTTCGAGTAATTGTTGGAGCTCTGTTTTGTTTTCATTGTACCTAATATTTAAATGTGCATATGTAAAAGTGGTAAACTGAAGTTTACTTTTGGGAAAACTGCTATAGAATATTTTGAATAGCTTACCATTCATGCATTTGTAATTCACGAGAAACGGGCGGGTTGATCATAAAGCCTGAAGTTCCTCTTGTACTCAGCGAGAGACCTAAATAAAGTTTGGCGCAGTTACAAAATTTTCATTTTTTCAAGAAATCACAATCGAGATATATCTCAGGTTTAATGCATATGATACTTACAGTTAAATGTGGTCACTTTCAGCCTCATGCCAAACATCATAACTCCTGATCCAATCATTCCAGCAAGGTCGTTTCCTTCTTTCTCATCAAATTAATTCCATAATGACAGCAGCAACAATTTTTTCCTTCAAAGTAATGATTGCAGAAGTTAAGATTAAAATATTAGCAACGAAAACAAAGGTTTTAGTCATCTTACTCTTCATTCACAATGACAACATCCCTTTTTGTGATAATTGGTGTTCCTTGTTCTTCACTGGGAAAGCAATGCAAAACAACACCTCTGACATCTAGTTTGTATTGGAAAGAAATCAATATTTTGTTTAAGTGAAGAATACATAATTTTGTTAAGTAGATATATAGAGAACTTACTTTGTGGAGAATCTGAGTCAGCATATTTGTATAGGTCACTGAAGTTTGTGAAATCAAATTGGCAAGGTAGTGAAGTGGGAATAGACTCAACCAATTCCTCGACAAGGGTTTTGTTATTTAAAACCCAAGAGTAGATGTACGAGCTAACACGGTACACCGCATCAGTTCTTCTGACCAACGCATTTGAGATATGATACCTCTTATATTGGGTCAGGAGTTTGGAAAAATACTTTATGCTGTTGTCATACATAACTGCACCCACCTTGGTTCCCTAGTTTAAAGACCTCAATACATAAGTATAATGTAAATGAACATAAGATTTAAATCAAGAAATGTAAGAAACATAGTACATGAGAATCCGTGAAGATCAATCTCTTGTAGGCGACATCATTTTGGCTTCGCTGAACATGGCCACTTTCCAAAACTTGAATGATAATTGTCCATCTTTTGTTTAGCTGAGGAGTGATATCTAAAACATTTGAGATGGTTCTGGACATTTTACCTTCATTTGAAAATTTACATGTGAGATATTTCAAGTTAAAAATAAAAAGTATAATATCCTTGTATTAAATCACGAGAACATAAATGTTTGATTTTTTGGCTTAAAAAAAGAGTTTGTGAAGATTTATTTTCAGATAATCAAGGAGGCAACTTATTTAGGAAAAAAAGGGAAGAGATAATCATTAACAAGCATACAACAAAGGAAAACACAAATGACTTGTGTGACCAAGGTAAAGCTAACCTGATAGGAAGCTGGAATATGAATATTTGAAGAACCACCCATCTATAAATTATATATATAGACTTAAGTCCCAGAAAATCAGGGACATGATGATATTTGGGGGATCTCATAAGCATGGTTTGGCCCATTGTCAAATCAAGAAAATTTGTTACATAGAGTGTCACTTTAGGTTAATTAATGAAAACAGGGTAAGGGCGATATAGTGAATTGATTGAGAAGTTGAGGAAAATCTTGATGGTACTTCACTTTGGAGAGGCATGACCATACTTAATTGTCCTGCAAAAGACCAAAATATCTATAAAAATAAGTAGGCACACATGTGATAAGGTTAAGGGAATGGGATGACATGATAATAGGGGGAAAATAAGAAGGCAAGTCAAACACTCTTTGTATTTGCATGTACTTTTTTTGTTTCTTAATATATATAGTTTGTGTACACTTTAAGGTCGCTTGATTTTTATATCTTAATATATATAGTTTGTGTACACAGGTGGCTTGATTTTTATGTTCAGATAATGTTGGGGTCACAATGTGTTGAATTGCTAAGTCCATATCTTCAGTTGACTGTGTGTGCTGATAGTGTGGTGTTAATTATAATGTATCTCTATGCATGTGAGCATCTGGTCTCTTGAGAACTAAAAGATCAAAATTAGGCATAAGCCTTATTATACATCTCTACACATAATGCATCATCGGTATATAACTTATGAGAATGTATAGTCATATCATATAAGATTATTGACCAAAAGAGAAGAAACTCATTAAAAGGAACACTAATATGATACATGCATCATTCAGTACAAGATAAGTGACAAAAGAAAGTTATATCATATACAAACATCATCCAATGCATAAGTGGGCAAAAGGAATGTCTTAGGAGAAGATCCTACACTTCGTCCGAATTCTATGTACTTGGACTTTCATTGCATACATCTTCGGTTGAAAATCGAAAATGAGACTTAGCTTCTAATTTTCTCAGAATTGAGAGCAGCACCAGTTTAGGCTTCCTCGATTAAGGCGTTACATGGTCCTTCAGGAGCAAACAGTTTTTCATAAAACTTGGAAAGGTCTCCCGTCATTTAAAAACTCAAGAACAGAACAAGTGTAAAACTTTCAAGCTTTTAATACGAGATACGCACTTCGATATCGGAAGACAAACCTAATGACCAAGTTAAGGGACACGGTACAAACTGAGTATCAACATTTACAGAGGATATGCATCGACATTTACCTGCAATCACAGTTTACATGTGAATGTTATAGGGATTTAGAAGAAAACATAACTTTAAGATAAAGTTAAGATGGCTGTACATACTTATCGATATACTTAGAGACTTGCAAAACCTCTTGGTAAACAATGTTTTTTGTTTCTCTGATGTTAGGAGAATCAAAAGAAGCTGGCCTGATAAGAACTTTAGCATGCTTCGCTGTTCTTGCACGTGACAGTGCAACATACAACTGCCCATGCGAAAAAAACCGGTTCCTTGAGGTAAACACCGACAAAATCAAGTGTTTGACCTTGTGCTTTATTAATAGTCATTGCAAAGCATAGCCTGATTGGGAACTGTACCCGTTTGAACGGGACTGTATAATCTTCATCACTTGGAGGCTGCAAGGGAATTCTATGAATAAAGACTTGTTTTCCAGCAAAGTCTCCAAAAGCAATCTGCGCATGAATGACGTTTCTTTTCAGATCTTTGCAAATTAATCTAGTCCCATTGCATAGTCCTTCGGTAGGATTCAAGTTTCTTAGCAAAATGATCGGTGAATTTGGCTTCAAAACAAGTCTGTGAGGTGGCATACCATTTGGTGTAAGTGAATGCAAGAAGTCTTCGTATTGGGTTTGGTCATTAGGATCTAAGGTTTCATCAGAGCTAACATATTCAGTTTCTTCACCTGGGAACCGTGTTATCAAAATTTCATTTATCTCATCAACAAAACAATTCTTTGTTGTCAAAATGGCACGATTTAAAGAAGAGGTGGTTATTGATTCGAGTTGAATGCTCGGGTAAACAGAGTCTATGAGGGCATCTAAAGGATCTTTATCAGAATGTGTCTGAACGAGCATCGAGTGTGGAATGTTTACAAGGTCATTATTCTGCGAAGCTTCTGTTCCATTACCAATCTTGAGAAGGAATTCAGTGAAGCTAGGATCTAACAAAGCTCGCATGTTTTCTTGTAACTGTAATTTCTCAAGCGATGGCCATAACGGAGAATTAGTTAGACATGCATCCATTGTTTCTGATTTGGTTCCTTTGCGCACAACTGGAAGTGTCTGCCTAAAATCTCCACCAAGTACAACAACCTTACCACCAAAAAGTTCTGTTGAGTTCATAATATCTTGTAGAAGATCATTTAAAGCCTCGACAGCACTTCTTTTGGCCATGGGGGCCTCGTCCCAAATGATCAGTTTAGAATCTTTGATCAAAGTTGCTAAAGAACTTTGTTTGCTAACTCTGCATCCTGATCCTTCTATCGAGTCTAATGGAATTTTGAACCTCGAATGAGCGGTTCTACCTCCCGGGAGTATTGATGCAGCTATGCCTGATGTCGCTGTGGCAAGAGCAATATGGCCTTCTGATCTGACTTTAGCTAACAAGGCTCTGTACAAAAAGGTTTTTCCAGTGCCTCCGGGGCCATCAACAAAAAAGGCTCCACTTTCAGTCGAATATGCTTTCTGAATTATTGTCTCAAATGCGATCTTTTGTCCTTCGTTGAGTTTGAAAATCGCATCTAGATCTTCTTGAGAAACAATTATGTCCTTTTCAGCTCTAATTTCTCTTGTCTGGTCTTCTAGGTCGGCGCACGAGAAATCATCGGGCACGATACCAAAGTCTTGAATGTTTTTACCCATGGATTGCAAGAATCCATTTATCTGTTGCAGCGCACTTTTTGTAGCCTCTCTGCGTGTCATTTGATTAAATCTTAAAAGGTCCTCTAGCATTGCGTTCTCATTAGCTAACCATAATTCTCGAGGGTTATTTGGACAAGAATAAACAAGAAGAGTCGCAAAAAGCCTTCTTAGTTCATATGGCATGTGGAAAACAGAGGCCTCTTCTAAACATAATTGTTGACTGTTATCATCAACCAAATAACCACGCAACAACGCTGACTCTCGAAAAGTTGACACGCGCACCCCATTGCACATTTTTAAGTGACCAAAAGACTTTGGACAACGTACTTTCGACAAAAGTATCCTTAAGTAGTATCTTTCCCCTTCACTTGGATGAGCAGCAACTATGCGGCCCACCGAATCACCTGATTTCCTATGCTTCCAGAATTTTTTATCTGGTACCCATACAAAATGATCTGGAAATTCAGAATAGGTCAGGTTTAAGGTTTGTGCTAATTTATCGGTTCGGTTCATAGCAAAGAATTCTGTAAGCATGGTTTTTCTCTGAACAGGATTCTGCAAAACATTGGCCAATTTATCTTTCTTTCTAAAAGTTAAGGGTTGATAATTCTCTAAATGCAGCTGTAAATGTATAACAGCTGGTCTTATCTCGCCCATCAAGAATCTAAAAATTCTCCATGCTCCTTCAGGAGGTGATACCCACCTACCTGACTGGTACTGGTCTATTTCGTCAATCAATGAAGAAGCATCATTCGACGACATTGCAAAGGTTATCCTATCACAACCTTTACATATGTACTTATATATATACTTTACTGCTTTTATCGTCGAACAAATTTCTACATTGATATGACAATCAAACTTAGCAAGCAAGTAGGCATTATATGGTATAACCCATCCATTATCGAGCCTAGCTTTCCTAACATTAACGACAACCCCATTATCTCGCCTTCGATAAATTGGGTATGCATCTGTTGTTTGCGTGGTCTCATTAGAATAAGCTTTTGGGTACGAGTTCTTGCACGTGCCGTTTTTTTTCATGCAAACATTACTGGGGTTCAATTTTCCACAAGGGCCATGAAGCATGTGTTTGACCACCATTCTATGCAAGTGAGGATGCTCCTTTTCATCTGGTATTTCAGCAGATACAACTTCATCATATTCTTCTGGCCTATACATTTTGCATCGAGGTTTTAATATGATCAAGAAATGCGCATGCGGTAAACCCCTCTTCTGAAATTCTATGACATAAGTATAGGCTGCCACCTCCCCGAATATTTTTCTTTTAAAAAGATCCTCCTTTAGTTGTTCAAGTTTAGCATTAAAAACTCTAACAATCAAATCAGGCCTATTTTGGGCTTCCTCGTGTCTCATCATATGCTCTTTTATTTCTGGCCAGTTAGGATTACATGTCATTGTTAAGAAAATGTCTGGCTTTCCAAATTTTTGCACTAACGTCATGGCATCTATGTATTTCCGTCTCATATTTCTTGGCCCGCCGATAAAGGTGGAAGGAAGCACTATTATTCGCTTACCTACACCTGAACCCTCGGTCTCACCAGACGCCATGGCATCTACCACTCCTTGAAGAAATTCTTTCCTTATTTCTTCTTGCTGTGATCTAAAAAAGTCTAACCTTTGTGTCTCAAGTTTAACATAATTATCTACTATATATTGCTGCAACAATCGAGCAAAATACAATAAACATGACTTGTCATTCTTCCTTACCTGTAACTTATATGCATAATATTCTCTAACGGAAACGAATTTGGATTCCACGTCTGTTTGGGCCATAACTGCCAAAAAGACGGTTACCGTTAATTCGTAAATTAGCATGAGTCATCATACATAAAAATTGGAATTTTTTATACCCTCGTCTTCCATGAACAACAAATCTTCAACAGTTGCAGCATTTCGGGGAGAAATAATGGTTGCAGCACTTGCTTTTGGCCTTCCTCTTTTACTATATTCCTTTTCACCATATTTAAGAATTCCTTGATGCCAACCAAGTTCTCCATATGGGAACATCAAAGGATATTGTAAAGCGTCATAGCAACCATAATAATATGCTATCTTTCTAGATTGATTACTATGAGTTTTTACTTCAATATCCCTCTGACTTTGTTCTCCATTTTCCTTGCCATCAACCCAAACTGCTGCAACTTGTGAAACCTCAGGCTTATTATACCGTCTTTGATCTTGCGAAGGAAGTGTTTTAAGAATGATCTTATAGTTCTCGAACTGAGGAACGTCTTTTAAGGTTCTAAAGAAACAAGCATAAGGGTTATCTTCAAGGGCTTTCATGCATAGTTCAGTCAGTTGTTTAGACAATCTTTCACAAGACGCTAATCGATTTTCTAATTCATGCTCAGTGTCATGGAAATACAACTGAAGGTTTTTGGCATTACCCTCCTTTGGCACTAAATCATTTATGAAGTGGTAAACCTGGCCTTGCACCCTAAATGTGTATACACCATTATTCCTCTTGCTAAGATTAGCATCACATCTGACTCCTAGTGAAGTAAAAGCAAAAAGGTTGTTATATGTTCTAATGTATGTTTTAAATGTTTTTGCCTCTTCTGATGTAGAGGTTAACATGTCTTTTAGAATATCTGGAAGCTCATTGCTTTTCAAGACAACACGACCATTTAAGCAACAAAAATTTTTGGTTTCAGAGTAAAACTTGACAGCACCACAGTGCGGACAATCTTGCATCCTAGGTAGAATCGCAGCCACTGTAGGGATAACCGACAACAAGCCTCTTCCCGTTGAGAGAGTGTTTCCTAGGAACGTGCATAATAAGTATTTTGGGTATAAAAATAACGAAAATCATATGTTGCTAAGACATAAGTGCAGAAGGGATTTTTTTGACACACACCTTGGGCTCGAGATTTACGCCTATTTGTGCCGGTGCGTGACCGATCTGATATTTATTAAGATTGTTAATCAGTAATGCAGACGAGGCGCTGACTTTTTTAGTATACCACAAGCCTTGAGTCATTTTACATACCTGTTGTTTCGCTAACCACAAATGCAGACAGATTTGAAGGGCCAGGTTGTTCGGAAATGTCATTGATCGTAAACGGCGTGCTAGTTTCTCTTACAGCACACTGAGTACCAATTTTGCGCCTCTTGTTTTTCCATCTTAAAAATGCTTCTCTCCTATATTTTCTTTTTTCTGCTAAGACATCATCGTTCGTCACAGGAAACGGCGCGCTAGTTTCTCTTAGAGCATAGCGAGTATCAGTTTTGCGCCGCTTGTTTTTCCATCTTATAAAAGCCTCTCTCCTATATTTTCTTTTTTCTGCCAAGACACTATCGTTGGTCAGAGTAAATGTGGCGCCAGTTTCTCTTAAAGCATAGCGACTATCAGTTTTGCGCCGCTTATTTTTCCATCTTATAAAAGCCTCTCCCCTATATTTCCTTTTTTCTGCCAAGACACTATCGTTGGTCATATGAAATGTAAGAGATCCTTGCCTCAAGTGACTGGTCATGTTTGGTGTTCTAATTTTGAACTCTGAGTCATTGACATGAAAGTTGATATACAACCACACTAAAAGTCCATAACACGTACATTAACGAAATGAAACCACCAATGACCATTTGCTAACGAAAACAACTACTCTCTTTAGTCTCTCTTATAACTTGTTAACCGGCCATTTGCAGTAAAGAAAACCCACATTACATATGCAAAATCACCATCCAAATGACACAAACATAATAATACAAAGCCCAAAAATGCACCGAAACACAAAGACACTCGAGTTTTAAGAAAAATTGAAACACGTATATATAAAAGGAGACATACCGCTTTTGCTTCACGTCTCAAAAGCGCTCATCATCACAATAACTGAGGACATTCAAGATGAAAAAAAACCTACACGAATCATATACATGTAGTTAAGCACATGACCAACAAAAGTAATGAATCTACTAAAGGAGTAACACAGAAAAGCAAAGCATTTTATTTTCTTCTGTTAATTAAATCTTCAAATGGAACACATCATTTTTATTTAATTATATTGTCATGATTAAATAAAAAACTAAATCTAGATACAAATCTTAGTGGAGTAGTTGGACTTAAAATAAAATCATGATGTCTTTCTTTTCTCTATTTCCTTTGCTATGTCCAGGAGCAACTGTATTAAAATGGGCGGTTCAAGATCCAAACACGAGTCACACATGGCTCACACTAACATAGCTAATAATTAAATGAGAGAAAGACGGAATTACCAGAGTGAAAATAGCGCGGTCGAAATTATGCCGTCGATGATTGGTAAAGAAGCAGGAGGAGACGAATAATGAGATGGGTCAGTGATTTGCCGGTAAAGTGAGAATTAAAGAATGGGGATGGGTGCAGCAGGTATTTGAATTCAATTTGGGTTTTAACCCATTTTCATTTCAATTAGTTGTTTATTGTAACCGCTTGACTCGTCAGAGAAGCAATCAACAAATACGTTATAAATGCCATATCTAGTAGCAAAAAAAGAAAAGAGAAAAAAAAAGAAAGAAAAAAAAAAGAGATACCTTCCATGCAAGTGATCATGTGGTTGAAAGAAAGTCCAATCAGATCACCTAGAAAGAGTCCCATGGCCTGCTAACGAAATAAACTAAATTCTTGAATACAAAAAATCCAAATATTACTCTTTTCCTTTAAAGCTAGGAATAAAGACGTTAAAAGAGATTATAAGTAGCTAAATATCTAAAATGTATGTTAGTGTACAATTAAACATGATAATAGTAAATCAATAACAAGTGGATTGTAAAACATTGTATAGATAAAAATTGGGTTAATTCGAGTCATGTTATTCTCATATGGGTCAAACTAAAAGATTTAACTAAAAAGTGGGGACAACTCAATGGGTTAAACGTGCTTAAAGTTGTATAAATTTATATTAATGATGATTACAATTTCTAGAATCGTTGTAAATGCTTAAATAAAGCACTTTTCATACTATAAGAAGGCGATTTACAAATATCAAAATTTAATATCGTGTTATTTACTACCATTTGATCATGTTCAGACGCGTCTAACATTTATTGAAACATAATGGCACATAATTTGACATAAGATTTAGTCACACCATATATTTATCAAACTCGAGAGGTAGTGCAATACTACAAAAAAAAAAAAAAAAAAAAAAAACAGAAAATATAAAATCCGTCAACTAATAAAACCCTAAGGATTCTCAAGAGCATAAAAAAACACTAAGATTGTTTTTAAAAGATTTTTAAATAAGTAGTCACAAAAGAATTAAGTCGAACACAACCCAAAAACACAAGTTGAACATTCTATCTAATTGTGGTTGATCATAAAAATCAATTTATAATTATGGACTTATGAAAGACGTACCCTGCTTTGTTGTTTGTTGACGAGATCTTCGAGCTAAACTATCAAAAAAAGGCAAGAACAAATTAATATGTAATCTAATGATCATATAGTTTGAAGAAGTGATAACCGATGACCTTTTATAATTGATGAAATCTTTGATGATCAATACTCTCTCAGGTCACAGGAACATACTACTAAAGATGCTATTAGTGAGTGATTTTGTCAAACACTTGGTGCTCATCATAAAAGCAAAGCTCATTTTGATTATTAAAAACTTGAAAATTTTGAAGATTCACTAATACAGGAAGCATCCAAGCGAAGCAAACCATGAAAAAAAAAGAGCAGTAAAAGATGAACAACTATGGTAAAGTTCAAATGTTCCACCTACAATTAGGAACTGAAATATGAGGGGCGATCAAATAGAGAGCAAAAAGATCATACACATGCAAATTAAAATAACGAAGAAAATATAGGCAATTGTACTATACATATAGAATTGCAAGGAAAGAAAAATAATATATCAATTACAAGTTAAAATCAAATACAAAGTACACAAAAGAGTCAACAAATCATAAGTAGAAAATAAAGACTTTTTGCACTACTTACCTTGATGAGAAAAATTGCAATTCGCCATGGAAGATGAAGATTTACTTGAATAGGGGTAGAAGAAAATAATATGTAAACCTAATCTGAGTAAAATTTACGTTATGTCAGACAAATAGGGTCAAAACCTGTAGAACAAAGAAAAATGAGAGAAACAGGGCATGGGTGTGAGGTATGGGTGTGGTATTCTTTGTTTCTCTTTCTTTCTAATGTTTATTTTTTTTAATTTTTTTTGACGACAGTTGGCCTTGTTTTGTGAACTTAGGTGTCACCAATGGAATGAAAGAGATGTCCTATGTGGCATCCATAGATTGAAAGAGTTTGTTTTTTATAATATAGGTAGAAAAGAAGACTAATTGAGGGAATCGCCAGTGGATATGCTACTTGGATCATATTATATGATATTACTTTGTGCAATTATTATGGAGTACTATGATTTTGATAATTATAACATTATAAATTGTGTTTAAAAAGTTATTTATATAAACTTTATTTTTTTGTAAATTAATAAAAGAGTAAATTACATAGATCGTCCCTAAGGTTTATATGAAATTACGGTTATTGTCCCTAAGTTTAAAAAGTTGCATGGTATGTCCCAAAGTTTAGACTAATTACGGATTTTGTCCCTAATTTGGACGGCCGTTAATTTCACCGTTAGAGTTCCCTCACGTGTTAAACACGTGAGGGGTATTTTCGTCTTTTTACACTCTTCTCCCCCAAAATCAAATAAACCCTAAAAAAATAAAAACACTCATTCACACACTTCTCTTTTAACCTACCAGAAACACACACTCTGACCATCAAAACCAACACCATTATCACAACAACAACAACATCAAAACCAACACCATTATCCAATCATGGACTCCTACCATCAAATATCTCTCACCCAAAATCAAATAACTGAAATTTTCGTGTTATCAATAATTCATCATTTTTTTCATAAATTCCATTAACCAAACAAGTTATCACTCACTAACTCCCCACCTAATTTTTTTTTCATAAATTCATCATTTTTTTCCAAAAATTTCACAAACCCAGTAGAAAAAAATGAATTTTTCGAAATGGGTATTTTTAATTTCGATATTTTTGTCAGTTTTGAAATGGGTATTTTCAGCTAGGGTTTCTGACGAATTTCTTGAATTTGCTAAGAAAGAAGAGGTTTTTGATTGGATGGTGGGGGTTAGAACTTAGAAGGAAGATTCATGAGAATCCTGAATTGGGTTATCAGGAATTTGAGACTAGCAAAGTGATTAGGGACACGCTGAATTGGGTTATCGTCCCGAAGGTTTTGTTTGTTAGTTACCGGAATTTATGGTGATGGTGGTTGTCGGAATTCATCAGGGACACGCTGATTTGCTCACGAAGTTCATCAGGGACACGCTGATTTGCAGGTTTGTTTAGGGAATTCGACATCGAAAAGCTTGTGGGGATAAGGGTTTCCGGCTGTTTTTTCCGGCGAGTGTTTCCGGCGAGTCTTTTGGTTTCCGGCGAGTCTTTTGATCTGATTCGTGGAACTGAGATTTGGTTTTGATTTGATTTGTGTTGGTAAATAAATAGAAGACGATGATTTGTGTTGGTAAATAAATAGATTTGATTTGTGTTGGAACTGAGATTTGGTTTTGATTTGATTTGTGTTGACCAAAATAAATTAGAAAATGAAATAAATTAGAAAAAGGGTAAATAAATAGAAGACGATGAAAAGACCAAAATACCCTCACGTGTTTAACACGTGAGGGAACCCTAACGGTGAAATTAAACGGACGTCAAAAATAGGGACGAAATCCGTAATTACTCCAAACTTTGGGACATACCATGCAACTTTTTAAACTTAGGGACAATAACCGTAATTTAATATAAACCTTAGGGACGATCTATGTAATTTACTCTTAATAAAAACAAATTGATGTGTTTACGATATTATTCATACATTAATGAAAATAAATCTATACATTGTTTAATGCAATATATATGGTTATCATTAGTAAAACCTTTATTATAATTCAGAGAATATGCCATATTTACATAAAATAAAAGAAGTGTTTACAAGAAAAGAGCTTTTTCAATTATATGTAAGTTCTTGTTGATAAGGTGGACCTCAATCTTTTTAATATAATAACATTAAGGTTATCATTTTTTTTTTTTGGGAAGGTTGTTAACTAGAATATAGACAATTACCCCTAAAATATGAAAAAGTTACACTAAAATTACACTATGAATCCAATATTTTTGGAGGGTCGGGACCCTCCCCGCTCCCTTGATAGTACCGGCCCTGACTGAGTGAAAAGTATTAGTTTTGGTTTAGCGAAACTTTGAAAAAAATTAATGGGATAATTAATTATTTATATTATGATTTGATGATACAAATATAAACTGAAGAAATAGTAGTTTTGGAGTTGCTGATTTATATTGAAAAAGACTAAGCGATGGTTACTACTGCTCATTGAAGTTTCTACTGCTCATACAAGTTACTACTGCTCATACAAGTTACCACTGCTCATAAAATTAGTACTGCTCAGTTACTACTTGTAGGGGTTACTACTTGTGGGAGTTACTACATACTTGGTTACTACTGCAACTCAGTTACTACTACCCTATCAAGAGTTAATACATGTGAGAAGATAAAGAATTAATTTGGGATAAGATATGATTAGATTTTATTCCTATTTGTAATTATCGATATTTTAGGAAATGTTACAAAGATATCAAATCTTTGTAATTACCATTTCTACGAATTCTTAGGAGTTTGTTAGAAACAAGGTTATAAAACCTTGATACATTCATGGAGAAAAATAGAAAAGTAAATGCATAAAAAATGCATGGTGATGTAAACCTAGAAAAACTAGGTTAAGCCCGAAGGTCAAGGTGTCCTTGATCATGATATCGATGTAAATATATGTTATATTTCTGATCAAAATATAATTGGGGAGTTGGTGGAAAGCTGTTTGTGTTCTTGATTATTCATTCTTATTCATATTCATATACATAAATTGTTATTCACAAAATCTTGTAATATCAAAGTGTTGATCCGCTGCAACTTCTTTGATAGATCTAGATCTACACGTTTGTTTATTCAAACCTAGTTCAACAGATCGAGTAACTTAAATACATGCTACAAATATTAATAACGAAAACCTGGTTTACTCATATTTATAAGCTGTCTTAGATTATAACCATGAGCCAAATATCAAAATAGTATATCTACGTTTACTTAAACTACAAATAGATTAGAAAAATAGGACAAAAGATCACAAATAATTGGATAATGATTTATATGTCTAACTATATAAGACTATAAATAGCTCTAAAAATGTGATTGGTTGATTAAAAAAATAATTGATTGATAAAATTAGAGATAAGTAGTGTAAATACATTTGTCATGTTTTATGTGGATTAGGCATGTTTAGACTTATGTAATTTAGATTTGTATATCATTTCTCCAAATAATTCTATCATTCTTAAGAATTAAGATATACATATCTCTAATCAATCAAATAGTAAGACATCAAACTATCTACAACATATATATGGTGCGTATATATATATATATATATTTCATGAGAACCACTTTAATAAAATTAATAGTTTTTAAAATAAAAAGAAATAATTTATAATTTTAAATAAAATTGATAGTGGTTAAAATATTAAAGGATTTCATAGGGTTAAGCAAAAAAAAACCCAACTAAATTCCCTACTATATAACTATGTGTTTTAAATGTTAAAAAAACAAAGTCAATATTATAACAAAGTTAGTTATCGGGAAAAAATATATTCTAAACGGTTATGATTGATTTTACATTTGATATTAAAAGATTAAAAGGTTAAAACTGGATAATAAATATTAACCGGATATAGTAGTTTTAAAGAAAAAGAAGATACAGATAGATAATAATATAATTCCGACATGAATTTAAGACGGTTACAACTTACACGTGCAAAACTCCTTTCCACTGTTTGCATTCACTGAACCAAATTAGCTTGTGTGTAGCTTCTCGACAGATAAAAATACAAGTTGGCCAATTGGGTCACTTTCAAATCTTAATTTTTCATTAATTTCTTTTATTAACAAACACAATCATCCAATCTTTTATGTTTCTATCATAAACATTTATTCAAACCTGATTCACACAAACCGTACAACATAACAAAAACCAAGATTCAAACATCACTACTTGTTCGGTGTTTTGATGTACGCCAAATGAGTCGAGTTCCCTACTCTCGTCAATGTTTTCAAATCGTAAGCGATCCAACACCTAGATCCATCCGTGTGATAAAAATACCCCATACACTTGCAATCCCTCGTGCACTTGCTCTCACAATCGCTTTGTTTGGTCGCCCCGTCTCCCCTAGTGTACTTGATCATAAAATGATCAACCCCTTGAAGCTTATAATAGCTCAAGTCACCTGCTTTACAAGACGTCACCTTTTTTACGTCACAATCTTTGCTCCATCCACTTAGTCCGCTCGGAGTAGGGCATGCCACACACTGGTTATCCTCACATAGCCCGAATTTCCCACATCTTTCGGGTAATTGACACTCACCTTCCATTGAATCCCTGTCGAGAAACGTGTACACCAATTCCCACGCGGAACCTTGCACGTTTGGGTTATAGGTGTAGAATCTAAGGTTTCCATCTATTCCTAGTCTAAGGTACGATAATGTGTTATTGTATCTTGCTAAAGCCATGTTTCGGTTTGAGTTTGATGATGGGTTTGTGACGAAGTATATGAAAGTTAAGTAGTAAAGAAACCCCTCGTCAGTGTCGGGTTGTGAAATAAGAGTTAAATTGGTTAAACTACCCTTGTCGATAGTGAACCACTCACTAGACGTCCAATAAAGCATTGGGCGAGGCAAGCTCGCGCTCTTATAATACAAGGCTAACCCTTTCGGCTCCATAACCAAACTATACTCTCCATCAACGTTGTTCACTTCCGTACTACGACTCACAAGCTTACTAACACCACTTGCTCGTAGAGATTGACCCACCAACAAAGTATCGGTTGGTGAATCAAAGCTTTGCCAAATGAAATTACCCTTCCCATCATGAAGAACCATGTTACCAGTTGGAAGCAACTGAAAACCAACAACACCTTTGTTCGCGGTATTTGTTTGCCACACAACCTTTCCATCATCATTAGCCAGGACAA
The DNA here is from genome assembly GCA_910822075.1 of Senecio squalidus. NCBI lineage: Eukaryota > Viridiplantae > Streptophyta > Magnoliopsida > Asterales > Asteraceae > Senecio > Senecio squalidus. Next base: position 28,980,567 of record CAJVGC010000590.1, on the reverse strand, counting down.
GGTTCCCGTCTGTGCCTAATGTAAGCGTTGCATTTTCGCGAACAGGGTTTCCTCTGTTCGCTTCCCAAACCCAACGCATTAGTGCTTCAGATCTAACGGTACCCATCCGTATAGCTAAGGTAAACGCGTTGGGAGTGGTATTGTAGAAACAAAGTTGGAAAGGGTTATTAAAAGGAGAAAGTGCGCGATAATTTGCATCGTATTCAACGATATAATCACCGAAATCACCTTCGTTTACGTAAGTGAATGTGTCCGAAGCCGGAACAATAGCTTCGGAAACAGAAGAAAATAGATGTAAACATAACAAAACTATAAGGTAAGTTGCCATTTTGTGTTGTGTTATGTGACCTTGAAACAAACTATATTTATAGATGGATAATGAAGCAGCCTATAGTGATATACACTTGTACGGTACAACATAATATTGCATGGTCAAGTTTAGTCAATATGTATTATTCTGTGGGTAAAGTGTGGCTGCGCAAGGTCAAGAATAAATAATAAATATAAAATATAAAGTATAAAATATAAAACATGTGAAATAAAAAAAAGGGTATTTTACAGCGATTATTTATTATTTTTATTATTTTTATTATTATTATTATTATTATTATTATTATTATTATTATTATTATTATTATTATTATTATATTTCTTTATTGCAAGTTGATATAGTTATGGGTTATTGGTGGAAATGTGGAAGGAAGATGCCAATTTGAAAGCAATAAATCATCCAAATTAATAATGTTTTGGTGTTTAATTATTACTTTACGAAATCCATTTTAACGGATAAATTTCTAGATTTAAAATCAATTTTAAATTAATAAGAAAAAGTCACCAAACATGTAATCATCTTTAACATTTTACATTTTTATATAAGAAAGAGATTATCGTGTGATTAACTTCTTTAATATAGGAGAAAGAGACGTATATCGTACGAGTCTATCTGTATTTACTCGTAAAAGTTTATCTTTTTTCCATATGAATCATTAAGCTTGAATTCTAGGTTTGTGAATTACTTATGATATTTCCGGTTTAATCGTTTGTATATGTAATATGGTTATGTTGAAACTAAAGGAGCAAATATTACATATTTATATTTTGGTATTTATGATGAAATCTCAACTTTTTTTTTATTAGAGAGCCATTAATGGTAATAAAAATTTTTGAGAGGCCAATTAACTAAAATATATACAATAACCTCTTAAATAAGAAAAAAAATTTACACTACTAATCTAATCTAACTATCTATAAAGCATATAGACGCATTTTTCTAAAATTGAATTTTAAAAAGGAAATTACTAATATACCGTTATCAATTCTATTAAATTACATATTTAAAATATATCACCCTATTAATTAATGCTGTTTCCATATTATTTATATTTAATAAATAAAAAATATTTATTTATGTTTATAATTAAG